>JAAGEH010000012.1:23265622-23314946 GCA_011751065.1 Lasiurus cinereus
AGGAAGGAAGGAAGGAAGGAAGGAAGGAAGGAAGGAAGGAAGGAAGGTCTCTGCCTGCAATAAGATCTTAAGATGGGTTTTTGAGGACTAGGGAGCATTCCCTATCTTTTCAAGATGCCAGCACCTGTCTCATAAGTTTAGCTTTCATTGCTGTAGACAGAATTCACATTTCAGTTACAATACATGAAAACAGATACACATGCACTATCATCAAAAAATGACTATCATCAAAAAATTAGACAATAACTGGTGTTGGGGATGGGTAGAAATTAGAATCCTCATACATTATTGGAGGGAATATAAAATGCTTCAGGAAAACAATTTAAATGAAGCCCTGGCTAGTGTATTTCAATGGTTAGGGTGTTAGCCCAAGCAACAAAGAATCGCAGGTTCAATCCCTGGCCCCAGTCAGGGAGCATGAAGGAGGCAACCAATCAATGTCTCTCTCTCACATTGGTATTTCTCTCTCTTTCTCTCTCTTTCTCTCCCTCTCTCCCCCACCCTCTCTCTTTTCTCTACTTCCCTTTTTTCTTTCTCTCCCCTACCTCCCTCCCTTTCACTCTCTCTTGCAGTTGTAAAAAAGAAAGAACTCTTACCATTGGCAACAGCATGAATGAACCTAGAGAGCATTATGGTAAGCTAAATAAGCCAGTCAGAGAAAGATAAGTATCACATAATCTCACTCATATGTGGAATCTAATGACCAACATAAACTGATAAGCAAAAATAGACCCAGAGACACAGAAATGTCAAACAGACTGTCAAACCTCAGAGGGAAGGCAGGAGGAAGGTGGGAGGGGAAGAGATCAACCAATGAACTCATATGCAGATATACATACGCAAGGACACAGACAGTGGGTGGTGAAGGCTTGGGGAGGGAAGGGGCAAGGGGGCAGGAGGGTGGGTAAAAGAGGGTAATGGGGAAAAAAAGGGACATATGCAATACTCTCAACAATAAATATTTATTTTTTAAAAATCAATGGAAAACATATCCCTGGGTGAGGAGTAACAACAAAAAATGTTATGGTACTTCTGGACATGGACCAAAGTGTAGTTATGAAAAAATAAGCAAGCCCTTTATGTACTGAAAGGGAAGACACTCTAAAATAATAAAGTGTAAAATAATAGTGGCTCTAGTATGTTACCATTTTTGTTAAAAAAAAAAAGTAAAATATATATTTACAAAAAAATACAATTTCATTCTTAGATATATACGGGAAATAAAAACATATACACATAAAAATGTGTACACAAATGTTCATAGCAGAATTATTTGTAATAACAAACTAAAATCAATCCTCATGTTCACCAATTAATGAATAGGTAAGCAAAGTGTTATATATCCTATATACTAAAAGCCTAATATGCTAAGTGTCCAGTCATCCATTCAACCAAAGCATAATATGCTAATGATATGCTAAGACCTCTCAATTGCTCACTATGACGTGCACTGACCACGAGGGGGACAGATGCTCTTATCTATAAGTTAGCTTGCTGCTGGCATCCAGCCGATAGGGACTGAACAAGATGGGCCAGACATGCCTTGGAACCCTCCCACGGTTCCTCCCCAGCTGGCCAACATCCCACATCCCTCCCGGACCCCAACTGTGCACCTGAAGGGTCCATTAGCCTGGCCTGCACCCTCTTGCAATCTGGTACCCCTCAGGGGATGTCAGAGAGCAGGTTTCAGCCCAATTGGCAGGCCAGCCCCAGGGACTTCACTGGTGCACGAATTTGTGCACTGGATCTCTAGTCCATAATAAAATAGTATTCAGCATTAAAAAGGAATGAACTACCAATATATGCTCTACTATGGGTGAATCTCAAAAACATACTAGAGAATAACAGAATCTAGAGACAAAACATTACATTATGATTTCCTTTATATTATTGCATGTCCATTACTTCTACATATGGAGAACTATATTATTCTATAAGTCTTCTCTGAACTAGGCTCTAGGATAGAGATAGAACAAAGAGGACTCACCATACAAACTCTGTATTGAGATTTACTTGATAAATGAAAGAAGTCTTTCACTCTAGCAGGTAAAATTAGTTTGGCTATCATTCCAAAAAAATAATATCTTGCTTTTAGAGTAACTTTCAAAGAAAAAGTTCTCATCAAGAAAACACAAAGATGATGTTAGCAAAAATGGTGAAGACCTCCAAAAACTCATATCTTCACAAAAGCAATAAAGAAGCTGTCCAAAAATCTCAGAATCACCTTTTTCAGAACTCTTAAATGTAATCAAAGGTTTGTAGCTACCTGGGGAGCACTTATTGAAGGAAAATGTCTGAATCTTGGTAAGACCAGTGAGCTCTATGGTTTTTTAACTTGCCCTAGTCCTATTCCATGCTCTTTAGCTACACAATATCTTGAAAAATAAGCTTATGTTCTCAGAGTAGCCACCAGAGAAAACAGAATAAAGCTGGAGCTCTTTCAAAGCCTCTTTCCTAAGGAACTGTATGTAATTACCTGATTCCTCAGGTGGTTCCCCACAAGACCCTACAAACAGGCAAACACCAAGCAAAAAGCCTTAGGAGGAGGAGAGGGCCAAAAGCGTTTGTCAGAAACAATTATAGACAAATGTTTACCTTTACAGTGCCTAAAGTGATAAATAACAGTCCAGGCAAACCACAGATTAACCAAAATCTTAAAGGAGAAGCTGGGAAATGTGATGTCCATTGGGCTTTGAAAAGCCACAGACACAAAGAGGTATGCACAGTCTCAGTAAGACCACAGGAAACCCTAAAGCTCTCACCTCTTGCTGACCTTGACACTGCACAAACAAGAAGCAAAATCTAAGGCAGAGTTATAAATTGCCTGACTCAGTGCTGAAGGCATACCCCAACACATCTACAAAAAAAAATCAACAAAGCAAGTTGTTCTTTGGAAGATCAACATGATTGACAAACCTTCAGCTAGAATAACCAAGAAAGAAAGAAAAGACTCCTAAAATCAGGAATAAGAGGGACATTATCATAGACCTTACAGAAATAAAAGGATTATAAAAAACCCTTATGAAAAGTTATATGCCGCCCTATCCAGTTTGGCTCAATGGATAAAGTGTCGGCCTCCGGACTGAAAGGTCCCAGGTTCGATTCCGGTCAAGGGCATGTACCTTGGTTGCAGGTACATCCCCAGTAGGGAGTGTGCAGGAGACAGCTGCTTGATATTTATAACTCTCTATCCCTCTCCCTTTGTAAAAAAATAAAACATATATTTTTAAAAATTATATGCCAATTAAGTAACCTAAATGAAATGGATTAATTCCTAGAAAAACTATAAGCTACTGAAACTCAAGAATAGGAAATCTAATTAAACCAATAACAAGTAGAGAATAAATTAGTAATCAATAAACTTTTGCTAAAGAAAGGACCAAATGTCATGGAAGGTGAATGCTACCAAATGTTTACAGAAAAATTAATCATACCAACATTCATAAACTTCCTAACAACAAAAAGGGCCGAAACCAGTTTGGCTCAGTGGATAGAGTGTCAGCCTGTGGACTGAAAGATCCCGGGTTTGATTCTGGTCAAGGGCATGTACCTTGGTTGCGGGCACATCCCCAGTAGCGGGTGTGCAGGAGGCAGCTGATCGATCTCTCTCTCTCTCATCTATCCCTAACTCACTATCCCTTCTTCTCTGTAAAAAAAAAAAAAAAATCAATGAAAAATATTAAAACAAAACAAAACAAAAAAGCAAAAAGGAACACTTCCCAACTCAATCCATGAGGCCAGATAAACACATCAAACAAAAAGAAAATTATAAACAATGTCTCTTATCTCAATATCCCTTAACCTCACTATCAAAGAAATACAACAGAAAAATAAATGAAATAAAAATAAAATAAATAAATGAGATAAATTTCTTCATATCTAGGAGACTAGAAAAACTAATTAGCTGACAAAGGTCAACAAAGATGCTGAGGAAACAATAATTGTAAAACCTTGTTGGTAAACATATAAATCAGTACAGCTACTTCAGAGTGTTAATAATAACACTTAGTAAAGCTGAAAACACACAGCTACAACTCTACAATTCCAGTTTTAGGTGTACACTGAAGAGAAACTCACAACTGTGGCTAATGAAACAGCAGACAAGCATATTCATTACAGCACTGTTTTTCAATAGAGGCAAAGTTGAACGGATAAACTATGGCTTATTCATATAATGAAACTCAAACAGCAGTTAAAAATGGACAAACTAGCCCTACATGTATTAACATAAATATCAAATAAAGTTGCATGAAAAAAACCTGCATATCATTCATATAGATTTCTAAATACACAAAATAATACTAACTTTTATGAACTTATACATAATGTAAATGCACTGAAATGATATAACAATTTCAGAATAGTGGCTATTTCTAGGGAAGTGCATGGGAGAACTTTAGCTATTTCTGTAATTTTATTCCTTTAAAAAAATAACAAAATCTGGAGTGTTATGAAAAATGTTAACATCTGTTTAATTTCTTGTGTATATTTTTGTTCTTTTCTATTTTACATATTAAAATGTATTTATTAATGTTTATATCAAGTATAAAGCAATAAATATTAGAGAAACAATTCTCAACACAAAACTTCCATTTCTTTTGCAGTCTTTCCTTTATCATTTGAATATTGCTGAAATTAAAGTGTACAAAACACTTTTATATTATTTATTTTGCATTAAAAATTCTGGACAGTTAGCTCAGTTGGTTAGAGCATTATTCCAATATGCCAAGGTTGTAGATTTGATCTCTGGTCAGGACACATACAAAAATCAGCCAATCCTATATCATAAAAGCCTAATACGCAAACCGACCAAAGGCAGAATGATGAGTGGGATGACTGGTCATTATGCCATGCACTGACTACCAAGGGGCAGAAGCTCAACGCAGGAGCTGCCCCCAGTATGCAGGCCCCAAACCATCCAAGGTGGGTACCAGAGGGGACCCCCAATTGCCCCACCAGTTGCCCCACAGGTAAGTCCTGATCACAGGCCAGGCCAAGGAACCTACCCATGCATGAATTTCATGCCCCGGGCCTCTAGTTAATGCATAAATAAGTGGAACAAATTGATGCCCCCTCTCCCCTCTCTCTTCCTCTTTCTAAAATCAATCAATAAATAAAAAGAATTCTGAACCCCCACCCCTTTTTAAAATTTATGTGTTTTTGATTTTTGTTCATTTTATTTTTGTTTGTTTTTCAAGAGAAAAGTTTATAATGATAGCATTGCAATGAAAACAGCTCGGGATGTTGGAGCTAATGCCAGCTATTAGTACTGTTCTTTCAAGACAGCTTCCCTAAGATCCCCAAACCTGGTGAGATACACCAGCCTTTGCCAGAGGGTTAGTGACCAAAGACTAACCTGGAAGTGGCTTAATGGACATAGGGTGGATAGAGAAGGCCTAAGTGTAGCAACCACCTGCTCACGGCTGCTATTAACCCTATAATGACTGAAATAACCCTTCCCCTCTATTTCTGTGTTGTTTTTGCAAAGACTCCAGAAAAGTGAAGGCTGCCAATCTGAGTAGTACTCGAATGTGAAGAACTGCTGGTCTTGGATATTTTTCCCCATTAAATTCAGCAGATCATACAGATCTTTAGAGAAAAGTAAATAGCTTCAAATTTATAAAAGAGCCTAAATGCAGTCTTTTTTTTTTTTTTACTGTATCAAAAAAAATTCAAGGGTTTTTTTAATTACTAGAAACCCAGTGCATGAAATTCATGCCCTTGGAGCGGGGGGTGGGGGGAGTGAAGGAAGGGGGGGTGAGGGAAGGGGGGGTCCCTCAGCCTGGAATGCAAGAGGGTGCAGGCCAGACCAAGGGACCCCGCCAGTGCAAGATCAGGGCCAGGGAGGGACATGTAAGTTGGCCAGCTGGGGAGGGACCACAGAAGGGCTCCAAGGTATGTCTGGCCAGTCTCACTCAGTCCCAATCAGCTGGATCACAGCAGCAAGCTAACCTCCCAGTCAGAGCGTCTACCCACTGGTGATCAGTGCACATTATAGCAACTGGTCAACCAGTTGACTATCTGCCCCCTGGTGGTCAGTGCATATCATAGCAAGAAGTTGAGCAACCTTAGCATATCATTAGCATATTATGCTTTGATCTGTTGAACAGGTGACCAGACACTTAGCATATTAGGTTTTTATTATATAGGAAAGATTCTCTTCTGTCTCATGACATTTGTCTACTTGCTTATATATTACACTAGAGGTTCAATGCATGAAATTTGTGCTCAGGGGAGGGTCCCCTCAGCCCAGCCTGCACCCTCTCCAATCCGGGACCCCTCAGGGGATGTCCGACTGCTGGTTTAGGCCTGATCCCTGGCAAAAATCAACCAATCTTATATAAGAAAAGTCTAATATGCAAATCAACCAAAGGCAGTTTAGGATCGGCCTAAACCAGCAGTTGGATATCCCTCTCACAATCTGGGACCGTAGACTCCTAACTGCTCACCTGTCTGCCTTCCTGATCATCCCTAATTGTGCCCCCTGCCAGCCCGATCAACTCTAACCATCTCTGCCTGCCAGCCTGATCACCCATAATAGCCCCTCCTGCTGGGCTGGTCCCCCTAACTGGCCCCTCTGCCTGCCCACCTGATCACTCCTAACTGCCCCTGCCTGCTGGCCTGGTTGCCCTTCACTGCCCCCCCTTTTCAGCCTGGTCACCCCTCACTGCCTCCCATTCCAGCCTGGTCACTCCTCACTGCCGTCCCTGTTGGCCTGGTCACCCCTTATTGTCCCCCTCCCCGCCTCTCCCCCCCCCACCGCACTGGCCTGATCATCCTTCCCTGTCCCCCAAACCGGCCTGGTGTCCCCCAACTTCCCCCCACCTGCCTAGTTGCCCCAACTGCCTCCCCCACCGGCCTGGTCGACCCCAACTCCCCCCCGCCCCCGCTTGCTGGCCTGGTCGCCCCATGCAGCTTGCTCTTCAGTCATTTAGTCACCACTCACTGCACCCCCACCGGCCTGGTCACCCCACACAGCCTGTTATTCGGTCATTAGGTAAGGGCATCCTGACAAATTTGCACATTACCCTTTTATTAGTATAGATTGTCAATTAAGCATTTGTAATTTTATATGTAATATGTATCCTTGCCAGTTTTGTTATATAGGCTATGGATCTCATGTGCATATAAATAGAAAGACAGAAACCTAACTCTTCCACAAGTTGCACAAATGTTATTTAAACATTAAATAAGTGTAGAACATAGGACTGCTAATCTCAGTTCACTCTGTGATGTCCCGTGCAAAATGTACAATTAACTGGTGATTTCCTCATACTTCTAATACTATTTGTACTTGTATGTCTTTTAGAAAGACATTGGTGAAGTCTGTATCCCTTTTGTATTTTTAATAGAATAATTGTACATATTGGTTATACTTGTGTTAAAGATAGTAGAAATGTACTATGTTTATGCTTCTACATCCAGTTTGTATAAGCTGAAAAATAAATATAACAAAAAGAAATTTAAAAAAAACAAAAGAATTGTTTTGTTTTGTTTTTCCAACCAGTGTACATTCACTACCCTTCCATACCAGTTTCAGATGTATAGTAGGGGGCAAGCAGGAGGCAGCCAGAAAACCACATACTGTAGAGTGTTCCGCCCTGCTGCCCCAAGCATCCACCAGACCCCATACCCAGTTATCGTGACATTGTTGACCACATCCTCCATGCTGCAATCCACATCTCTGTAGCTATTCTGCAACTACCAATTTTTACTGCTTAATCCCTTCACTTTTCACCCAACCCAATCCCCTTATCTTCTGACAGCTGTCACTCTGTTCTATATATCTGTTTCTATTTTGTTTATTTTGTTCATTAGATTTCACATATAAGTAAATCATATAGTATTTGTCTTCCTCTGACTAGCTTATTTCACTTAGCATAATATAGTAAAACCTCAATATAATAGAATAATTCAGGCAAGGGGGTGTCCATTAAAACCAAAACTCCATTATATAAACATAAAATTTTCCAAATACGTACATTAAAAATTAGACAAATTAGTTTACCTATTTTTACTTATGTAGACACATGTGTAATTAAAATTAATTATGCATGAAAAATTTAATTTCACAGAAAAGTTTTCTACATGCATTACTGTAACTTTTAATTTATACTGAATAGATATAATAAATGAGTGCATTCACCAGTTACCAAGAGTACACAAATGTACATGGTTGAGGCATGGCTTAGCACACACATTAGAACATTGGCCTGTAAGAGTGTGTTAAAACTGCTACAGAGCACTAGCCAGTTTGGCTCAGTGGATAGAGCATCAGCCTACAGACTGAAGGGTCCTTGGGTTCAATTCCTGTTAAGAGCACATACCCAGGCTTCGGTCTCCGGTCCCAGTAGGGGGTAAGCAGGAGGCAGGCAATCGATGATTCTATCTCATCATTAATGTTTCTACCTCTATCTCCCTCTCCTTTCCTCTCTGAAATAATGTATGTGTGGGTGCGTAAAATAGTTAAAAAAAAAAAAAAGTTACAGAAAAGTCTCCCCATTTGACAACCAAATCAATTACCTTGAGTAATACAGTGTGATCACACCTTAATTATTTGCTGAACATTGTTTATGAGGGGTGATTCCTGTACTTAATTATGTAGACTACACTTGTAGATATATTTATTTATGTCTGCAAAATTAGTATTGTGTTTTTTCCAACATGGCCTATTTGCTAAAATTTGTCAAAAATAACAGCAAATTAGTAACAAAACAATAACCTGTTAATTTATTTATAAGTAAATCTTGTTAAAAATATTTTAATCCCTGGCCAGTTTTTTGGGGTTTTTTTTATTATTGTGTTACATGTATACATATCTCCCCATTGTCCCCCTCCCTCTTAGGCATACCCCAACCCCCCAGTGTCTATGTTCATTGGTTATGCTTATATGCATGCATACAAGTCCTTTGACTGATCTTTTATCTTTCCCACCTCTCCTTAATCTTCCTGCTATAATTTCACAGTCTGTTTGATGCTTTACTGCCTCCGTATCTATCCTTTTGTTCATCGGTTTACAATGTTCTTTATTATCCCCAAATGAGTGAGATCATGTGATGCTTCTCCTTCATAGACTGGCTGATTTCACTAAGCATAAGGCTCTCCAGTTCCATCTAGGTTATTGTAAATGGTAAGAGTTCCTTCTTTTTAATGGCAGCATAGAATTCCATTGTGTAGATGTACCAGTTTTCTGATCCACTGATCTGCTGACGGACACCTAGGCTGTTTCCAAATTGTAGCTATTGTAAATTGTGCTGCTATGAATATAGGGGTGCATAAATCCTTTCTGATTGGTGTTTGTGATTTTTTAGGATAAATTCCTAAGAGTGCGATTACTGGATCAAATGGGAGATCGATTTTTAGTTTTTTAAGGAAACTCCATACTGCTCTCCACAGTGGCTGCACAAGTCTGCATTTCCACCAACAGTGCACAAGGGTTCCTTTTTCTCTGCATCCTCGCCAACACTTGTCATTTGTTGATTTGTTGATGATTGCCACTCTGACCGGTGTAAGATGGTATCATATTGCCGTTTTGATTTGCATCTCTCGGTTAATTAGTTACTTTGAACATGTTTTCATGTGTCTCTTGGCCTTCCTTCTATCGTGTTTCGAAAAAGTTCTATTTAGGTCTATTGCCCATTTTTTTAATTGGAATGTTTATCTTCCTTTTATTAAGGTGTATAAGTTGGCTGTAGATGTTGGAGATTAAACCTTTATCAGTGATAAGATTTACAAATATCTTCTCCCATACAGTGGTCTTTCTTGTTGTTTTGTTGATGGTTTCTTTTGCTGTGCAAAAGCTTTTTATTTTGATGTAGTCCCATTTGTTTATTTTTTCTTTAGCTTCCATTGCCTTTGGAGCAGTATCAGTGAAGAAGTTCTTTCAGCATATGTCTGAGATTGTGCTGCCTGTGGATTCCTCTAGTATTTTTATGGTTTCCCTTCTAAGGTTTAAGTCCTGTATCCATTTTGAATTTATTTTTGTATTTGGTGTAAGTTGGTGGTCCAGTTTCATTTTTCTTGCATGTATCTGTCCAATTTTCCCAACACCATTTATTGAAGAGGCTATCTTGGCTCCATTGTATGTTCATGCCTCCTTTGTCAAATAATAGTTGAGCATAGTGGTTTGGGTGGATATCTCAGTTCTCTATTCTAGTCCATTGGTCTATATGTCTATTCTTGTGCCAGTACCAGGTTGTGTTGAGAACAGTTGCTTTGTAATATAGCTTGAAATCTGGTATTGAGATCCCACCTACTTTATTCTTCGTTCTCAGAATTGCTGTGGCTATTCGTGGTCTTTTTTTGTTCCAGATGAATCTATGAAGAATTCTTTCTAGGTCTGTGAAATATGTCGTTGGTATTTTAATGAGTAGTGCATTGAATCTATAGATTGCTTTGGGTAGTATGGACATTTTAATGATGTTGATTCTCCCAATCCATGAGCATGGTAAGCTCTTCCATCTGTTATCATCTTCCTCTATCTCTTTTTTCAGTGTCCGGTAGTTTTCTACATATAGGTCTTTTACCTCTTTAGTTAGGTTTATTCCTAGATATCTTAATTTTTTTGGTGTGATGGTAAATGGGATTGCTTTTTGAGTCTCTCTTTCTGTAATTTCACTATTAGTGTATAGAAATGCCACACATTTCTTGGCATTAATTTTGTATCCTGCTACATTGCCAAATTCATTTATTAAGTCAATTAGTTTTGGGATGAAGTCCTTCAGGTTTTTTATGTACAATATCATGTCATCTGCAAATAAGGACAACTTTACTTCTTGTTTTCCAATTTGGATGCCTTTTATTTCTTCTTCTTGTCTAATTGCAATGGCTAATACTTCCAATAGTATGTTGAACAGAAGAGGTGAGAATGGGCATCCCTGTCTTGTTCCTGTTCTTAGGGGAAATGGTTTTAGTTTTTGCCCATTGGGTATGATGTTAGCTGTGGGTTTATCATACATATACGGCTTTTATGAAGTTGAGGTATGATCCTTCTATTCCCACTTTGCTGAGAGGTTTTTATCAAGAAAGAGTGTTGGATTTTGTCAAATGCTTTTTCTGCATCAATTGATATGACTATGTGATTTTTATCTCTCAATTTGTTTATGTGATGTGTCACGTTTATTGATTTGCAGATATTATACCATCCCTGCTTTACTGGGATGAATCCTACTTGGTCATGGTGTATGACCTTTCTGATGTACTGCTGGATCCGATTTGCTAGAATTTTGTTGAGGATTTTGGCATTTATGTTCATGAGAGATATTGGAAGCCTTGGACAGTTTTGATCTGTGGTTAGAGCATCAGCCCTTGGATTATATGGTCCTATGTTCCATTTTGAGTTAAGAGCTTAACCTCAGGTGCAGGCTCGATCACTGCACCAGTTGGGGGCATGTGTGGAAGCAATCAACTGATGTGTCGCTCTCACATCGATGCTTCCCTCATTCATCTCCCCTTCCACTCTGTCTAAAAATCAATGAAAAAAAGTATCTTCAGACTACAGGAAAGCTGGCTGAGTGGAAATTCTACAACTAGAAGGAAAGAGAGGGGCTCACAGAGACCCGGAGGAGCTGCAAAAAGCTGAAGTACGGAGACGCGCGGGGAGAGCGGGTGCCAGAGTACCTGGCTGCCTTTCTCTGGCATGAGACTCCCAACGGCATTGAACCAACCCCTTATCCTACGACACTAAATCCCAGGTCCAGCCGAAACTCATACGGGGGGAGTTTGGACTGTGAAAAGGGAGAAGTGCACGGAAATTGGGGGAGTTGCAGGAGGGCAGAAGACGGGCGGAACGCACAGCAATGCGCACAGAAGACCGACTGCTGATTGTGCCCCTGGCTTTCACAAGAGGGCGGGAGACAAAGCATCCCAACTGCGTCACTTCTAACCCCACTAAACCCCAGATTCAGGCGAAGTCCTGGGGACCCAGATTCATATGGTCCCAGAGCGCAGGGGAGCCGAAAAGGCAGCAGTCTAGAGAGAGAGCGCGCGCGCACACACACAGAGACCGTTCCAGTGATTACCAAGTCACATGAGACTCAGGGGCTGTGGAGGGCGGGGCCGATTGGAAGGCAAGGCGGTCCTTTAAGCCCTGAGACTCTACCCATTCCAAGCTCAACAGAGAGGCTTCTGCGGTTTTGCAAATCTGGTATCATAAGGATGAATCCAACACAGAAGTTCTCCGGCATAGTTAAAATGCCGGAACAAGGGAAGAAATCAAGAACAAAAGAAATGGAGGAAAACAAATGATGGATATAGAGTTTAAAACCATGCTTATAAGATTTTTCAAGAATATCCTAGAAAAGTTGGATAAAGTTAGCAAGATCCAAGAGGAGATGAAAAAGAACCAACTACAGATAGAAAAGGATCAACTAGAAAATAAACATACACTGACTGAAATAAAAAATATTATACAGAGACCTAACAGCAGACTAGAGAAAGGCAAGAATCAAGTCAAAAATTTGGAATATAAAGAATCACAAAACACTCAACTGGAAAAGCAAGAAAAGAATCCAAAAATGTGAACATAATGTAAGGAGACTCTAGGACAGCTTCAAGCGTACCAACATCAGAATTGTGGGGATGTCAGAGGAAGAGAGAAAGATACTAAAAACCTACTTAAAGAAATAATGACTGAAAACTTCGCACATCTGGTAAAAGAAATACTTACAAGTCCAGGAAGCACACAGAACCCCATATAAAAGAAATCCAAAGAGGACTACACCAAGACACATCATAATTAAAATACCAAGAGCAAAAGACAAAGAGAGAATATTAAAAGCAGCAAGAGAAAAGCAGTTCATTACCTACAAGGGAGCACCCATAGACTGTCAGCTGATTTCTCAACAGAAACGATGCAGGCCAGACGGGAATGGCAAGAAATATTCAACATGATAAATAGCAAGAACCTACAACCAAGAATACTCTATCCAGCAAAGATATTCAGAATTGAAGGGCATATAAAGAGCTTCACAGGTAAGAAAAAGCTAGAGGAGTTCATCAACTCCAAATCAGTATTATATGAAATGATGAAAGGTACTCTTTTAGAAGAGGAAGAAGAAAAAGGTAAAAGACAAAAAATTATGAACAACAAATACACATGTATCAACAAGTGAATCTAAAAATTAAGTGAATTAAAAATTTGATCAACAGAATAAACTGGTGAATATAATTGAATCAGGAGCACAGAAAGGGAGTGGACTGATAATTCTTAGGGGGGATGGGGTGAGGGGTGTACAGAGAGAGACTGGACAAAAATCATACACCTGTGGATGAGGTCAACGGGAGGGAGGTAAGGGTAGAGGGAGGGTTCGGAGCCGGGTGGAGGGGAGCTATGGAGGGGAAAAAAGAGAAACAAATGTAATAATCTGAATCATAAAGATTTAATAAAAAAAAAAATAAGAAAAGTATCTTCAGGTGAGAGGATTAACAAAATAAATAGGGGAGAATCCAAGATGGCAGCATAGGTAAACACCTACACTGCTGCCTCGCACAACAATTTCAAAACTACAATTAAAAGACAAAACGGACATCATCCAAAACCACAGGAAAGCTGGCTGAGTGGAAGTTCTACAACTAGAGGGAAAGAGAGGGGCTCACAGAGACCCAGAGGAGCTGCAAAAAGCTGAGGTACGGAGACACGTGTGCGCTGAGAGAGTGGGTGCCAGATTACCTGGCTGGCTTTCTCTGGCGGGAGGGAAATGGAGACTCGCAACAGCATTGAACCCCTTATCTTATGACACTAAACCCCAGATCCAGCCAAAACTCATACGGGGTGAGTTTGGACTGTGAAAA
The DNA here is from genome assembly GCA_011751065.1 of Lasiurus cinereus. Classification (NCBI taxonomy): domain Eukaryota; kingdom Metazoa; phylum Chordata; class Mammalia; order Chiroptera; family Vespertilionidae; genus Lasiurus; species Lasiurus cinereus. The sequence continues at coordinate 23,279,414 of JAAGEH010000012.1, forward strand.
GGGAGAAGTGCACGGAAATTTAGGGGAGTCGCAAAAGATCAAAGGCCTGGTGGCGCGCACGGCACTGTGCAGAGGACAGACTGGTGATTGTGCCGCTGGCTTTCGCGAGTGGGCGGGAGACAGACCCTCCCAACTGTGACACTTCTAACTTCACTAAGCCCCTATTTCGGGCGAAACCCTGAGGACCTAGTCTCGTGTGGTCCTGGTGCGCATGGGAGCCGGAGGGGCAAGGGTCTAGAGGCACTGAGGGCGCTCGGGCACAAGGACTGCTCCAGCGATTACCCAGTCACGTGAGACTCAGGGGCCGTGGAGGGCGGAGCAGACTGGAAGGCAAGGCGGTCCCTTAAGCCCTGAGACTCCACCCCTCCCAAGCTCAACAAAGACTTATTCGGTTTTGCAAGTCTAGTATCATAAGGCTGAATCCAACACAGAAGTTTCCCTGGCATAGTGAAAATGCCGAGACAAGGGAAGGGATTACAAAGAAAAGAAATGGAGGGAAAAAAACGACTGGATATAGAGTTCAAAACCACGCTTATAAGGTTTTTCAAGAATATGCTAGAAAAGTTGGATAAATTTAGGGAGACCAAAGAGGAGATGAAAAAGGACAAACTAGAGACAATGACTGAACTAAAAAATATTATACAGAGTCCTAACAGCAGACTAGAAGATGGCAAGAATCAGGTCAAAAATTTGAAATATAAAGAAAGGGAAAACATTCAACTGGAAAAGCAAGAGAAAAGAATCCAAAAATGTGAAGATAATGTAAGGAGTCTCTGGGACAGCTTCAAGCGTACCAACATCAGAATTGTGAGGGTGCCAGAAGAAGAGAGAGAGCAAGATACTGAAAACCTATTTAAAGAAATAATAACTGAAAACTTCCCACATCTGGTAAAAGAAATAGACTTACAAGTCCAGGAAGCACACAGAACCCCAAATAAAAGGAATCCAAAGAGCACCACACCAAGACACATCATAATAAAAATGCCAAGAGCAAAAGACAAAAAGAGAATATTAAAAGCAGAAAGAGAAAAACAGTTCATTACCTACAAGGGAGCACCCATATGACTGTCAGCTGATTTCTCAACAGAACCGATGCAGGCCAGACGGGAGTGGCAAGAAATATTCACCGTGATGAATAGCAAGAACCTACAACCAAGAATACTCTATCCAGCAAAGCTGTCATTCAGAATTGAAGGGCAGATAAAGAGCTTTACAGTGAAGAAAAAGCTAAAGGAGTTCATCAACTCCAAACCAGTATTATATGAAAGCTGAAAGGTACTCTTTTAGAAGAGGAAGAAGAAAAAGTTAAAAGACAAAAAATTATGAACAACAAATACATATCTATCAACAAGTGAATCTAAAAATTAAGTGAATTAAAAATTTGATCAACAGAATAAACTGGTGAATATAATAGAATCAGGAGCACAGAAAGGCAGTAGACTGATAATTCTCAAGGGGACAAAAATCATAAAGCATCAAACAGACTGTGAAATTACAGCAGAAAGATTAAAGTTAGGTGAGGTAGATAAGTGATCAATCAAAGGACTTGTATGTATGCATATAAGTATAATCAATGATCACAGACACTGGAGGGTTGGGGTATGCCTGGGAAGGAGGAGGGGCAATGGGAAGATATGTATAAAAAATTAATAAAAATTAAAAAAACAAAAAAATCTATAATCTCTTAAAAACATAAATAAATACATAAATAAAATTTTAAATTTAATAAGGTGTTAATTTTTATGTATGACACATGACCCAGAAATTTTATCCAATAAATCCAAGGTCTGTTAAATCGAGGTACACAAAATCGAGGATTTACTGTACCCTCTAGGTCCATACATGCTGTGGAAAAAATAAGATTTCCTTCTTTTATACAACTGAGTAGTATTCCATTGTGTAAATATACCACAGCTTTTTCATCCACTCATCTATTGATGGGCACCTGGGCTGCTTCCAAATCTTGGCTATTTAAATAATGCTACAATGAAATAGGGGTGCATATATCCTTTCGAATTAGTGCATCAGGTTTCTCCTGTTACATTTCCAAAAGTGGAAATGCTAAATCATAAGGCAATTCCATTTTTAATTTTTTGAGGGACTGTTTCCTTAGTGGTTGCATCAATGAATTCTGTTTTAACTTGTCAATTTTCCCTTTTTTCCATAGGCCACAAAACTTTATCTCATATATGGGGGTTGGGCAATCTAGAAGTTAACTATTTTATCTATGAAGGTAGGAAAAAATGTTAAAATAAACTTACTTGCTGAGTTTGTCTAAATTCTTCCAATAGTTTTAGTGCCATGTCATAATCTTTCAGCAAATGGTATGCAATAGCATATCCAATCCAGGAAGCACGCTGTGTTGGGCGCAACTGAAGAAGCTGATATCTTGTCTCCTATAAACAAACAAATAAACAAATAAATAAATAAATAAAATTTTCTTTTTAACTTTTTAAACCTTCTGTAAAGTATGTCTGTTCATCAGTTTTCAGAAAACAATTCAATATCTTTAATTCTTTTTAATGTATTCAATGAATAAATAAGTTCCGCAATAAAATACTTTCTGTGGTCTTATCTAAATTATTGAAATTATTATGCTCATTGTAAGGCTGTCACTGAAAAGCCAGCCCTGGGGCTCACGCTTTTGGGCTGACTTACAAAATTACCTACATATAACAGAATTTCTTTTGGTAACTGAGAGACTAAGATAGTTTTTTACTGAACTAAATTTTGCCGATTACAAAATTATTATATGAATTTACAATACCAGGTGTACCATTTAACAATGGTGGATTTTGTAACCAAAGAAAACATGGTAATTTCAAGAGAAACATCAAGAGAGTTTTACTCAAAGTAATGTCTACCACTAGCCACACATTTTCCCCATCTTTCAAGTAATTTGTGGATACCATTCCAATAGAACTTTTCTTTTTTTGAGGCAAACATTCAGACACTCAATTTTCCACTTCTTTGTATGTTTTTTTTTAATTTAATAAAATGTATTGTTCAGATTATTACAATTGTTCCTCTTTTTTCCCCCAGAGCTTCCCTCCACCCGGTTCCCACCTTTCCCTCTCCCCTTAATTCCTCCCCTATTGTCCTCATGCAAAGGTGTACCATTTTTGTCCAGTCTCTCCCCATATCCCACTCACTACTTTCCCTCTGAGAATTGTCAGTCTGCTCCCCTTCCATGCCCTTAATTCTATTATATTCACCAGTTTATTCTGTTCATCAGATTTTTATTTTTTTTAATATATTTTATTGATTTTTTACAGAGAGGGAGGGAGAATGATAGAACTAGAGTTAGAAACATCGATGAGAGAGAAACATCAATCAGCTGCCTCCTGCACACCCTCAACTGGGAATATGTCCGCAACCAAGGTATATGCCCTTGACTGGAATCGAACCTGGGACCTTTCAGTCCACAGGTCGACCCTCTATCCACTGAGTCAAACCAGTTTCAGCTGTTCATCAGATTTTTAATTCACTTGATTTTTAGATTCACTTGTTGATAGATATGTATTCGTTGTTCATAATTTTTATCTTTACCTTTTTCTTCTTCCTCTTCTTAAAGAGTATCTTTCAGCATTTTATATAATACTGGTTTAGTGGTGATGAACTCCTTTAGCTTTTTCTTATCAGTGAAGCTCTTTATCTGACCTTCAATTCTAAATGAAAGCTTTGCTATCATATAAAAGTAATCTTAGGTGTAGGTTCTTGCTATTCATCACTTTATTTCTTGCCAGTCCTGTCTGGCCTGTATAGTTTCTGTTGAGAAATCAGCTGACAATCGTATGGGTGCTCCCTTTTAGGTAATTAATTGTTTTTCTCTTGCTGCTTTTAATATTCTCTGTCTTTTGGCATTTCAATTATGATGTGTCTTGGTGTGGTCCTCTTTGGATTCCTTTTATTTGGGGTTCTGCGCGCTTCTGGACTTGTAAGTCTATTTCTTTCACCAGGTGGGAGAAGTTTTCATTCATTATTTCTTCAAATAGGTTTTCAGTATCTAGCTGTCTCTCTTCTTCTGGCACCCCCATAATTCTGATGTTGGTATGCTTGAAGTTGTCCCAGAGGCTCCTTACACTATCTTCAAATTTTTGTATTCTCTTTGCTTTTCCAGTTGAGAGCTTTCTGCTTCTTTGTAGTTCAAATCTTTGACTTGATTCTTGCCTTCCTCTAGTCTGCTGTTTGGTCTCTGTATAATATTTTTTATTTCAGTCAGTGTATGTTTAATTTCTAGTTGGTCCTTTTTCATCTCCTCTTGGGCCTTGCTAAATTTATCCATCTTTTCTAGGAAATTCTTGCAAAAACCGTGGTTTTGAACTCTATATCCAGTCATTTGTTTTCCTCCATTTCTTTTGTTTGTCTCCACATTTTTACTGCTTCCCTGAGTTGGTAGAGTAGCTTTGTGTGCTGGGTGTCCTATATGGCCCAGTAGCTCCGCCTCCCCAGTAACCTGAGGTGGACTCTCTTGGTGCACCCCTTTGTGGACTCTGTGTATAACCTTGTTGTTGTTAAGTCTTTATTTTTGTTGGTATCACTAGGGGGAGTTGACCTCCAGGCCAATTGGTTGTGAGGATCAGCTGTGTCTATGCAGGGAGAACTTCTGTCCACTTCTTTGTATGTTTTGAAGTTCTGCTCAGATAATGCATGTGCCATTGATCAAAACAAGTGGTAATCTGAAGGAGCAAGGTCTGGTGAATATGGCAAGTGGGTTAATACTTCCCAGGCAAGATCTTTTAATGTGTCTAACTTGTTTTGAAGTGTGTGATGGTGTGTTGTCATGAAGCAAAATTATTTTGCCACGTCTTCTGGCCCATTCTGGTCGTTTTACGATCAAAGCATGGTTCAAACTGACCTGGACGTTCTTTGTCTTTCACATCGAAATCATCACTTTTAAAGCGTTTAAACCAGCATTCACAGATATCTTGAAATGGAGCCTGTTCACCATAAGCTTCCTGAAGTATATAACTTTCAGCAGCACTTTTCTTCAAAAAAATGAATTAAAACTTCCTGCAAATGCTCTTTTATTGGCATAAAATTCAAAATTTTTAAGTGTAAGAAATATCTATGATGTTAACACCTTCAGAAAATTTGACATATGAAGTTTTGAAGCTTGTTGTCAATACAAACAAAACAACAACATACATATCAAATCACATATCCTATCTAATAAAAGAGTAATGTGCAAATTGACTATCACACCAAGACACAAGATGGCTGCCCCCATGTGGACACAAGATGGCAAAGGAGGGCAGTTGTGGGTGACCAGGCCGACAGAGGAGACCAGTTGGAGGAGACCAGGCCAGCAAGGGAGGGCAGTTAGAGGGGACCCAGGCCGGCAGAGGAGGGCACTCAGGAGGACTAGGCCTGCAGGGAAGGGCAGTTGGGGGGATGAGCGGACCAGGCCTGCAGTAGAGGGCAGTTGGGGGTGATCAGACAAGCAGGGAGGACGGGGTCAGCAGAGGAGGGCAGTTGGGGGGACCCAGGGCCTGCAGTGGAGGACAGTTGGGGGGGACCTAGGCCTGCAGGAGAGGGCAGTTGTGGGTGATCAGACAAGCAGGGAGGACCGGGTCGTCACAGGAGGGCAGTTGGGGGAACCCAGGCCTGCAGGGCAGTTGGGGTGGACCAGGCCTATAGTGGAGGACAGGTGGGGTGGGGAGGTGATTAGGCCTGCAGGGGAGGGTAGTTGTGGGTGATCAGGCCAGCAGGGAGGGCAGTTAGGGGTGACTGGGTCAGCAGTTGGGAGAGACCAGATCAGCATAGGAGGGCAGTTGAGGGGGGCCAGGCTTGCAGGAGAGGGCAGCTGGGGGGCGGGGGGACCAGGCCTGCAGGGGAGGGCAGTTAGAGGTGACCAGGCCTGCAGGGGAGGACAGTTAGGGGCAATCAGACTGGCAGGGGAGGGCAGTTAGGGGCAATGGGGCTGGCAGGGGAGCATTTAGGCATCAATCAGACTGGCAGGGGAGGGCAGTTAGGGGCAATGGGGCCGGCAGGGGAGCATTTAGGCATCAATCAGGCTGGCAGGGGAGTGGTTAAGGGGTTATCAGGCTGGCAGGCAGAAGCGGTTAGGGGCAATCAGGCAGAGGCAGGCAAGCGGTTGGGAGCCAGCAGTCCTGGATTGTGAGAGAAATGTCCGACTGCTCATTTAGGCCCGATCCAAGGGGTTCCAAATTGGAGAGGGTGCAGTCTGGGCTGAGGGACACCCTCCCCGCAAGCACAAATTTCACGCACCGAGCCTCTAGTATATCAATTTGTGTAACTCCATCTATTGAAAAAAAAATCCACATTTATTAATTGGTACACATGGTATAGTAGGCTCCAGAGATAGGATGGAACTCTCAGACATCTTTTCAAGCAGAAACACCACTGCTGCCACTCTAAGACAAGTCGGTATCTATTACTTTAGGAAGAAAACACCAGAAATTCCACTATGGCCTCAGAAAAATTAAGATAATCATCATTAGCAGAAAATACAACCTCCCTACACAGACCTCACTTCTCCAATGCTCATATCTGCCTCTAAGTTTTAGGCAAGTGCAACTGCTTGGAGGAACAGGTCTCATGAAAAACACCAGCTGCAATGGAATTTTGAAAATGTAGTATTTAGCTTCCCTTACTCTGTTTTTGGAACTGGTAAAAGGAATGCCAAAAGGAGTAACAAGATCAGATTTTCTTTTGTAAAAAGATTATTTTGATGAAATAACTTAGTATCATTCCTCTATCTTCATGTGTTAAAGTGTCCAGCGCTCTAGCTGTCGAGAACCCTTCACTCCTTACCACCTGCCCGCAGCAGAGGCGGGAGAGGCTCCCGCCTGCTGTTGGGCTCACCAGCCATGAGCCTGGCTTCTGACTGAGCGGCACTTCCCTGTGGGAGTGCACCAACCACCAGAGGGCAACTCCTGCATTGAGTGTCTGCCCCCTGGTCGTGAGTGTCATAGCAACCAGTCATTCTGCCATTAGGTCAATTCATATTAGCCTTTTATTATATAGGATAGGATGCTATTATCACTCTCATTACTTATTTTCATTATTGCTTCTGTCACTCCAACCCTTCATGGAAGTCGGGGTCAGTTTTCTTCTCTCTGCCAAATAATGTATCCATTATCCTGGGCAAATGGAACACTGTAGAACACATATCCAACCTATCTTCTTACATGTAAGATTTCCTTATCTTTAATGATCTTCTCTACCCCTCTCCCACAATCATATCCTAGACCAGGGATTTTCAAATGGTGTGCCAAAAGAATTTTTAAAACATGCAATACCTAACTATTTAGTCAAGAATCAGATGCACTGACCTGTTTTCCCTTAGATTGTCAAATGAAAACAGCCAACACAATAGCCATTTGGTGTGAATGAATCAAAATTATATCTAATTTTTTGGTCAGATTGGCAAAAAATATAATCTATTTTTTGGCGTGCACCCAACTTTAGTAATTAGCTTATGTATGCCATGTATTGAAAAAGATTGAAAGTCGCTAAGATTGTCAAACAGAAAAATGACAACAGTCAACATAATAGCCCATTGGTGTGAATGCCCTGTCTTGATCCATAAATATATAGATCATATAACAGAGTTGTATCTTATTGGTCATGATGAATAAGGCTGCATCTAACTGGTTAATTCTTGGTACCAGAAATCCTTATATACAAGTATAGGCACCTGATTTTTTTTTTTTAAGTCACTTTGGAGTACAAAGGTAGACAATTACTATTATTATTATTATTTTTTTTTGTAAATCAATCAAAATTATACCTTTTTATTTGGGTCAGATTAAGCAAAAAATATATTATTGGTGTGCCACAGAATTTTAGTAATTAGTTTATATGAACCATGAGATGAAAAAGGTTGAAAATCACTGTCCTATTTGCCATACAAAAATCATAAAAACAAATTATCTCACTCTGTGACCATAGCACCTATGCTGCCAACATTTTCACTCAGTGATATTCCTAGCCTTGTTCTTAAGGGGACACCACCAGTACCTCTAATTCTTTGCGTCCTTCACTTCTAACCACCAACTCTTTTATCTTCATTTATTTCACTATCCTTCATAGGAACCACTCTCTTGCCAATATTCTTAATTTCTTTGCCTTATAAATATAAATAATGTTAACTCTCACTATACCCAGGCTGTTAAGTACTGCTGAAGAAAACCTACACTATCTTGAAGGATGATTACTATCAAGCTCAGCAGAACTCTTGAAACTTCTGTAAAAAAATCTAGGCATAGAGTATAAGGACTTACGGCAGAAGGGCAAAAGTAAAAAGTAAATGAAAGACAATTTATTTAAGGAGAACTGCTAAGAGCTGGTGGCCTCCTTCGCATAAGAAAATAAGAGAATTATATTTTGGACATAATTTAATATACACATGGAGATGTCCAGCAGAGCTGAAGATGCCAGTATGAAGAGGTCTGGACTACAGAAAAACTGATGTATGGCAATCCTTCTCAGATTATTTTATACTTACTAATCCATAATAAAGAAAACTAATTAATCTCTACATTTAGATTTCAATTATAAATGTTCTGTCAAACCAACAAAGAATCTAGTAATTTGTACACAGGAAATAGTACAGTTTTCTTTTTTAAAAGAACTAAATAAAGTTATCCTTTGTTGATAATCAAGTATATAGTTCTACAACTATTACTGAGGGACAGTCCCAAGTGACTTTCCCCTTCTAGACTATATTGAACAATCAAATCTACATGATCTTGGCTTAAACTCACTTCATTCTGAATTCACATGTTTTAAATTATTATCTATCTGTTACAATTTGTACACAAGATTAAAGTACTTACTCGGTAACCTTCAAGGTCTCTCATTTGGATCTGCAACAGAGAGAGATCCCTCAAAATTTGCAGATTATCTTTATCTAATTTGAGGGCATTTCGGTAACACTTAATAGCTTCATCATATTTTTTATCAGATCGCTGCAAGAGTCCATATACATGCCAACCTATTAAGTTAAGGAAATACAGACATTCACAGATACTAGAAAATACTATGCTACATATCTATGTAATATAAAGCTTACTTTAACAAAATGGCATTTTTGTTTGAGATTTACTTCAGAATGACCTGGGATCAGAAGGAAGGGGAGAGTGAGCAAGTGGCAAAATATAACATGAGATCAGCCTTGATTGACAACTGTTAAATTATTGAAGCTGGGTGCCGGGCACATTCACTTACTATGTATTGAAACAGAATATATACAAAAATTATCTTTTAAAACAAGTCTATATTCAAGCAATTCTAAAACAACATGTAACCATCAGTTAATTCACCAATGATATTAAAAACCACAAAATTAAATTTTTATTTATTGTAAATTAAATTTCTTAACATATCTTGGAGCCAAAACCACTACCATACTTGCATGCCCTCTCTCTTTGCTCGAGAGTAAACACTGAGATAAAGAAATAAGTGTTTAGTATTTTGAGAGAACCCTAAGCTAAAAATGTGAAAACACTACTAAGACTACTGATGTTCAATACTGGCCCAGAGATAAATAAATTAAATATAAAAACATAAGAAACAGGACAATATGTGAAAATGTTATTAATAAATATATAAGAAAAACAGAAATTAACATCAATCAATGATCCAACCTTAAAGAGTATTTTTGTTCTTTTACAAGCTGGATACTAGACACAGAAAAATACAATTTTGAGTATCAGTGAAAATAGCTAGGTCTCTATGCAAATGAAACAAGCTGAAGAACCAGTATCATACTTATTAATAAATAAAATATTTTAAAACAAATTTCCTCTGAATTTTTCTTGTAAAGTTTCTTAACAAAAGTTTAAAGAACATAATAAGGTTTACTACACTATACAGTTTTGTAAGTTATCTAGAAGGAAGTGAAATATCATTAGTTTATGGACATATAGGAAAAACAATGAGGCTCAAGTCACATATAATTATCAGCACTCTCCTCTCACAATAAGCACAAGTGAAATACATACATAATGTATAGCAATTCTCTTTAAAATACTCCAATAAATGAGACATAGGGGACAGATAAACTAATACTACAAAATGTTGATAATTATTAAAACTGAGTAATTAGTACATAGAGTTCATTGAATTCTCTTCTACATAAGGTTGAATTTTTGAATTAAGAAAAACACTAATAAATTGAAAATTTACATATATAAAATTAGAACTACTCAACCACTGCAAAAGGATACAGACATGACTCTTGACATCATTACGAAGTCCTTTACGAACAAATTCATATGCTTCTTCTTTTTTTCCTAAACAGTTCAATGTTAAGCCTTTCATAGCCAAAGTCTCTGAAAAATATTTTTAACCTCTATTTACACATGAAAGATTCAAATTACCTTAGGGCTATTTTAACATTTGACATCTGTTATGATAATATGATTCATCTTTTTAATCCCATAGTTAGAAGAACTTCTTTCTAAAAACTGCATTTTAAACATTTGCTTAAAGTTTAACCCAGGTCCTTTTCTGAAATTCCTTAGGAGGGGACTGAGTTACTAAAATGCTTTCTGCTCTTTAGAAGATTCTTTAAAGGGAACTGAGATGATTCTGCTGAGAAAAGGTAACAAAGCAGGCACCTGAATCCTGTTGAGTTAAATCTATGCAGCAGTCCACCCTTCACCTTAGATCCGAATCAAGAATCAAATCAATCTACTTTAATAAAAAGAAAAAAAATCACCTTACTCAATACTGGAATAGACTGCATTTTTGGCAAGTTTATTCTAACTAATCAAATAGGTGAATTAATATCCTTGTACATTTCAAGGATACAACACTGGACTACTATGTTTAAAGTAATTAATGAAAGATGCTTTAGATTGAAATAACTTTCTGAATAATCCCCCCAAAAAAATAATCCACAAAGGAATTAGATAAGAACAATTGTTTTCAAATTAATGTCTGTGGATTCTGGTTTTCAGAACACATGGTGATAGAACATTCCAAGCTCCAGTAACTAAACATCTTTTTTCTGTTTATACATAAAGAACTTCCACACAAGCTTCCACTTAGATAATGGTTCCAAATGGTTCCATAGTGACAAAGCTTGAAAACAAGTTTAAATTTCTAAAATTCTATGAAATGAAGACTTCTTTCCATTTCCTTCAAAGAATGTTTCCAACATTAGAAAACTGAGATAAGTCAGCCTATTTTCCCAATAATACAGTCTCAAGAATTACCAAAGTCTAATATTCAGCAACCTCAGTTAGATCCTATTGCTTTGCTATAGGATCATAATTTGTGTATCCAACCTTATCTATCCTCTTAACAAATATTGGTGAACAGTGAAAGAGGATGAGCCAAGCAAATACAAACTTATTAATACCAGTGCTAGAAAAACAACTCAAGATAAACAATCTAATGATAAATCAGTAGTGTCAAATTTATATATAAAGGTCAGCAGATATATAAGACATCTACCAAAGAATAAAATGGATTTGACTGTAACTTCATACGACTTCTGTACTGCAAATATTGTCCTAATTTTATACCTAAGGAAATCAAAGAATAAATAAACTTAAGTTCTAGTCAAAGTAATAGATGAAATCACATCTATAAATCACACCTACCAAAACATATACTCCCAACTGTTCCCAAATTGATCAACCAACAACCTCTCATTTAATCATAAAGACTGTATATTTACATGGACTTAAACATAACAGAAGTAAAGTAACCTAGAATAAGACTGATATAACTAAAAATGTTTAAGAGTCATACATTATACAGCTACTAGACCATGGAATCTGGGAAGTATTCTTCTTTCACTGTTAGGAAGTCTATCTGTCTGATTTTAGAATTAGATTTCCCCAAAGCAATCTCTCACAGGTAAGATAATACCTCCATGTTCAGCATATTTTGGATTCGAAAGAATCATCTTGCAAAACTTGAGGCCATTTTTATATTGCTTCTGTTCATAACATTTCTGTAAAGAAATATGAATAAACAAATATTTTATAAAATGAATATATATGAAGCAACTTTTACATAATTCAAGATCTAAAGTAAGGTTTAAAACATATATGATGGAAAGATTTTATGTGAATTTATATCACTTATAACATGAAGTATGTTTCTGATACCAAACTGTTCTAGTGTCTTGAGGATTTTTCATTTTACAGAAGATAAAGAAAAAATACACTTAATAAACAGGGAAGTTAATTGTCAATCAACAATGCTACAGCTTATTAAAATTCAAAATCCAAAAGCAAAAACATATAATGACACAGAGAAATACTAGAAATTGCATTAAAAGCCTTTGCTATTTCAAGAATGGAACCAAGAGCCCAGCCATTGTGGTTCAGTGGTGGAGCCTTGACCTATGAACCGGGAGGTCACAGTTCGATTCTCAGTCAGGGTACGTGCCTGGGTTTCGGGCTCCATCCCCATTGTGGAGCTTGCAGGAGGCAGCTGGTCAATGATTCTCATCATTGATGTTTCTATCTTGCTGTCCCTCTCCCTTCCTCTCTGAAATCAATAAAAATATATATTTTTTAAATGGAACCAAGAAATACACACACAAAGTACTGCTATTTTTTGAGCAACCTATTTTGTCTCTACAGAACTTGCTATAACTCATATTAATTCCTTAAGGTAGGTGTCATTACCTCCACCTTGCAGATCTGGAAAATATTCATAAAATGTGTTTATAAATAATTCAGCTTAGTTGCAAACTCTGGTGTGACTTCAAAGATCATGGTCTTTCCATTACTAGTCTAATGTAAGTGTAAGCAACCTCTTTATTCCTAAACTAGAGGCCCAGTGATGAATTTGTGCACAGGTATGGTCCCTAGTGGCTGCTGGCTGCCAGCTGGGGCCTTTGTGCACTGGTGCAAAAATGGCTCTCTGACATGCCCCAAGGGGTCCCGGATTGCAAGAGGGTGCAGACCAGACCGAGGGACCTCACCAGTGCAGGATTGGGGCCGTGGAGGGACCACGGGAGGGCTCCAGTGCATGTCCGGGCCAACTCGCCCAGTCCCAATCGGCTGGACCCCAACAGCAAGCTAACCTACCGGATGGAGCATCTGCCCCGTGGTGATCAGTATGCATCACAGCAACTGATCAAACGGCAAATAGTCGGACACTTAGATACTAGGCTTTTATTATATAGGATGCCACCAACCAGGCTAAATAATCAGTGACTGTCCTCCACAACCACTGGTCATGAGAATACCTCATCTCCTTTCACTCACATTCTCACTTACATGGTTACAGTGTTTTTCCTAGTACTGATCCCCATGGTAAGGCCTCTCCACCTGTGTTCCTTCTACCTGAAATGTTCTTCCTCAGGTCTTCCGGTGGCTAATTCCTTATAGTCTGAGTGCAACATATCACCTACCTGACCACTCTATTTAATACTGACAGCTTTCTTACTCGCCACCTCCCTCCTTCCGACACAAACATTATTCTCTATATATTACTCTATTTTCTACACAGCACTGTCATTTCTTGATATTCCTATTTATGTGATTAGTTATTTAGTATCTTCCCACCATACTATAAGCTCCTTGAGAACAGGAATCTTGCTTATTTAAAAACAAGTTTTTATTGATTTGAGAAAGAGAGGAGGGGGGAAGTGAGAAAAGAAATATTGATGAGAGAAACATTAATTGTTGATTACCTCCCTTATGCACCAACTGGAAATCAAACCCACGACCCTTCAGTGTGAGGGCCAACACCCTAACCACTGAGAACACCAACCAGGGCAGTTCTTGCCTATTTTAAACACCTTTGCATCCTTGGAGTCTAGACCAGTAAGTACTACTCAATGAATACAGCCTACTAAGTTAAAAAACAAAACAAACAAACAAAAAAACAGGGTACCAGCAAAGGAGGAGGAAGTGATTAATCCTTGCTGCAGGAGTGGGATGTGCAGGGAAGAATTAGAAAAGTGTTTACAGGAAAAAAATGTTTATATGGAGGCTTCAAGATTGCCTCTGGGGAAGGAAACTTAATGGTTGGGAGACAAGGATAGAACAGAAACCTGATAGGTAATGGGAATATATTACTTATTCTAAAAATATTTTAAAGTAAAAATAAAAAGAAATAATCTCCCCTAACTGGTATAGCTCTGTGGATAGAGCAGTAGTTGGCAAACTGCAGCTCGCGAGCCACATGTGGCTCTTTGATCCTTTGAGTGTGGCTCTTCCACAAAATGCCACGTGTGGGTGCGCATGCACAGTGCAATTGAAACTTCGTGGCCCATGCACAGAAGTCAGTTTTCGGCTCTCAAAAGAAATTTCAATCGTAGTACTGTTGCTATTTGGCTCTGTTGACTAATGGTTTGCCGAGCACTGGGATAGAGCATCAGCCCATGGACTGAAGGGTCCCAGGTTTGATTCCTCAAGGGCATGTACCTTGGTGGCGGGATCAATTCCCAATAGGGGGCACCTAATTGATGTTTCTCTCTCATCAATGTTTCTAACTCTCTATACCTTTCCCTTCCTTTCTGTAAAGTCAATAAAAATATAAAATAAATAAAATAAAAAAATTTTTAAAGCCACAATGGTAGAAATACTTCATTTAACAAAATAAATAAAAAATAATAATCTGAGTTTGATTATAGTTTACCTGACATATGACAAGAAGAAAAAAAGGAACAGAAGAAACTACTGGGGAAAAGGAAAAGAAGAAAAATATGGGTTTTTTTCTGACTGACCAAGTGATCTCCAAAGTAGTAACAACAGTAATAATAATAGTTACTGAAACATTTACTATGTGCCAGGCACTGTTCTCATTTAATCTTTATTAAAATGCCAGGAAAGCCTCTGAGATGCATGTTATCTCAATTATTTATTTATTTATTATGTATTTTGTTGATTTCAGAGAAAGAAAGGGAGAGGAAGAGAGAGTTAGAAACATCAATGAAAGAATTATTGATCAGCTGCCTCATGCAGGCCCCCTACTGGGAATCAAGCCCACTTGTGCCCTGATGTGAAATCAAACCCAGGACCTCTTGGTCCATGGGATGATGCTCAATCCCCGGAACCATATCAGCTGGGCACTGAGGCACACAATAACAGTTTTCACAGCTAGTAAGAGCCACAATTCAAACTGAGTTAGTTTATCTCCAATACCCAAGTACTCAAGTTAAAGAAAAGTCTTAAGTTCAGTAAGGAATATATTCTATCTAATAAAGAGGGAATATGCTAATTGACCGTCATGCCCTCACAAAGATGGTGGCACCCCCAGCCAATAAGGAGGGAATATGCTAACTCAGTGGTTGGCAAATTCATTAGTCAACAGAGCCAAATATCCACAGTACAACAATTGAAATTTCTTGAGAGCCATATTTTTTAAACTTAAACTCCTTCTAATGCCACTTCTTCAAAATAGATTCACCCAGACTGTGGTATTTTGTGGAAGAGCCACATTCAAGGTGTCAAACAGCCGCATGTAGCTCACAAGCTGCGGTTTGCCGACCACTATGCTGACTGCCATGCCCTCAAAGATGGCAGTGCCCACAGCCACAAGATGGCGGCACCTAGTCCCTCAGCCCTGCCAGGGCAGCAAGGCCGGGCCCACCCCCAGGCGGGTCCTGCCGCTCCGTGCTCCTGCCTCCGCAGTCCCCTCAGCACCCTAGCCACCCAGGGTCAGCCTAGGTGCAGGCAAACCTCGGATGGCTGCCCAGCCACCCAGGGCCGGCCCAAGGTGCAGGCAAGCTGTCAATGGTGGCTGCCCAACCACTCAGGGCCACTGAGGCTCAGGTAAACCAGGCTGGCCGAGGCTTGTGCTGTTGGCAGTGATGGCAGCAGAAGTTTGATTGGGCGTCACCTTCCCTGATCACCAGGTCACCTCCTTTCCCTGAGCACTCCCAGACTGAGAAGGGACAGGCTGGGCTGAGGGGACCCTCTCCAGTGCATGAATTTTCATGTACCAGGCCTCTAGTATTTAGTAGAAAAGATAGATTCTTGTTTGACTTTGATACTAATCAGAAAACCTTAGACACTTAGTCGTTTACTATTCCTGGGTTTGACTGCCTCATCTGTAAAAGAGGGCATGGAGTAGAGCTCAATAATTCAATGAAATGGCCGAAGGCGGTTTGGTTCAGTGGATAGAGTGTCAGCCTGCGGACTGAAGGGTCACAGATTCAATTCCGGTCAAGGGCATGTACCTTGGTTGTGGGCACATCCCCAGCAGGGGGTGTGCAGGAGGCAGCTGATCGATGTCTCTCTCTCATCTATGTTTCTATTTTCTCTCCCTTCCTCTCTGTAAAAAATCAATTATATATACACATACATACACACATACACACACACACACACACACACACACACACATAAAGAAATATCAATGATGAGAGAGAATTATTAACGGCTGCTAAAAATAATTTTTTTTTCAAAGCAATGTGATGCTAAGAGCCAGTTTGGGGAGGAATACAATAGGCAGGTATAAGCCACATAGACCATGTGGTAAGCTGGCTGGTGAATTTGTATGAGTGTGTTTATGTACACTGATAATTAATATAAATTTACTGTTGGTAACAAAGCACTTTGGTTCACCAATCAAACTTAAAAATTATTTAATTATAGAGACTCCAATTTGCCATGGAATTTATTGCAAAAATGTACCCACATTTATTGCAAATGTGAGATGATTAAAGCATTCACCTTTGTAGCACCCTCCTAAATTCATGTAAGCTTAAAATAAACATTACATACCCAGATTAAGAAAATGTTTAGCATTTCCCAATTTATTTGGGGATAAAATTAACTCAGTAGCAACTTTAACTTTTTTGTAAATAGAGTATAATAAACTACAGAGTTGTTTTTCAATATTCTACTGATAACATGATTAGAACAAATACCCATATATAGAAAGTGTTCTATCATCTTTTATTTATTTTTTAAAATATATTTTATTGATTTTTCACAGAGAGGAAGGGAGAGGGATGGAGTTAGAAACATGGATGAGAGAGAGACATTGATCAGCCGCCTCCTGCACGCCCCCTACTGGGGATGTGCCCGCAACCAATGTACATGCCCTTGACCGGAATCGAACCCGGGACCTTTCAGTCCGCAAGCCCACACGCTCTATACCCTGAGCCAAACCGGTTTCGGCGTTCTATCATCTTTTAGGTAAAATGCCAAAGGTCCTGAAATCTTACTAAAAAGTCATAGATGGTTTTTCATTAATATATTTCAGATTTCCCAAGACCAAAAAATCCGCCTGAAAGGGGCAAAAAAAAGTTGGCTTCTCCAATTTCATACTGTGAAAGATATGTCTACGAGAAAAACAGAAAGTAAGTATTAAATGTGAAATTAGCTAGAACAGAACAGCTACTATGAATTGGGAGATCTGTCATTGGTAAAAGTGAAAACATTCTAAAGTTAGTTTTTATAGCAAAGATAAGCGGGAACTAAGAGTCCCATAACCCAAGCTCTAAGTAATAAGTTCGCCATTAAAATCTAAATGCTCATGTTCAGATGAAAAGACAAACTGGAAAAACACAGCTCTCGCTCTACACTCTCAGCTGAAACTCTGCGGTCGCCAGCGTACGGGAGAAAAGCAAAGGCACGCCCGCTGCCTTTCAAACGCTGTGGAAGAACAGGAACCGGGAAGCCCCGCAAGGCCCTGGGGCGCTGGCAGCCGACCCACAGGCAGACGCCGCTCGCCCGCCCGTCGGCGGTCCACACCGCGGGGCCATTACTCAGGTTTCTGCTCAGAAACGAAGTGGACGAGCCCCTCGAGTGCAAAACCAGCCAGTCCACAAAGCTTCTGACACCTTCTCGAAGCAGAGCCTGCGCAAGTTAAAAGCACCGTCGTGTTCGGTTTTATGCTTTAGAGACGCAGCTCAGGCCGGCCTTTCGCTCCCCAGAGGCGCTGAGAACTTCCCCACCAGGCAAGGGGTCCCCAGCAGAAAGCCTGGCCGCCCGGCGCGCCCTCATGGCCCCGTAACCGTCTACACCGGAGTCCCACCCTACCACAGGATCGCTCCGGCTTTAACAGACACAAAGCCGGGGATGGAAACCTCCGGGGGGGGGGGGGCCTGGAAACAGAAATCAACCGGGAGGACGGGAGGAACAGGCCGCGAGGCCGCCCGCGAGGCTCCGCCGAGGTGGGCCCGGGCGCCGCTGCCAGCCGACGCGGCCCGGCCCGTTCCCGTCCGCGGGGCCGAGGCCCGGGGAGTCGCTGCCAAGGGAGGGCCTCCGTCCGCGGCCCCGGACGCAGCGGCCGGGGGGACCGCGGAGGCGGGGAGCCAGGTCTTGGGGCTCCGAGGTAAACAAAGCCCAGAGCGCGGACCCGGGCGGCCTGGCAGGCGCCGCCGCCGGACCGCTCGCCGCGCCGGATCCGGGCTGCCAAGGCGCGAAGGCGCGGCCTCCCGCACTCACTAGGATGCGTTTGAAGAGGTTGCTCTCCTTCGGCGGCAGCTGCACGTTCGGCATCGCGGCGGGCGGGGAGGCTGGAGGGCTGGGCGCTCCGTTCCGTTGGGTAGGTACGGGGACGAGCCGCTGCCGGGAGTCGGTGCGGATAACGGGTCAGTGTATTGGCCTAGAGTAGGGGCTGGGCAGCCAGGGCAGGGCTGGCAATGGAGATGGAAAACTGTCGGACTTAGACGCCCCCGGCTCCGGCCCTGGTGAGGGGCGAGCTGCGCGTGTGCCGCGCGGTGCAAGATGGCAGCCAGGGCCCGCCCCCCTCCAGCGGGACGGTGTGCGCATGCGCGGGGGCTGGCTGCGCGGGGGCTGCGCGGGGGCGGGAGGGGGATCTGGGGAGACGGAGCGGACGCAGGTGAGGGTGGGGAGTTGTGCGGAGGTCACTTGGAGGGTGGGGGGTCGGGGGAAGCTCCTGCACCGTAGCTCCTAGTAAGTTGTTTGTATTGTGCTATGATTGTTCAGTCTCGTGGCCCGAGATTGTCAGTTATATCAGAATTAGACTTTGGGGATTTCTCTCTGCTCAGGAATCCTATATAATGAAGAGTTAATGTGCTTATTAGATTGAACAGCCACACGACCTGTCTGGACGACCTTCAGGAAGAAGCTGGGGCCGTGAGGCCGCGAGGGCCCAGCCCCTTGCAAGAATTTCGTGCCTGGGGCCTCTAGTTTGCTAGTAAAACAGGGCTCGAACCCAAAATAGATGGATGAACTTGCGTAGACCAACCCCACATTCACAACGTAGTGAGGTCATTGGACAGGCATTGACGTGAGCTGATGTGAAAGCCCTTTGAAATGTCTCAGAAAAAAAGTAACCTCCTCCCCCAAAAAAGGTATTCTCTGCAGTTTAGAACACCTAGCATTGTCAGTGAGAATTATGGTGGTTTTAAGGGGACACTGATTCTCCAAGTCTACCTACTCTTTCTCCTCAGGTGGTTCCCCTTTATACAAGACATAATAATGAAGAGAAACAAAATTCAAACCCAGGATCTTCCAACTCTGGAACACTTTCTACTCTACATGAAAGGTAGTATATCCCAAAACAAAAACAAATCAGAAAAAGATAGAATAGGGATAGAACATATGTGAGCCTAGAAAGATACAGATATCATTGACAATAGCCATATAGCCTAGCTGGTGTGGCTCAGTGGGTAGAGCATCAGCCTGCAAACTGAAGGGCCCTAGGTTCGACTCTGGTCAAGGGCACATGCCCAGGTTGCCAGGCCAATCAATGATTCTCATCATTGATGTTTCTATCTCTCTCTCCCCCTCCCTTTCTCTCTGAAATCAATACAAATATAATTTTTTTTTTAATTTAGATAATGGTGATATAACTTTTTGGGTTTTTTTATTTTTTTAATTATTTTATTGATTTTTTACAGAGAGGAAGGGAGAGGGATAGACAGTCGATGAGAGAGAAACATTGATCAGCTGCCTCCCACACACCTCCCACTAGGGATGTGCCTGCAACCAAGGTACATGCCCTTGACCAGAATCGAACCTGGGACCCTTCAGAGCCAAACTGGCTTCAGTGAGATAACTTTTTAAAAAAAATAATAGCCATACATACCACGTAGGCTTAATATTAAGGAATATGTAAACATTAGGCACATAAACTTATTTATACATGTTCTGGATATTAATTTGTGCATGTTTGTAAGACTACAGGGTAATTGATGCATAATGGCATTTAATGGGCCATAATCTGAGATGGGTTGCAGCTTATTTGATTTTTCCCCCTCTAGCCTGGGTTTGAGATGGGAGAAAGTATCATGAGAATCTTTTTTTTTTTAATATGTTTTATTGATTTTTTACAGAGAGGAAGAGAGAGGGACAGAGAGTTAGAAACATCGATGAGAGAGAGACATTGATCAGCTGTCTCTTGCACGCCCCCTACTGAGGATGTGCCCACAACCAAGGTACATACCCCTGACTGGAATGGAACCTGGGACCTTTCAGTCCGCAGACCAACGTTCTATCCATTGAGCCAAACCGGTTTCGGCTCATGGGAATCTTTTAAAATAGGAAAGGGACTGTTATTAAAAGGGGAAGGTCCAGAGGGCCTGTTTTCTGGTCAGAAACTAGTTTCCCCAAGCTGTTAAAGATGTGAGAAAGGAGGGCTTTATGGAAAACTTTAGTTGCACCTCAACTAATTGTAGTCTAGACAGCTGAGCAGGGGCAGAAAAGTACCTACTCACAGCACCCTCCATACCCAGACACTCCATAGTTTCTACACACTGTTTTCTCACTCTAGCAATATTCAGGAAAATTCATTGGCTCCCAATTTATCTATAGCTTCAGGAGTAAAGGGTTAATTTGTGGGACAAGTTGAAGCTCCAGTGTTCCAGTCAGGCCATCCCTTGATTCTCATGCAATATGGACTTTTCTGGAATGTACTTCAGCCAGCTTAAGCCACTTTGCCTCTCCTCAAGTTATCAAAATGACAAACTGAAAAAAGAAAGTAAAAGAGAAGTGGTGGGGAGAGGAACATAACGCTAAACTGTAAATATTTGGAGACAAGTGATGTTTATCTTTTATGAAAGTTTCCTTTGGGCCTTGTCCAGTCTAACTTATTACAAATGAATAACCTGTGGTAGCTGCCAGATTTCACCATGGCTCTCTCCACTCCTAACTCAGGCAGCCTATGCTGGTTCTTTATTCGTGCTCTGCAGCTTCCCACCCACTGCCAACTTCTTCCACAGGCTTCCCAGAAGCCTGCAATCCCAAATAATGTAACAAGAAGTAGGTAGTTATAAATACTCATATCTAATATTTTCCTCATCTCTTTCACACATGTTGACATACAATGCACACATACCTAAATAGGGCTCAAGGGGGAAGTGAGTAACTGAAGAGAATGACAGTAGTGTTGCTGGTAGTTGTCAGCCTGAACCTTAGACCACATAAAAGATGTAATGGTTTAGCCAGTGACTATAATTTTATTACTGACTTCCTGTTTAGTCTGGAGCCAATCTTATTTCCACCTTTCAACAGAAAATGAGGTTACAATAACATTATTGTAATCTTTTACAGCAGGGTTATGTGAATATAATGCTTAGTCATTTCTAAGCCCATAGTAAAAATAAAAAATAAAGCATTGTAAATCTGAACTCGCTGTCTCTCAGGAAGAATGCTGAAGCCCCATTGGTGTCACGGTGGGCTTTTATCCAGATATATATATATATATTGTTTTTTAATTGATTTCAGAGAAGGGAGAGAAAGAGAGAAATATCAATGATGAGACTCGCGGCGGGAGCTCGAACCAGGCGCCAGGCCCTCCTGCTGGTTCGCCCGTGGCCTAGGGAGCCCCCTGTTCACCATGTGGGTCGGTCGTGCCCAGCAACAGGTTTCAAGGAGGAAAGCGCTGGATGTGCACAAAGCCCGGCAGGAGCGGCGGCTGCTGGCCGAGATCAACCGGGAGTTTTTCTGTGGCCAAAGATACAGTGATGAAGAGGACCTGCCAGAAAAGCTCCCAGCTTTCAAGGAGAAGTACATGGAGTTTGACCTGAACAATGAAGGCGAGATTGACCTGATGTCTTTAAAGAGGATGATGGAGAAGCTTGGGGTCCCCAAGACCCACCTGGAGATAAGGGAGATGATCTTGGAGGTGACAGGTGGGATCGGCACCACCATCTCCTACCGAGACTTTGTGAACACGATGCTGGGCAAACGGTGGGCCGTCCTCAAGCTGTGGCACCACCCGCCTCTCCTGGGCCTCTGAAGGCCCAGTCACTGTGTGTGGAGGGGCCCCTGGCTCGTGTGGCCGCTGGGCAAGGCGTTTCATTTCTCTGAACCTGCCTTCCTCATCTGTGGAATGTCAGGCTAGCATGTACCTTGCAGGTGACAGTAGCCTGTAGCAGAAGCCTGGTAGAATCGTCACTCAGTAAATGACAACTGTGATGACAGTGGCAATGATGGTGACAGAGCTACTTGGCAAAACTTTCTGAACTTCAGTTTTCTCGTTTGTAAAGTGGCTCTACCACCCAGAGGGTGGTGTGAGGATAATAGAGTTCCACACCACTCTAGAGGGCTGTCGGGTTGACATGCTCTTCGTCTGTAAAATAGAAATGCAATGAACATTTTTCATGAAAAAAAAGAAAGAAATATCAATGATGAGCCCTAGCCAGTTTGACTCAGTGGATAGAGCATTGGCCTGTGGACTGAAGGATGCCGGGTTTGATTCCAATCAAGGGCACATGCCCGGGTTGTGGGCTCAATCTCTAGTAGGGGACATGCAGGAAGCAGCTGATCAATGATTCTCTCATCATCATTGATGTTTTTATCTCCCTTTCCCTTCCTCTCTGAAGTCAATAAATATATATTTAAAAAATAAAACAAAAAAGAAAAAATCAATGGCAGAAAATTGATTGTCTGCCTCCTGCAGGCCCCACAATGGGGGTTGAGGCCACAACCCAGGCATGTGCCCTTCTGGTTCATAGGTTAATGCTCAACCACCAAGCTAAGCTGGGTGGGCAAGGAAAGGATTACTTTCACTAGGTACTCAGGAACAGTCTCTATGGGGAGGTGGTAATGTGAACAGAGACCTAAAGGAAGAGAAAGAAATTAATAAAGTTAAAAAGCCTGGATAGCATATTCCAGCTAAAGGGAATAACATGCAAATGCTTAATGCAGGAACAAGATTGACATGGTCAAGGCATAAAAGGTGAAGTATGAACTTCAGGTTCAAGAGAAAAAGTGGTATAAGGTTAGTTGAAGCTGTGGGCCAAGTTGTGCAGGGTTTGCCATCTCAGGCAATGTGGTTTGGTTTGGTTTGGTTTCCCTATGTTCAGGGAAGCCATTGAAGTATTTTAAACACGGAAAGTGACATGATCCGAAGTTTTTTAAATCCTCACCTGAGGATATGTTTGTTTTTTTATGATTGATTTTGAGAGAGAGAAAAACACTGATGTGAGAAACATCTATCTGCTGCCCCCCACACACTTCCCGACCAGGATCAAATCCGCAACCCAAGTATATGCAGTAATCAGGAATTGGACCTGCAATTATTTATTTATTTATTTATTGTGGGAACCTCTTTCTACATCCTGCGTGGTTCAGGGTTCCCGGTTCAGGGTTCGGGTTCTGAAGGAGGCCGCACGCAAACGAAATGAGAGACTAGAAAACATTAATTTGGCAATATTGGGGGGCCAGGCGGGAGCCTTCCTCTAGTGGAAAGGACTGCCACTTGCTCTGGCCTTTTTCTCCCTTTTATTAAGGCTTTGGGACACACCTCTAGCCTTTAGGCAGGAAATAACAAAAACAGAAATTAACATGAAACAAACAGATAGAGGTTGCTTCAGCCAACAATGTTTCAACTAAACAGTGAGTAATTAGCTCTGACCTTTCAGAGCAGTTAAGGTTGACCAGCCTTCTGGCTTCCTGTTTACATCCATTTAGTGAGAACAATATTTGGTTTCCAACAATTTATTTATTTATTTATTTATTTTTAGGGTACAGGATGATGCTTCAACCAAATGAGCGCCCAGTCAGGGCAATGACGGGCAGTCTTTTAGCAAACAAAAATATCTTTCCTCATGAAGCTTACATGTTAAGGATTGCCTAGCGACCAAATCCAAAGAGTTTTTTCAGTTTACAGTTTCCTTAACCTCCTGCAGCATTTCCCACGCTGAAACACCTTGTCCTTCTTGACTTTTTCTAACTGAGGAAACCAACACCCGCATAATCCTGGTTTCCTCCTGTCTTTCTTCCTAGTTATTCTCTTGACCCTCAATCAAATTCCTCTTCTCCTAAATGTTGCTTGTCTAGACAATTCTGCTCTCTTTTTCAACAGCAATAAAAAATGTTCAGTGCTCGCTTTGGCAGCACATATACTAAAATTGGAACGATACAGAGAAGATTAGCATGGCCCCTGCGCAAGGATGACCTGCAAATTCATGAATTATTCCATATTTTAAAAATAAATAGCTAAAATAATAATAAAACATGTTCATCAAACACCACTACTCATCAGCAAAGCAGAATTAGTAAATTCTCCAGCCCAGCCAGTGTGGCTCAAATGGTTGAGCATTGACCAGGAGATCATGGTTGGATTCCTGATAGGGGCACATACCCAGATTGCAGGCTCAATCCACAGTGGGGGAAAAGGGGATGGGGAGAAAGCAGCCAATCAATGATTCTCTCTCATCATTGATGGTTCTATCTTTCCCTCCCCCTTCCTCTCTGAAATCAATCAAAATATTTATTTTAAAAAATGAAAATAAATTCTCTAGCTTCCACAGTTTCCTTTATTAACAGTAAGCAGATTTCAAATCTGTACCAAGCCCTCTTTGGATCTTCTAGCCTTTATTTTTACTTGTTTGTTAAATATCTACATCAGGATGTCTTAAAAGTATTTTCTACTTGGACAGTAAAAAGCAAGCCTATCTTCCCATTAAACCAGTCCAAGTCATGACTTCTCTATTTTTGTTAGTGACACTATTCTTCTAGTTAAATTTTTCTAATCAACTTTGAGTCCTCTTTATTATTCCCCACATCCAAGTTGCCTAGTCCTTTAGATTCTAGATCTGTCATGTTTCTCCCTTTCTTCCAATGCTTTCCATTCCCACTCCATGTTAAAACTAAATATTGCAAAAACCTCAAACCTCATAACTCAACCCTCTATTTTCAGGCTCTCTCTTCATTACACTTTGTTTTTTTTGTGTGTGTGTTTTTTAAAATACATTTTTATTGATTTTTAGAGAGAGAAGAAGGGAGAGGGAGAGAGAGACAGAGAAACATTAATTGATCAATCACTGCCTCCTGCACCCCATGGTGGGTCCAGCCCAAAACCAGGAATTGATCCATCAATCCTCTGCACAGAATAACACCTAACCGAGCCACACTGGTCAGGGTTCTTCATTAAACTGTGTACATTGCTTTTAGATGTCTTTTCTGTCCAAAACTCTAATTGGGTTTCTCAGTGTATCAAAACTTTCAATGGCCCCATTGTCTAAAACTCAGTCTGTTCTCAGATTTTTCTTTCACTTTATCTTACAATCAATTACCTTATGTATCAGTGACTATATCAGGTCCAGTTTTTTCTAAATTCCATACTTTTGTTCAACTTGATAGTTGTTTTTTTTTAATTCCTCACCTAAGGACATGCTTTTTTTTTTCTTGTTTAAAGTGATTTTAGAGAGAGAAGAAGGGAGAGGAAAAAGAGAGAAACATCCATGTGAGAGTGAAATATCAATTGATTGTCTCCCACAACCCAAGTATGTGCCCTGACCAGAATCGAGCCTGCAATCTTTTTGGTGTACAGGGTGATGCCTACCTAAGCCACCCAGGCAGGCAGTACAGAGACATTTTTATACTAGAGTTCTCTCAAAGCCATCATCAGATTCACACCCCTCCACTCATCTCACTTCTGTTGTATTCTTGTGTTTGTCTCTGCTTTCTCTCTAAACTCACCCTCCTACTGCTGTTCTCTATGCCACATCTTTCCACTCAGCTTTATCCTCAACCCCTCCCTCCACTTAGCACTCTCTGCCTCCTTGCCTTAATTGATACCCAAGACTTACCCAGGATATTGTCTCTCATTTTGTATCTTCCTTTCCTTATATACTATAGGAGTTGCGGGGGGCCGGGGGGGGGGGGGGGGCGCGGGGGGGGCGAGGAAGAATCAGAAGAGAATTTTTTTCACATCCCACTGCTTTACCATTCTCTTTTCCTTTTCCTCTTGGTCTCTATCCTTCATTTGTTCACTTGCTAAGTGACAGTAATTATCCTTTCAACTTCACTCCTAGAATCCATCTATTATGATTCCAATATCTATGTGGATGGTTCAAAACTCTAGCCTTATATAAATAAACTGTGGTATATCCAAACAATGGAATATTATTTAACACTAAAAAGAAATGAGCTATCAAGCCACAAAAAGATGTGTAAGAATCTTAAATGCATATTACTAAGTGAAAGGAGCCAATCTGAAAAGGCTAAATACTATATGACCCAAATATATGACATTCAAAAGAGAAACTATGGATACAGTGAAAGAGATCAGTGATTGCCAGAGGGAGGGATGAAGAGGTAGAGCACACTAGGCAGAGGAATTTTAGGGCAGTAAAATTATTCTGAATGATGTTATAATGGTAGGCAGATGTCATCATGCATTTATTCAAATTTAGACTTTGTGGTATACAAAACCAAGAGTGAACCCTAATGTAACCTATGGACTTTAGGTGAAAATGATGTATCAATGTGACTTCATCAAATGTAATAATATAATGCTCTGGTGGGAGATAGTGATAATGGGAAAGGGTGTGTTTGTGTTTTAAAATAAAAATATTTAAAACAATAAAGTAAAAAACAAAAGATAAGATGGAAATAAAATTTGGAAATCTTGGAAACTGTTCAGAAAACAAGCTTTGAATTTGATCACCTCTCTACTTTTGCAAAACTTTAATTTTTCCTTTAAAACTTTTCAAAGCAAGAGCAACAATAATAGTTGATGAGGGAAATTTTCTCTTTACAACAAATTAGTTTCCAACTTAAAAATGAAAACAGAATGATAAAAAAAATCACTATTTGCAACCTCTAATGATATAATGGACCTACGCACTCATAAGTATCTAGTATAACTTTTAAGAGACACAACTAAATATCTTGTATCTTCCCCTGAAAATACACCTATAAAACAGTTTTGCCAAAAACCAACAACATATAAATCTGAATCTGATCAAGCTTCTAGATTCTTTCATAGGAAATACTGGTGGAAAGGGGAGGAACATGATAAACATAACACAAGTCTAGAACAAATTTAGACTGTTTGAAACCCTTCAAGGCAAAGGATCTGGTTTCTTCAAGAAATATAAGAAAAAAAAGGGGGAGACCTATGGATTAAAAACATAGCAACAAATTACAATATATGGACCTTATTTGAATCCTGATATGAACAAGCAAATTACTCCCCCCACCCCGACAAAATGTGACACATAGGGAAAAATTTGAACGCTGGCTAGATATTTGATAATATTAAGATGCTTTTCTTAATTTTTTAATATATTTTATTGATTTTTCTTTTTTTTTAAATATATTTTATTGATTTTTTACAGAGAGGAAAGGAGAGAGATATAAAGTCAGAAACATCAATGAGAGAGAGACATCGATCAGCCGCCTCCTGCACGCCCCACAGTGGAGATGTACCCAAAAGCAAGATACATGCCCCCAACTGGAATCAAACCCGGGACCTTTCAGTCTGCAAGCCGACGCTCTATCCACTGAGCCAAATCGGTCTCTGCTATTCTTAATTTTTAAGGGTGACTATTTTAAAAGTTTTTATCTTCTAGAGCTACATACTAAAATATTTACAGATGGAAAAATGATGTTTTATATTTGCACCAAAATAATATAGTGAAGATAAAAAGTAGGAGGAGAGCATGTGAAATACCAAGTTGATAACTGTTGAGAAGTTGTGATAGCTACATGGGATTCATTATATTGTTCTATTTGTGAACCTTTTTTTAAATTTTTTCATAATAAAAACGAAAAATAAAGCTATATATCTGCATACACACACATACAGTGTAGATTAAATTATATTCCTCAATTTAGACCATTTTAAAGCTAAGCTGGAAAACACATTAATGCTTATAATGAGTATTTGAAAATTACTTATAAAGGATATTCGAAGGAGAAGAAGATGGAAAAATAAAATTTATTGAATTAAAGGTTTGAAAATATACAATTTAAAACCAAAGTAGCCTGGCCAGTGTAGGTCAGGGATTGAGTGTCAATCTATGAACCAATTCATATTACCAATTTCACAGGATATTTTCTTAGATTATGACAGTACATATAAGAAGAATTAGCCATACATGTAAACACATATCTATGAACCAGGAGATTATGTTTCGATTCCGGACCCGGCACATGCCTGGTTGCAGGGTCAAACCCCAGGAGGGTGCATGAAGGAGGCAGCTGATCAATGGTTCCCTCTCATCATTGATGTTTCTCTCTCTCCCTCTCCCTCTCTGAAATCAATAAAATGTATTAAAAAATAAAAATAAAAACAAAGCAAATTATTTAAGAAAAATATTTAGGATGATAGTGGAAGAGAAATTTAAGATGACAGATGAAATTATAAAGAAGTTGTAAGAGTCAACATTAAATGATCTTGTTAAAAAGCTGACTTCACCCATAGCTAATACTGTGCTAGTTTAGAGGGGGAAGAGGAGCTTCCAGGATTAATCTTTCAACTTTCTTTGCTTGCTTTTTTTTTTTTTTTTTTTTAAGAGTAAAAGAAACATGGTTGACCTTTCAAGGCCTCTTGTCTCTGACAGAAAATTATGTTCCCGGCCCACCGCCTAGTTTCAATAATGCCAGCAGGTGGCGCATTTCATTTTTTTTCAAGCTAAGAAAAACTTGAGAACCAGTGTAAATACAAAAGAAATGCTGCCTTTTCATTCTTTGTATTCTGCTTGTTTCAAGAAAATAATAAGACTATAAGGAAAATAATCTTTATTTTTCTAATTCTTTTCTACTTTAGCGAGGGCTTGAATTTTGTATTAAATTGCTAAATAATTCCTAATTTCAATTTTTTTTCTATACTATAATATACCTAATTGAAATTCCAAGCTGTTTCTAAATTTCAGATTGTGGGATGTCTTAAGATGCCATAGGTCATTAAGACATATTGATTGCCTTGATTGAATCCCTGCTATATCACTTACTAATTGTTGTGGGGTTTTTTCGTTGTTTTTGTTTTGTTTTGTTTTGTTTTACCTTGGACAAGTTACATAAGCTCTCTGTGTCTTAGTTTTCTCCCATGCACAAGGGGTATTCTAAAGTTATTGTAAGGATGAATGAATTAGTAGGTTTAAATCATGTAAACAGAAGAAGATACCTTGAAGTAGATAATGAAAGTTGGATATGTGTTTACATGTATGGCTAATTCTTCTTATATGTACTGTCATAATCTAAGAAAATATCCTGTGAAATTGGTAATATGCTTTTAAAGAAGAAATATTGTAAATGTAGTTGCTAATGGATATATCTCACTGGAATATTTAAAGTAAGGCAACATACTTGCATTTCCCTGGAATTGTTTATTATGTGGATTTTTAATTTCTTTAAAATATACTTTTAAATATATTTTTATTTCAGAGAGAAAAGGAGAGGGAGAGAGATAGAAACATCAATGATAAGAGGGACTCATTGATTGGCTGCCTCCTGCATTACCCCTACTGGTGATTGAGCCTGCAATCCAGGCATGTGCCTTTGAGAGGAATTGAACCTGTGACCCTTCAGTCCGCAGGCCTACCTCTATCCACTGAGCCAAACCAGCTAGAGCTAAAATATACTTTTATTGATTTCAAAGAGGAACGAAGAGGGAGAGAGAGATAGAAACATCAATGATGAGAGTCATTGATTGGTCGCTTCCTGCATGACTCTACTGGAATCGAGCCCACAACCAGGGCATGTGCCCTTGATCGGGATCAAACCTAGAACCCTTCAGTCTGCAGGCCAATGCTCTATCCACTGAGCCAAACAGGGTATAGCAAGAATTCTTAAATTCTTTAATTGGTGATTTAGAAGCTATTAACCTAAGATGAGCCCTAAATTTTATATGTTCATGAACATCTATAAAATCACTAATTTGTAGATATCTATAGTCTCTCTTTTGGATCCAGTATGGTTTTTAAAAATACACATTTATACTCTCATTAAATCATTAGGTCTTTTCTTAGGCAACGAAAGTCGTAAGTACAGCTATTAACAAGCAGAATCCCCTAAATTTTTGAATGATGAAAGTGGGATCCTCACATAAAAGAAATTAAGGAATCACTACTTTAGTAGCTCCATACATAATAAAATTATTGTAACTTTACATTAAATATATTGTAAATTATCTCTTTATCAAAACTGTAGAGAATTCCCTCCTAGGTTTCCCTTAACCTGAAAACCAAAGCGCTATCTTTGGGCAGCGGGGCGCACCTGTCCCGGAGATAAACTACAACTCCCAGAATTACTGGGTGGGTGCTACTGGGAGTTGTAGTACAATCTATGTTCCCGGCCCACCGCCTCGCGCCCTGGCCCCGCGCCCGGTTCCCACACTCCAGCCGTCACCCTCGCATCACAACCCTCATCCCGGGCTTCTGCTTGGGATAAGTGCGCCGTGTGATCGCCTCAGGGGATTTTTCTCGCTTTGTAATTTTATTTTTTAATCCTTCTTGCTTTCTTGTTTCTCTTATGTTTCCTCTATCACCTCTTTGTTTTAACGAAAGCCCAATCACTATGGGGAAAGTGTCAACATGAAGGGGAAGACAGGAATCAATGATTAACCCGGAAGCAGTGACCCAGGAAGTAAAAGTGATTCCGTGCTTTTCCGGCTGAAATGTACCAGGGTACAGAAGGTTCCGACCTCAGTAAGAAAAGCTGTCGTCTTCTTTATTTTAAGTACTCACAATCCCCTTCTCTTTCATGACCTTAAAAAGTTTTTTTTTCTTTCTCCAGTTTATTTTCCCTGTCCCCTTCTTATGGGATCACTCCATATACCGAGGCTCACAGCCTGGCTTACACGTGCTGCTCACGCCCGGGATATCTGTCACGCCTGATACACCGACCTTGAGAACTGTTCAAGAGGACGAGAAATTCTGTTAACTGAGGTCGGTGGCGGAGGAAACTTGCTGTTCTCAGGTATAATCCTAGAGAGTAATCGTCTTGGTTTTTTGCCCTCTTAACATTGCGTTTATGATCTTGAGAATTATTCTGCTCTTCCTAAGATGGAAATTTTAGCCAGAAGTGTTTTAACAAATGTTTACCATCCTTTTATTCTGTCCGTTTTCAAATGAACACATCTCTGATGTGTTAGGAACTAGAAGTAAATACACACAGAAACTTCTGCTGGAGGACTAACTTTTGTGGTTGCTGGGCATATATGTATTCATCCACAGTCCCTTTTTTAAAAAATATATATATTTTATTGATTTTTTTTACAGAGAGGAAGAGGGATAGAGAGTTAGAACCATCGATGAGAGAGAGACACCGATCAGCTGCCTCCTGCACACTCCCCACTGGGGATGTGCCCTCAACCAAGGAACATGCCCTTGACCGGAATCGCACCCGGGACCTTTCAGTCCGCAGGCCGACGCTCTATCCCCTGAGCCAAACCGGTTTCGGCCACAGTCCCTTTTTGAATGTGATTCAGTTTGTTAAAGTTCATGAATAGAACCCTGCAAATTTTTAATATTTTATTTTCTAGATGATAAGGATATATAAATTAGTAGACTTATAATGATCAATAGAGCTTATATATGAATGCTCCTCCTAGCAATAAAGGTTGATTTTGATACATTTTTACCTTTATTTCAACTTTGAACCACAGGATTTTAGGGGCAAAGTGTTCTTCTTAGAACCCTGTCATACTCAATAAAAACAATTGTGCGCTTTTGATATCTCTGTTAGAGGGGAGAAGAGCAGATAATTACTGTACACAGCCAATTTAACCTAACTTGTAATTTTTTTCTTTTTAACTTGTAGCTTTTCAAAATAACTTTTCTTGATTGTAAAAGTAATACATACTATAAGTATAGAAGACTTGGAAAATACTAAAAAGTAGAAAAAATATAAAGCAAGCAAAAGATATCAGTAATCCCACAACTAGAATCATCTTAACATTTTGATATATTTATATTTTAGTTTTCTTTTTTTCAAAATATTCTGTACCTTTTTTACATGTATACCATGTATTGTAGATAAAATTAGAAAATGTAATTGAGATTATGTTGTTTTGTACAGTTGATCCTTGAACAATATAGGGGTTATGGGCAATAAACCCCCCGTCAAAAATCTATGTATATAAAAGGCTAATGTGCAAAGTGTCCCCTTGGAAGTTCAACCAGGAAAACAGGAGTTCAATCGCTCACTATGACATACACTGATTACCAGGGGGCAGTGCAGAACATAGTGGGCGACCAGCCATGGTGGTCAGGCACTGAGGTAGCAAGAGAAGGAGGAGGTGGAGAGGCAGAGAACCTGATTGGCCCTGATCGCCTATCAGTCTTAGGGACCCTACCCATGCATGAATTTCATGCACTGGGCCTCTAGTTCATGTATAACTTTTTTTTTAATTATATTTTATTCATTTTTTTATAGAGAGGAAAGGAGTGGGATAGAGAGTTAGAAACATCAATGAGAGAGAGACATCGATCAACTGCCTCTTGCACACTCCCCACTGGGGATGTGCCCACAACCAAGGTACATGCCCTTGATCAGAATTGAACCTGGGACCTTTCAGTTCATAGACCGAGGCTCTATCCACTGAGTTTCAGCTCATGTATAACTTTTGACTTGCATAAACTTAATTACAGTCATCCCTGAATACATCTGTTGAATAGGTTATAAGACCCCCACAGATACCAAAATCCCAGTTGCCAAATCCTTTAAAGTGGCATAAAATAATGCATACAGTTGGCTTTCTGCCCCATGGATTCCCAACAATGGTTGGTTGAATCTGCAAATGGAAAACCAGAGGATACAGAGGGCCGATTATATTTATTGACAAAAATCAGGATGTTATGGACCCATTATAATTCATACTCATGTTGTTCAATGGTTAACTGTAATTACCACCATTGTCCCTTTTTACCAGACCTTCTACTTTCTTAGTCTATTAATATTTGAAGCATTCTTCCTTTAGGATTTCAGCTGTAGGAATCATCCTTTTAAAAAAAATGTTTTTATTGATTTTTAGAGAAAGAGAAGGGGAGAGGGGGAGAGAGAAAAACATTGATGTGAGAGAGAAACATTGATTCGTTGCCTACCATATGTACCCTGACCTGGGACCAAACTTACAAATTGGACATGTGCCCTAACCAGGAATCAAAATGTTGGCCTTTTGGTACACAGAATGACATTTAATCAATTAAGCCACACTGATTCAGTCAGGGAAGCATCTTTGAAGAGTGACTGTAGAATTGAAAGTGAAAGCACTGAGTTCTCAATAGGAAACTTACATTCTAGATTCAGCTGTGTCTCTGTCTAGCTGAGTAAATAATATGATTAATTTACTTGACTTCCTTGGACATCTGGATATAAGAAAATAGTTGTTATTTACATCAAACTTCAGAAATCCAAAAATATGTGAACCATCTAAAGTTTGAATGATTATTTTATACCTTTCAAGTGCTTGTTTACACACTCAATTCTGTATTCTGAATACTTCTAGAAAAATAGCTGATTTAACCCATTCTATTGATATATTTATTAGTTACACTCTTACTTTTGCCTTAATTATATATATTGAATGGTAGAAAAAAGTGCTATATGCTTTCTTCATTTATTTTAATACATTCTTTTCAGAGGTTTGAGGAATTCTTTTATTTTTGTGAGTTACTAGAGGTCTGGTGCATTAAAATCATCCATTGAGGGCAAGGGGTGGGGTTCCCTCAGCCCAGCTTGTGCTCTCTCACAGTCTGGGAGCCCTCAGGGGATGTCAGACTGACAGCTTAGGCCTGCTTCCCTGGGAGCAGCTTAAGCAGGCAATCAGTCAGTCATTCTTAGCACTGCACTGAGGTGGGAGAGGCTCCCACCACCACCTCTGTGCTCACCAGCAGTGAGCCTGGCTTGTGACTGAGCGACGCTCCCTGCACTGACCACCAGGGGGCAGCTCCTGCGTTGAGCATCTGCCTCCTGTGGTCAGTGTGCATCATAGTGACAATTCATTCCACCATTCAGTTGATTTGCATATTATCTTTTGTATAGAATGGAATTTGAGGACCATGTATGGAGCTAGCTCAGGGAGTGAACTGAGCAAAATTTCCTCAGGTTCCTTCCAGCTATAGTATATCTGCAGAGTTGTTTTTTTTTTCCAGATTGTGTTTATTTGTTTTCTTTCAGATGCTGAGATGAACCGTCACCTCTGTGTTTGGCTCTTTAGACATCCATCTCTTCATGGTCATCACCAGTGCCATATCCATCCCCTTTTTCATCAATTTACACAGATACATCTTGATACAAGGCTGGGGATTTTTAGACAAAACAGAAATCCCATTCTCCATAATCTGTTAAATAGGAATTGCTCTAAGAGATTCTGTCATCAAAACACCAAGATGCTCTGGAAGCATAAAGCATTACAGAAATATATGGAGGACCTGAATAAGGAGTACCAAACACTTGATCAGTGTTTGCAGCATATCTCTGTGAATCAAGGGGACCAAAGGTCCTTGAATCAAAGACATGCTGAGTTGGCACCACTTGCAGCCCTTTACCAAGAAATTCAAGAGGCCGAAAAAGTAATTGAAGAATTAGAATCAATGTGTAAAAGTAAGTAAAAGATATGTGTGTGTATAAGTACAGGATTGATTTTCTAAGTTAAATGAACGTAGTCTTTTAAAATATATATGTTTTTAATTAATTTCAGAGAGAAAGGGAGAGGGAGAGAGTAGAAACATCAATGATGAGAGAATCATTTAATCAGCTGCATCTTGCATACTTCACACTGGGGATTGAGCCCACAACCTGGGCATGTGCCCTACCCAGGAATCTAACTGACCTTCTGGTTCATAGGTTGATACTCTCACTGAGCCACACTGGACCTTAGTCTTTTTTTTTTACCTTTCTTGTTGAAAATATTATAGGTGACCCTCTTTTTCCCCCAACATTGACTCCCTCCATCTTGCCCCTGCTTCCAAAACTCAGTCTTTAAGAAGCCTACAGGTAATGAACTCTACACTTAGAAAGAATAGGACTTTGTATTCTGGATGTTTGAAGTATTTCAGCTACTAAAGATCAACTACTAAGGACTAAGCTCCTTGTGGTGCTTGCCAGTAAGTTTTCAGGGTCTGAGAGACTTATTTAGAAGCTTTAATTTATTGGACAGACCTTTACTGAGCACTGCCCTACAGTACTACATTCCAGGGACACAAAAGTATAGTTCCTACCCCATCAAAGGGTTTATTTGGTCTAGGTATTATTTCATCATCCTTTAGCCATCTCATCCCAGTCACTCCCTTCCCTACTAGCCCTAGGCAACCTCTAGTCTACTTTGTTTCTTTATATTTACTTATTTCAGGCATCCTATATAATAGAGGGAATATGCAAATTACCACCACTCCACCATAAAGATGGTGGTGCCCACAGCAGAGGCTGGGGTTTCTGTAACGCAAGGTGGCTGCACCCACAGCAGAGGCTGACTTCCCGTAAGGAGCCCTAAC
>JAAGEH010000012.1:23324946-23365718 GCA_011751065.1 Lasiurus cinereus
TGACTTAAGAGAGTGAGGAAGGGGGAGAGAGAGACATCGGTTTGTTGTTCCATGTAATTATGCATTCATTGGTTGATTCTTTTTATGTGTCTTGACTAGGGATTGAACCCCTAATCTTGCATATCAGGTTGATGCTCTAACCAAGTTGAGCTGTCTGGCCAGACACAAGTTTTTTATTAGATAGCTGATTTACAGAAATTTCTCTCCCATTCTGTGGATTGTTCTTTGAAGCACCACACTTTTAAATTCTGATGATGTCCATTTATCTTTTTATTCTCTTGTTGCTTGTGATTTTGCTGTCATATTATCTAAGAAACTATTGTATAATCTAAGGTCATAAAGTAGTATATCTTTGTTTTCTTCTAAGAGTTTTATATTTTTAGCTCTTACATTTAGGTCTTTGACCTACTTGAGTTAAGTTTGTATATGATGTGAGAGTAATATTTTTATTTTATTTTATTTTTGATTTTTAAGAGGATGTTTATTAAAGCTGGAGACAGTGAAACAAGTAAGGGTCTAGGATAGAGGAAGCAACAGGAAAGGAACTAGGTGGGCAAATCAGCATATTCTGGGCTGCTTTGGCTCATTAAGTCAGAGAACAGGGAGCCTTGGAGATAGGTTCAGGGGGTTAGCTGCTGCCCACCAAATCACGTGGGTTCCCTTAGCATTTAGGGGATACGTGACTGTGATGGAAGAACTTGCAGGGGTTGGGGGTGGGGGAGATAGAAGAGTTGAGGGAGTGGGGGGGGGAGGGATAGGCAAGGGTATGTTCCTAGGAGGGAGTGCTATTTTTAATTTTAGTATTTTTAAGTATTTATTAATATTGCTATTGTTTTAATATCTTTTTCTCTTAGAAAATTTGTTCACAATATGCAGAAATTGAAAGAAAAGCAATATTTCTAAACTCTTTTTAGGCTTATAGTTCTGCTATTCTATAATATCTAGTAGCCCTGCACATGAATCCATGCACCAGTAGCTCTCTGTGGGGCCTGGCTGCTCTGCATCCGCTACCCAGAGGCTCTCCACAGCCCAGAGGCCCATCCATGGCTGGGCATGGAATGCTTGCCTCAACACCATGGCCATTCCCCCAGGACTGAGGGACTCTGGCAGGGCTGAGAGGACTGGTTGCCACCATCTTGTGGCTATGGGCACTGCTATCTTTGTGACAGAGTGATGGTTAATTTGCATATCACCCTTTCATTAGATAGAATAGTAATACCGGCTACATGTACTCTATAAAAATGGAAGGGTTAGCCATGCTAGATTATTCAGAGTGTGCTGGGTAATGGTTACCACCTTTAGACAAGAAATGGCCACCCAATTTACTTCAAAACATCTTATTTGGGTTTATAATTAAATATATATTTTATTGATTTTTTTTACAGAGAGGAAGGGAGAGCGGTAGAGAATTAGAAACATCAATGAGAGAGAAACATCAATCAGCTGCCTCCTGCCCACAATCTACCGGGGATGTACCTGCAACCAATATACAAGCCCTTGACCGGAATCGAATCTGGGACCTTTGAATCCGCAGGCCAATGCTCTATCCACTGAGGCAAACCAGTTAGGGCTGGGTTTATATTTAATATTTTTTAAAAATATATTTTATTGATTTTTTACAGAGAGGAAGGAAGAGAGATAGAGAGCTAGAAACATCAACGAGAAAGAAACATCGATCAGCTGCCTCCTGCGCACCTCCCACTGGGGATGTGCCCACAACCAAAGCACATGCCCCTGACCGGAATCGAACTTGGGACCCTCCAGTACACAGGCCAATGCTCTATCCACTGAGCCAAACTGGTTTTGGGGAGGCTGGTTTATATTTATTTAATTAATTTATTTTTTAAATATATTTTTATTTATTTCAGAGATGAAGGAAGAGCGAGAGAGAGATAGAAACATCAATGATGAGAGAGAACCATTGACCAGCTGCCTCCTGCATGCCCCCTACTGGGGATCGAACCTACAACCCACGCATGTGCCCTTGTCTGGAATCGAATCCAGGACTCTTTGATTAATCACTGTTTTCTATAATTACTTATAGACATTCAAATCATAAGCTGTTGGGGCAAGATCATGCTTCTTTTCAAAAACCCAGGAATTTTTGGACATACTTTACAATACTTGTCTATTGATATTCTCTAACTATTCTGTTTTTTTGTATAATTTCTTGCTTCACAACTGAAATAAAACTTAGTAGGCAAAGATTAGGTAGCTATTTAAGAATTTCCCTGTAAGTTTTAAAAAGTTTTATCATTATTACTGTTGTCTGTTTTTAGGTCTAAATAAACAAGATGAAAAGCAGTTACAAGAACTTGCACTGGAAGAGAGGCAAACCATTACTCAAAAAATTAACATGTTATACAGTGAGGTATGTTTCAGAAGATAAACTAATCTCAATCATGTTAATATATGCTAGATTATGCATTGGTGCTCAAAATACTTTTCAAATACCAGTTATTAAATCTCCTACAATAATAGATTGTGTTTAGTGCTATAATTTGCTACAGAATGAGACTGAAGAAATTGTGATAGATATCAAAGAATAAAAACTCGCCCACCTCCCAGCAGCAATATTCTAAAGTTGAATCTACTAACTTGCCAGGCAAGGGAACACTGATAAATATATTCAGTTCACCAAGAGGAAACATCAGAGTTTTTTAAGCCTTAGAAAGGGGAAATGGTTCATGGTGATGGTGTTAATTAAGGATTGAAAATTTGCTTTCCAGATAAAATGGAATGAATCCAAAGATCTAGAGACAGTTGGTTAACACAAGTCTTAGGTTCTTATAGCTCAATGGATGATTTGTCTAAAATCACAGAACTACATACCATGTTTCCTTCTATCATATTTGCCATCTCCTGCCTTTAGTCTTCCCTATTCTGGGAATCCAGTGGAAGAGCTTTATAAGGTGTTAAAGGGGATGAGGTGGAGGTATTTAACCAGCTAATCAAAGTTAGATGTCTGACTTTAATATTCTCTCCCGTAACCTAGATCATTTTTAGCAGAGATGGAGTATTTTGAAAATTGACAATAGGGAGTATCATGACCCATAGGTACTTTTAGTTTGATTTGAAAGACCTTTTAGTAATAATAATAATAAAAATAAAATTACTTCCCTTTTCTTCCTAAGAGGAAAGTTGGTTACTTTCTTTGTTAGGATGCTCCTTTTTTTTCTTATCACAGCTAAGAAACTATTTGAACCTTATCTTGGGAGTTCTTAACATCCTCTTTAAACAAAGCAATTCTACTGAGATGACAGGGCACAGCCTAGTGCTATCTGTCCTTTATGGCAGGAGAAAATATGCAATCATGTGTGAAATGAAGACTTCCAAAGCTTTACTTTATTCATTAGATGAAAGAAGTTATTGTTTAGAACTATTAGGTAGAATCTGAAGAAAATTGAATGGAACACTAGACTTTCATCTAATCTTCTGCATTTTAGAAAATTAAGATAGTCTGGTAGCATCGTAGAAAACATCCTGACAAGTAACATCATTGTTACTGAGTTTATAGCTTGCTTTAGGTTTAATTAGGTCTACTCATTAAAGCATTTTAGGAGTAGACCTCATTGGGATACTATATGATTTTGTTAATTACCGATTTTTTTAAAAAAATGTATTTTTGGGTCTTTTATCTAAGTTCAAGTAATGACAGTGTATATACTATACACATATATAGAACATAGTAATGCTTATAGTTCCCCTCCCTTTTTTTTTTAGCTTTTCCAGAGTTTAGTGCCAAAAGAAAAATATGACGAAAATGATATTATTTTAGAGGTGACATCTGGAAGAACTACTGGAGGTCTGTAAAACAATTTTATTGTAAATAATCTAATAAATATCTAAATTTTACTTTGATTTGACACATTATAACCTGTAATTAAGAATGGTTTTCTTAGAAATTGTGCTGACTTAATATTTTTGTGGGGTTTTTTTTTAGGTGATATCTGCCAACAATTTACCCGGGAAATATTTGACATGTACCAGAATTATTCAGGCTATAAACACTGGAAATTTGAACTTCTGAATTATACACCTGCTGATTATGGTAAGTGTAGTTGAGGATTCTGTCCACCGATGATACTGAAAAATATTTTTCCTTTGAACTTCATTAGACCCAAGTAGTACTGTTTTTTTAAACATTTGATCTGTATGTGCTAAATACTATGACATAGACTCATCAATCCTGGTGGCTTACCATAGTAGAATTTTAACTAGAAGAAGGGAGTGGGAGGGAGGGAGATATCCTCCCAGAGAGGAATATCTAAATAAAAGAACATTTCCCTTGGATAGGCATGTACCTTGCCTGGAAAAGCATTGCTTTGTTGTTCAAAGCAAAGGTATGTTAAGGCTTTTACACTAAAGAACTTTATGACTTATATGATTTATAATTGAAAGGTTTTCCAGTTAGACTAAGTGGCTAATGATGCGTTAGATTTTTATGGGAATGCAGGAGAAGTTAATCGTTAGTCTTTATTTTCAAAAAGTTTCCATCTACTTGAGCTGATAAAAACTTAAGCAACATAAATTCTAATAACAAACAATGCAAGCCTTTAAACTTTCAAGTATGTTAAGTATGTTACATCAGAACATCTGATAGTAATTTCTTCCCATTCTTTTAATCTATCTGGAAGTAGTTATCTGCTTGGTTACACAGTGATACATTGTAGTAGACCGAGGGAGTCATGAATAATAAACTACAAACTATCAAAGTGAAGAAAGAAGATTAATGTGAGTTAAACAATCTAAGGAAATGAAAACCAGTATATAGCATAAGTAAGTTGTGCTTGGTACAGATTTTAAATACAGCCTATGAGAGCAGAGGGAAGGAACAACCTGAGCAGCAGCATGGTGGTGGGAAAGATTGGTGTGCACATAGGACAGTGAGGAAGCCAACTTCCCCAGGGCACATTTGTGATGAGAAGTAATAGGAAATAGGCTTTAGTGGGTAGAGTTTGAACATCCTTGAAAGCTGAACAGACCTTGACAGGGAATAGAAAGCTGTTGATTTCATTAATAAGAATATGACTTGATAAATAAACTTCTCTTATATATATTTTTATTGGTTTCAGAGAGGGAGAGGGAGAGACAGAAACATCAATGAAGGGAGAGAATCATTGATCAGCTGCCTCCTGCATGCCCCACACTGGGGATTGAGTCTGAAACCAAGGCATGTGCCCTTAGTGGGAATCGAACTGTGATTATCTAGTTCATAGATTGATGCTCAACCACTGAGCAATAAGTATACATTTTAAGAAGATTATTTTGACACAATAAGCCAAGCAATAAGTATACATTTTAAGATTATTTTGACACAATCTAAAGAATGGATTGAACAGGTTAGATTTAAGGCAGAGAGGTTATTCGAGTAATCCAAATATGACTGAGAGTTAGAATTTGGAGTAGGAAGACATGTGAGATGCCTTCAAAGAAAGAATGGGCAAAATTTGGTAACTGTCCGACTACAAGAGGGGCTGTTGCTTGCCTAATATGTCCTAGGTGCAGTATAGGTTGTTTGATCCTTAAAATTCTGTGAGATAGGTATTATTAGTCCCATTTTACAGATGAGGATGTTGACTCAAAGAGTAAGTAACGAATCCAAGATCCCATAATAAGTAATGGCAATCAGAAGATTAACTTTAAGCCTCTCTGATCCAGAGCCACACTACATACCATTAGTCTATTCTGTCACAAAGGAGATGAGTCACATAGATTCTAACATTTGTAGCTAGCAGGATTGCAATATTCATTCACGCCATTGAATGTGATAGATGTTACAAAGCAGAGCCAACCCATTTGGTAAGAATAATGATAAGTGGTTTTTGAATTATTAAGTTTGTAGTTATACTGAGCATTCATTTAGAAATATCCAGTAAATTGTAAAGTTTTGTAACCAGAGCTTTGGTGAGAACAGAATTGAAGAAAGATGTTTGATAGCTGTCAGCACAGAGATGATGTCTGATACTGAGAAATAGGTGAAGGAGTCTATAAAGAGCCATCCAGAGCACCAAACCTTGGAGAATGGCCACATTTAGAAATTTAAACTAGTTGGCAAAAAAAAAAAAGAGGAGTCAGATAAGAAAAAGGATGAGGACAGTATAATATGGAAGCAAGAGAGGAGAGAGTTTCAAGGAGAATCTAATCAGAAACAGCAGCATTATAAAAGAGAATAATGGAAAATGTCATCAGTGATCTCTGAGATATATATTTTGAATCCAATTTTCAGGAATGAGTAGGCAAGAACTTAACCATAGGAAGAGATCAGTATCTCAGGTATGTAGAGCAGCCTAAACAATGGTTGGGAAGCCTCTCTTTTAGATACACTGACTCATTGGCAAAATAAATAAAGATCTTTTTTAAAGTAAGACAATGTTTTTCAAAAAGCAGACATTTTAAATATTTTTTTCATATACCTTTAAAATAAAAGACTAGGAATAAACCTCCATTGAAATTATAAATTTTAAAAATTTATTTATTCTAATTAGGAGAAGAAAACATTAGTGTGGTTAGAAGAAGACTAAAATAGCCCTAGCTGATTTGGCTCAGTGGATAAGAGTATCGGCCCTCAGGACTGAAGGGTCCTGGGTTCAATTCCCGGTCAAGAGCATGTACGTGGTACCTCAGTTGCAGGTTCAGTCTCTAGCCCCAGTCAGGGGAATGTGCAGGTGGCAATCAATGTTTCTCTCTCTGTCTCTCTCCTCCACCCCCCCCACATCTACTCTTTAAAAATCAATGGGAAAAAAAGAGAGAAAAAATCAATGGAAAAATATCCTTGGGTGAGGATTTTTTTTAAAAAAAGAAGAAAAAGACTAAAATAGAGAAAGGGGGGAAAGCACCTATCTTTAAAATATGCATATTAAATGCAATGTGTCCCCCCAAAAATATATATACACTTTCAACTGATAGGTCAATTTTTAAAAAATATATTTTTATTGATTTCAGAGAGGGAGAGAGAGAAACATCAATGATGAGAATTATTGATAGGCTGCCTCCCACACTCTCCACAGTGGGGATGGAACCCACAACCCAGGCATGTGCCCTGACCAGGAATGGAACCGTGACCTCCTGGTTCATAGGTCAGTGCCCAACCACTGAGCCACCCAACTGGGCAATAGCTCAATTTTGAAAATGAAATGTATTTCAATGAACGCTGCCTTTATATTCAAAGTGTGTATATATTTTGGGGGGGGAGGGACCACATATGTATATATATATAAATTCAATGTTTAATTAAAATAGAGAGGAATTCCACAGATATACCCAGCACTAGAAGCTGTGAGAAAAAAAAACACTTCCATGCAAAATTTCATGTATCAAATGACTTAAAATCTTGCAGGTTTTGTTTGTTTTTTTGTTTTGTTTGAGAAAAAGAGAGAAACATTGATTTGTTATTCCTCTTATTTATGCATTCATAGTTTGATTCTTGTATGTGCCCCTGACTGGGAATTGAACCAGCAACCTTTGGATGCATGGGACAATACTCAACCAACTGAGCCACACTGTCCAGGGCTCAAGTCTTTTTTAATGGCAATAAGTATGCCTGCTCATTGTTCTAAAAGGAGATACTATATCTTCCAAGATGTGAGCAGTTTGTTCTTTGCTCTAGAGCAGTGGTTCTCAACCTTCCTAATGCTGCGACCCTTTAAGACAGCTCCTCATGTTGTGGTGACCCCTAACCATAAAATTATTTTCATTGATACTTCATAGCTGTAATTTTGCTACTGTTATGAACTGTAATGTAAATGTCTGATATGCAGGATGTATTTTCGTTGTTACAAATTGAACATAATTAAAGCATAGTGATTAATCACAAAAACAATATGTAATTATATATTGTGAAATATTTATTTCAAATTACAAATAAATGAAATTTTGTCTTGAATCGTGGTGTAGCATGGGTAACAGTCTTAATATGACAACAGTAAACTACATTGCTACATTTTGCTACACTGAGGAGCGGGTGTGTTGGTTCCTAAGACCATGGGAAATAGGTGTTTTCCAATAGTCTTAGGCGACCCCTGTGAAAGGGTCGTTCGACCCCTAAAGGGGTCGTGACCCACGTGTTGAGAACTGCTGCTCTAGAGGGAGACATCATCTCCAAAGCTGTTCACTATACAAACACCTTCAAAATTTTTTTTCTGGAACAAAAAGGCAAGCAGTGCCTCATTT
The DNA here is from genome assembly GCA_011751065.1 of Lasiurus cinereus. Lineage (NCBI taxonomy): Eukaryota > Metazoa > Chordata > Mammalia > Chiroptera > Vespertilionidae > Lasiurus > Lasiurus cinereus. The sequence continues at coordinate 23,333,119 of JAAGEH010000012.1, forward strand.
GTAAGAAAATAAAAATCTTTTGTTATTCTGTTCCTTAAGAGATAACCATACATGATATTTTGGTGTGTTTCTTTTTATATATTAATACATTTACATTTGGAAAATAATTTTGTACCTACTTTATGTTCTCATCTAAGGATTCACATGTAGGCCTTAGATTAAGGACATTTAAGATTTTGATCCTCGTGAGAGGACATGCCCTTCCCCCATTTGCTAGTGGGGTCACCTGCCCTGGCTCAGCCTCCTCCAGCATATGGCTGGCAGCCACGAGTGTCGTCAGGACGAACCACTATGGGCCTCTTGGAGCTCACAGCTCCTCAGTCCTGTTCCCCCTGGGAGAGGAATGAAATGGGCTGCTCTTTGGACAGAGCTCTAGCCTGGCCTCTTGGCGGGTCCCACCCGCCCTGACATCCCCAGCTCCCATCCTGCCTGACCCCAGTCTGCACTTCCTCATCACTCAGGCTCCCAAAGACCTGCCGGTGGCTCCCCACCAGCTGGTGTGCCCTCCCGTGGGTCCTGTCTCTCTGGCTGGTACCTCCCCAGCTGCTGAAAAAAAAAAAAAAAGATCTTGATCCTTTTCAAATTAAATATCATTAGTCATTTCTAGATATTTTTTCCTAGGTGGGCTACATCATGCAGCTGCCCGAATTTCTGGTGACAATGTCTATAAGCATTTGAAGTATGAAGGTGGGATTCACCGAGTTCAGCGAATCCCTGAGGTGGGCCTGTCGTCAAGGATGCAGCGTATTCACACAGGAACAATGTCAGTTATTGTCCTTCCTCAACCTCATGAGGTAACCTCACTAGGAGGCATTGAAAACTTACTCTTTGTAATTGGTTGTTACATTGAAAAGTCTTAGATTCTAGGAAATTCAGTGATTTTTCAAAGTTACCTACTGAATTTTATAGTCACTTTTGAGAAATCCTTAACTCCTCCCTAGGTAAAGTTACCCCTCTTATATCTGACCTAGATTTTGTTCTAAATAGAAGTCCCTTCTCTATATAAAACAGAATCCACAAAGCTTTTTAAATGTGGCTCAGTGGTTGATTGTTGACCTGTAAACCAGGAGGTCATGGTTCGATTTCTGTCAGGGCACATGCCTGGGTTGATCTCCAGTAAGGGCTGTGTAGGAGGCAGCCAATCAATTCTCTGTCATCTTTGATGTTTCCCTTTTTCTTCCTTTCTGAAATCAATAAAAAATATATATTTTTTAAAAAGCAGAGTGTCACCTTGTTTGCTCTCAGCTGGGAATGTGCATATGAAGAGCAACGTGAAGTTTTGCTATTCTGTGCAGATCTTCTAATGACTGTAATAATTGATTTTTGGGAACAAATAAATTTTAGGAAGTAGGTGAAATTGCAAATATAGAATTGGAATAATCAGTATTAACATATATAGAGACATTATACTTACATATATAGAGAGACATTATACTTACATATGTATTTTATAAATTTATTTAATGTAGTTTTATGGGATGACAGATGATGAAACTTGAACAATTCATAACAATGATCTCATAGCATCTTAAGTCAATATTAAAAACAGTATCCATTAAAATAGGGAATTTATTTCACATTGTAGTCTAATAGCTATGATTTATAACACAAAGCAATACAGTTTATTTGAAAATTTTTGAAGTAAATTTAGTATTAAAGTATTTTTTGAGTTTAGAATTTACTTACGTTACACTTTTGGTTCTAGATAGATGTGAAAGTGGACCCTAAGGATTTGCGAATAGATACATTTCGAGCCAAAGGAGCTGGAGGCCAGCATGTTAATACAACTGATAGTGCCGTCAGACTTGTCCATGTCCCCACAGGTAAGCAAGTCCTTTTGCTCTTGTACTTTAATCTTTTTTCTTGTCTTATAAAACTATTTAGCATTTAGAAGGAGTCATGTGTGAGTGTTTGGTTCCTTATAAAAAATCTTTAAAGGTGACATTGGAATTATATGTCTGAGATTCCCAGTGTGTTCATATTTCTCTTCTGTTTGGAAAAGATATCTTTCTCAAAGGAGAGTGAGTGGATCTATTCAGGGAAGCTGTCTAAGTATGCTACTCAGGGGTAAACAGCCAGACGTACCCTAGCCTAAAAATAAACTTGCAAGTAGTATTGGACGTGCCATTGTGATTTTGTCATCGTGTAGACTAACTGCTAGCTTTATTAGGCTCTGCTGCATGAATACTGGTTAGTTTGAATACTGGCAATTTTGTTATACTATGAGGTAATTTTGCAGTCCTTAATGTGATTTTAAAGATTTCAATCCATTTTTCAGGTTTTTAAACTTTTTGAATACTTAATTTTCTTTTTAAACTCAATTTTACATTACATGTATAGATTTTAAAAGTCCAATAACGCCTAGCAGATGTGGCTGAGTAGTTGAGTGTCAACCTATGAATCAGGAGGTCATGTTTCCATTCCTGATCAGGGCACATGCCCCACTTTCAGGCTGGATCCCCAGTAGGGGCCGTGCAGGAGGCAGCCAATCAATGATTCTCTCTCATCATTGATATTTCTATCTCTCCCTCTTCCTTCTTTTCTGAAATCAGTATTTTTTTAAATGTTGGTTTTAAAAACAAAAAATAGTCTAATAATAAAGTCCTATAACAAAAAATAGCAGCTCCTTGGACCTTTTCTTCCTCCCCCTCCTTCCTTCCTTGACTCTAAATTTACTCAGAGGCAAGCACTTTAAACTCTTTTAGCTATTTTTTTTCTGATAATTATCTCAGTGTTTCTAATTAATAGGCAGATCTGATTAAGAATAAGAGTATATATATTCACTAATATGGTACATGAGTGTTTTGGCAAAGTTAATCTTCTACTGTTTTTATATATGAAGCAGGTAAATAGTGTTCACTACTGAAACAAGTAATATACTATGATTTCATTTTCTAAAGTTAATAATTACTTCATTGTTTTTATTTGCATAGTTTTTTTGTTTTGTTTTATTGTTTTGTTTTGTTTTTGTTTGTTTTTTGCATAGTTTTCTTTGAACCTTAAGTCTTCCTATATCTTCCAAAAGCTATAAGATAAAATTAATCCAGTTTTCTACAAGGCTAATGCTTTAAAAAAAAAATTTTTTTTTTATTGACTTTAAAGAGAAGAAGGGAAAGGGAGAGATAGTTAGAAATATCTATTGGCTGCCTTCTGCATACCTTCTTGTGGGGTTCAAGCTCACAACCTGCACTTATGCCCTGACTGGGAATTGAACTGTGACCTCCTGGTTCATAGATTGACTCCAAACACTGAGCAATATCGGCTGGACTGCAATTCAGTTTCAAAGAGGTTAAAGAAAAATTAATGGGCTTTTTAGAATAAAAATACGGAATTTTATTCTGATTTATAGTTGAAAGTCTTTTAAATAATACATGTAGTTATTCAGCAGATAGATAGATAGATAGATAGACTTTTTAAAACCCTAATCTGAGGATATGTTTTCATTGATTTTAGAGAGAGTAAGACAAGGAGAGAGATAGAAACATCAGTGTGAGAAAGAAACATCGATCGGTTGCCTCTCATATACACCCTGACTGGGATCAACCCTGCAATCTACATATGTGCCCTGACCAGGAATCAAACCCACAACCTTTTGGTGTATGGGATGACACTCCAACCAAGCCATCTGGCCATGGCTCAGCAAATATATACTATTTGGTACTACTACCTATAATTTTGGAATTTCTTATAGAGCACTGAAACAACACTGAGAAAACTTTTTCCAAAAACCCTTCTATAGTTTTTTTTTTTTAATAAACCCAGCACCCTATTTCAATAGCTCTTCTATTATCAAATATATCTTCATCCCCTAAATCCTCTATTCTTGAGGGAGTATTTACAAATAAATACTCCTGAATAGAAGTTATTAAAATATATAATCACATTACTTCCTTAGGAATTACTAAGCTCTTAAAGAGTTTTAAGCTATATAAGTTCTAGCCTTAGCCAGTGGATTGGAATAGTGCAGATGTCTAAGCAAAAATCAATACAAGTCAGCTGATTAGATTAATTTGAAAGAAAGCTTATAACTAGCCATCATGACATGGAAATTTTTATATTCTTTTGGGTGGGGTGCGGGGAGGCCAGATTTAAGACAGTTCCAGAAAAATGCCTGGGAGATGGAAGCCGGTTGGCATCCCAGCCCAAACATGTGGTTGTAATGAAGCAGTCAAAAAGTAAGTTTAAACTTAAAGTATTAGCAAGTGCAGATTGTGGCTTGTTTAGACAAGGTGGAAACAGTGTCACAGATCTTTGTGGTTTAGGGATCCAGAATCAAGGTCCTTCTGCCCAGAATCAAGGCCGCTCATGCCAATAGAAGGACACAGAGTTTGATAAAGCAGAGCAGAAATTTTATTCTCTGATCAAGGCATGGAGGAATGTAAGCTCATCTTCAAAAAGCACTTTCCTGGGTCCTCTCCCCATGAGGGAGTCTGCTGTGAGATTCTTTCCTCTTTCCCATGTGGGAGTCTGTACTTGTTCTTCAATAAATTTTCACCTTTGCTATTAAAAAAAAAAAAAGCACCTTCTTACCCTGGTGAAATAATTAATTAATTTTAAAGGACCAGGGTAAGACTTAAGAGACATGCAAAAAACCTAGAGGATCAAATTTCTTCCAGGAGGTACACATTCCATAGGATGGGGAGGACATGCACAATTATCATCTTCCTTCTACACACAGTCCAAAATATGTCTGGCAGAATATCTGCCTATCCCTCACCTCTGTGGTGATTTTAGTATGTTAATTAGACATAATTCATCTGAAGTTCACTTTTCTTTCATCTTAGTGGCATTTTCCAGCTTAAACCTGTGGTCCTTAAGTCTCTTACCTGGTTTCTACTCACTAGCTTAGTACAGTATGGAATTTGCAACCTTTCTTAATGAGTTCAGCCTGTTTTTGTCAGGGACAATGTTAGAGAATAAGAGAAGACAAGAAGATAAAGTCAGTAGCACTTTCAGGATTAACTAATAATGTGGTGGCACAACCCCATGACAGTAGATTTGAGAGTAGAATTTTATACCCATTTTAAAAATCTGCAAAATAGTTACCGCCCTATCAGTGCAGCTGGCCCCCTGTTATATATGTACCTAGAGCAGAATTGGACACACATCTTCAGAGTGATAGCTACAAAATTAAGAATAGCAGCCCGAAGCTTCAAAGATCACCCTTCCAGGGCTCGATTTGGGCTAGTTACTGGACTCTACAATGGGTTAGACCCACCCAAATTTGGAAGTTGGCTAACCAAAATGTATATTTAGATGTATTGATCAGTTGTCTTTAGAACCAAGATAACTGAGAAACATTCACTATAAACTCTTCCTTTGAGTTTGAGCCCTAGCCGGTTTGGCTCAGTGGGTAGAGTGTCAACCTGTGGACCACAGAGTCCCGGCTTTAATTCTGGCAAGGGCAAGTACTTTGGTTGCAGGATCCTCCCTAGCCCAGGCCCTGATTGGGCACATGCAGGAGGCAACCAATCAGTGTTTCTCACATCAATTTTCTCTCTGTCTTTCCGTCTCTCTTCCACTCTAAAAAATCAATGGAAAAATATCCTTGGTTGAGAATTAACCAAAAAAAGAAAGTTTGAATAGTTTCTTTCCATTGGTTTCTATATATAAAGTCCTTTTTTTAAAACATCAGCTCTTGTGTATTTTTGTGATTTAAGGGGAAAGGCTGACTTCTCAAGTAGGACAGAGAATGGAGCAGCACTATAGTGGGGGTGACAGTATTTTGCATTTTATTGAGCTACAAAAGTCTAGATGAGCTGGGATGGAGAGGCAGAGCTCTGGGAATGAAAGTATGTGTAACCATCTGCAGATGGGACTGTTTTCAGTCTTCTCTTTGGAGATATCTCATTTAGGTATCAGAATCTAGCCATTTATTACTATTACCATCAGAAAAGTATAAGTTCTGAAGTATGCTAAATCTAAAAAATAAGAATTAATAAAAAGTACTTAATCCTTTGTGATCTTTTCCTGATTAACCTGGGGGAACTTTAAAATATTCCTTAAGTCTGTCTCTTCTTCACCACCGACCCCCAGTTGTATTGAACTATAACTGATACCTCACTTCTATCTCAATTTGGCTTATGGAGGCTACAATTTTTACCTTTAATCCCTGTTATTTTTTAGGGCTTATAGTAGAATGCCAACAAGAACGATCACAGATAAAAAATAAAGAAATAGCTTTGGGTGTGTTGAGAGCTAGACTTTACCAGCAGATGATTGAGAAAGACAAGTGTCAACAACAAAGTGCTAGGAAACTACAGGTAAGAATTATTTGGTAAAATCTATCTCTATAATAAAGAGCCAGGATGTAATGACCGCTCATGACCAAAGGCTGACCATCTGGAAGTCAGCGCTGGGTGACCTAGCAGTGACTGCTGAGGGGGCTTTTTTTTAAAACATCAGCTCTTTAACCAGATCCTGTTGATAGGCCCAGAGATGCTGACTGGCATAGAAACCAGTCAATCAGAACACCAATCTGGAAGTCAGTCCTGCAGTCAGTTGGGTTGCCTTGGGGACCCTGTGCTGACTACTGAGGCTACAGACCCAATGACCCAGCAGTGACTGCTGAGGGGGCTTCGAATCAGGTTTGGAAAGAGACCTGAAGAGAGAAGCAGGGGCTGATCTGTAGCATCTGGGGCAGTTTTTGACCAGCACTTGCCTCTCTCTTTCCCTCTGAGCCTGGCCAGCAGCCCAGCCTCCATTTCTCTTTCAGCCTCCACCGGGGCTGCTGATCAGCCTTGCCTTTTTGATCAGACCCTGTTGATAGGCCCAGAGATGCTGACTGGCATAGAAACTGGCCAATCAATACCAAATCTGGGTCAACTGTGAGGAGGCAGTGGCTGCCTAGGAGGCGGAGCTTTTGATGCTGATTGGCATAGAAACTGACCAATTAGAACCAAATTGGCCAGCATAGGAGGGCAGTAGGGGGTGAAATCAGGCTGGCAGGGAAGAGCTGTTGGGGGCAAAATCAGGTCAGCAGGGGAGGGCCATTGGAGGTGAGATCAGGCTGGCAGGGGAGGGCAGTTGGGGGCAACCAGGCTGGCAGGAGAGGGCAGTTTGGAGTGAGATCAGGCCAGCAGGAAAGGGCAGCTGGGGGCGAGATCAGGCCGGCAAGGGAAGACAGTTAGGGGTGATCAGGCAGGCAGAGGCAGTTAGAGGCAATCAGGCAGGCAGGTAGGTGAGTGGTTAGGAACCAGCAATCCCAGTTTGTGAGAAAGATGTCCGACTGCCAGTTTAGGCCCCCACCCGATCAGGCCTAAACCAGCAGTTGGACATCCCCCAAGGGGTCTGCGATTGGAGAAGGTACAGGCTGGGCTGAGGGAACCACCCCCTCCATGCACGAATTTCGTATACTGGGCCACTAGTCTATAATAATAAAAGCGTAATATGCTAATTTGACTGGATGTCCTTCCAGACAACCCTCCAGATGAACCCAGGGCTGCAAGGGAAGCCCAGGGCCCGGATGCCAAAGGGAAGCTGTTGCTGGCAGCCAGGGGAAGGCCTACTCTTGCATGAATTTTATGCATTGGGCCTCTAGTGTATATATAAAAGCCTAAGTGACCATTACAGCCAGTTAACTGAACGACCCGGTCAACTGGTCACTATGACACATACTGACCACCAGGGGACAGACGCTCAATGTAGGAGCTGCCCCCTGGTGGTTAGTGCGCTCCCACGGCCAACATTTCATGGCTAGCCAACCTCCTATGGTCCCTCACCCTGGCTGGCCAGTCCCAATCGGCCCTGATTGCTGGCCAGGCCGAGGGACCCCACCCATGCACAAATTCATGCACCAGGCTTCTAGTAACTTAATTCCTCTTTACAAAAAGTCATTTTATGTAGAAAATGTAGTATTTATTTTTGATTGAATGGAAATACCTTAGAGCATAGAGAAACATGCTTATTTGTAAATAAACAATAATTTAAATGCATTTGAACTGACAGATTATGACCAAAATTGGACATGCCAGGTTGCAAATGAATAGATGACATATGAATAAACTTAAAATTATTTCCCAGTTGTTTCTCTCCAGTGTTTATTGCATAACTGTTTTGAAAGGAAATCAGTATAAAAGACAAAGTAATTCTCTGGAAATTTAAGAGATTTTTAGATATTTAAAAAAAAATCTTTCATTTTAACAGTATGTAAGATAAAAAATAAATGGCACTACAAAAAACTAATAATATTGATTGCTAAAAGGAGTTTGGGGACAAGGAGTAGGATATTTATTTTTTACTATATATACTCTTATGGAATTTTGTACTGTATACATGTACAGTATTATTTATTCAAATATATAAATAGATAAGTTCTAATCAAAATTAATAAATGTCATTGTTTTCGGTAAACAAAGTGTTATATGGTTTTAAATTCCAAAAGTAGTTTATTTTTGAAAGAGGGTGGAAGAGAAAGTGGAATCTAGAAATAACTGTACTTAGATCGGTATGCAACAGTAAATTTGGAAGATTTTGTAGCTTTATAGGATAATCAGTTGCATAAAACTAAACATTATTCTTTTTGCTTAGATGTCCTAGTCTTTTCACACTTTTGCTCCTCTAGTTTTCCTTACCTACATTCTAATTTGCAAGTTGTTAAAGCAACAGGATGAATAATATATTAATCTTCTATTAGTGAGAACCCCAGATAGGAATGCTCATTTACAAAGCATTACTTCTTGGTAAAGAAGTGATACCATAAATATTGTGAAATCTGCCACATTTGATTTAATAAGACACATTGGGATTTGCTTGCTATTTGACATTTTGGCACTGGAGGTTTCACATAATAATTTTTAAAATAAGTATTCAGTATTGGCCTTATCCAATGGAGTCCCACCCCAGCCCATAGTGCCTACTTCTCCATGTGTGTAATCCCTACTTCCCCATATAATCTTTGTCCTACCCTATATAAATAGCTTATTGGGGGCTGCAGAGCAGATTTTTGTGGATGACCTGCTGCTCTCTCATACTGCTGGCAGTACTGGAATAAATGCTCATATATGTATATTTTTTTTAAAGTGATCTTATGCAAACTGTGTGTATTCTTCAGTCATCTGATTTGAGAAGCCAGAAAAGACCTCCATGCTTCCCAATTAACTTGTCCATCTGTTTGAAATTTCTTAGTATTTTTAATGCTTAGAGTTTTTTGTCAGCTAGTATATACAGCAGCTTTTATATGGAAGGCATTGTACCAGGTTCTCAACTCTGGTTCCACTTATCACCTAAAAAGCTTGCAGCCCTCTAAAATCAATAAGAAAACCTTTTTTAAAAAGAGCTTTGCAGATGCCTAGGCCTCACTCTCTGAGATTCTGATGTAATTGATCTGGGTGGGGTCCTTGGCATTAAAATAGTCGGTTTCCAAACCTGGCTGGTTACAAAATGATGGCCTAGGGCAGTGGTCAGCAAACTGCGGCTCTGGAGCCACATACGGTGACGAGCTGTGGTTTGCCACTCTGTTGACTAATAAGTTTGCCAACCACTGGCCTAGGGAATGTTTTTTAAAATGCACAATCCCTGGTCTGGCCAGCATGGCTTAGTTGTTGAGTATTGACCTATGAACCAAGAGGTCACAGTTCAGTTCTCAAACAGGGCACATGTCCAGGTTGCATACTGGATCCCCAGTGTGGGGTGTGCGAGAGACAGCTGATCAATGATTCTCTCTCATCACTGATGTTTTTTATCACTCTCTTCCTTTCCTCTCTTCTCTGAAATCAATAAAAAATTAAAAAAAAATACACAATCCCTGATTGGGCTTTGGAAGCTATCATTTAAAAAAATCTCCTCATGATCAGACATATTTATATCATACTAGAGGCCCGGCGCACGAAATTCATGTGTGGGTATGGTCCCTAGGCCTGGCCTGCAATCAGGTCCATCTTCCCCAGCTGCCCACAGCCAGCCCCACCCCCACTGCCACACACCCTAGTTCCCCATTCACCATCAGGTGATTGGTGCCTGATGGCCAGGGGAAAGGACCAAAAGGTCATCTGTTCCCACCTATCCACCAGCCCTACCCCTGCTGTGGGTTGCCCTCTGTGTGTGGGGCAATTGGTGGGGAGGGACCTTGGCCTGGCTCCGCCTGAGTCTCCCACCATGCACGCCCAGTTCCCCATTCACTATCAGGCAATCGGAACCCGCTAGCTGGGAAAAGATACCGAGAGGTGGTCAGTACACATCATAGTGTCTGATCCAGCTGTCATTCTGATCATTCCACCATTAGGAACAATTTGCATATTACCCTTTTATTATATAGGACTAGGGGGCTGGTACCCGAAATTTGTGCACTCAGAAGGGTCCCTTAGCCTGGCCTGTACCTTCTCACAGTCCAGGAGCCCTTGGGGAATATTTGACTGATGGCTCACCATGGGGAGTGGACCTAAGCCAGCAGTTGGACATCCTTAGCACTGCCAAGGAGGCAGGAGAGGCTCCCACTACCACCGCTGCACTCACCAACCATGAGCCAGGCTTCTGGCTGAGCCGCACTTCCCCTGTGGGAGTGCACTGACCATTGGGAACAGCTCCTGCATTGAGCATCTGCTCCCTGGTGGTCAGTGCACATCATAGCGACAGGTTGTTCAACCATTCAGTCAATTATATATGACTAGAGGCCTGGTGCATGAAAATTTGTGCACTCAGCAGTGGGGGGCGGGGGGAGGGATCCCTCAGCCCAACCTGCTTCCTCTTGCAGTCTGGGAGCTTCAAGGGATATCCAACTGAGCGTAGGCCCACTTTGTGAAAGGCAACTTGTTTGGCTGATCAGGGGATGGCCCAGCTGGCGAGCACCTGGCCCCACCCCTCATCGCCTCGCGACCACAGCTGGTTGCTGCCATCCCCCAATCACCATTCCCTCCCTCTGCCCGCTGGCACATGCCTTGCTGGCCTGGCACTGCCTGCTCGCTGGCCCTGCCCATTGCCAACTGGTCATTCCTCCATTTGGTTCATTTGCATAGTATGCTTTTATTATATAGGATGTTTCTTTTTAAATATACTTTTATTGATTTCAGAGGGAAGGGGTATAAAGAGAGATAGAAACATCAATGATGAAAGAGAATCATTGTTTGGCTACCTCCTCCACACCCCACAGATGTGATTGAGATGGCAACTGGGCATGTGCCCTGACCTCCTGGTTCATAGGTCGATGCTAACCACTGAGCCATACTGGCAAGGATATATTAAATGCTTTAGAAAATAAGTTATAGAAATGTCTTTTTTTATCTTAAAAAGTGGAGAGAGAGAGAGAGAGAGTATTGTGTGTATTGTATGCTGGGGAGGTAAGAGAGGTGCACAGATTAAGAAGATTACAAATAACCATAGCATAAGGCAGATTTTGGTATGTGATGATTTCAAGTGTTTGGAGTTTTGAAGGAGGCAGATAACATATTTCAGTTGTTGGGATCAGGACTGACAGAGATGGTAGGAGTGTCAGGAAAGGGCAAACTTTGAGATGACATTTTAGCAAAGTTCACAGGCACACATAATGGTGATATGGTATAATAAATAGCATTATAAAGGTACACATCATTTTCAGAAAAAACACTGGGAAAGTTGGCCACATTATGAAGTACCTTAAATTCTGAGTTGAGTTGTCTGCTTAGTAGATAAGAAACCAAATAAGAAAATTGATCAGAGAACTGTGCTTTGGGAAGATTAAGCAGGGTAACACAAAGTAAGCAGAGAATTGAAAGATTAACCAGGAGATTTTCTGGGAAGTAATGAGCTCTTGGATGATAGATAGTAGATGGAAAGGGCAGGATATAATAAGAGACCCCTGAAACCATTGGAAGTGGGCAGTTAAAGAATGGGTGGGTTCAGTATCTATATCAAAGCCTGGCAGAATAAGCTCCCATGAAATGTTTGTTACATTGTAGGATGTCAGAGTTTTCTACTTGGATAAAAGGGAATATTGGGGTGTAATTTGTAGAAACTAGGAGAAAGAACTGATTGGAGTGGAAAGATAATTTGATTTTATGGATATGGAATTTGAAGTATCAAAGAGATATAAATTCTTGTTCCATAACTAACTTTTAAAACTTGTAGTTTTAAACATTAAGTTCTGCCCATATTTGCTCTTTGCCACCATATATATATATATATATATATTAGAGAATATTTAAGCTGTTAAAATAGGAAAGTAATTTACAAGTAATTTTTTTCATTGTAATAGAGGTAATTTCAAAGTTTAAATATGAATTGCTTTTTATTATGGCACAGGTGGGAACAAGAGCTCAATCAGAGAGAATTCGGACATATAATTTCACCCAGGACAGAGTCACTGATCACAGGATAGCATATGAAGTTCGTGACATTAAGGTAATAACACTGAGTATGCTTTATGTACTTTTGACTTTTGAAGAAAGTATAGTCAAATTCTAGAGAATAATATCTAAAATATCAGCAAGTAATTTTAAATCATTAAATCAATTTATGTTAGTGCCTTAAAATTTGCAAACATTTTTATTAGTTTACTGGTAAGAAACATGGTCTTTATTCCAGTTTGGAACAACTATCTTATAAGTTCTCATTTCTTTGTTATATAGCCACAATGTATTAATATATATTTTTTAAAAAATATTTTTAAAAATATATGTTATTGATTTTTTACAGAGAGGAAGAGAGAGGGATAGAGAGCTAGAAACATCGATAAGAGAGAGACATCGATCAGCTGCCTCCTGCACACCCCCTACTGGGGAACGTGCCCGCAACCAAGATACATGCCCTTGACCAGAATCAAACCCAGGACCCTTCAGTCCGCAGGCTGACACTCTATCCACTGAGCAAACTGGTTTCGGCTATTTTTTTATTTTTTAAACAGTGTAAACTTCAAGGGTGCTACTCTTTTTTAAAAAAGAAAGTTTTTTTTTTTTATTGCTTTCAGAGAGGAAAGGAGAGGGAGAGAGAGAAACATCAATGATGAGAGAGAATCTTTGATTGGCTGCATCCTACACGCCCTCTTCTGAACCTACAAGGTGGGCATGTGTCCTTGGCTGGAATGGAACCAAAGATCCTTTAGTCCACAGGCCAATGCTCTATCCACTAAGCCAAACCAGCTAGGACATTAATATATTTTAAATATAGTCATGTGCCTCTTTACCACTAGGATATTTTGTGAAAAATGCATTGTTATGAGATTTAATTCACTTACACAAACCTAGATGGTATAGCCTGCTACACACTTTGTTAAATCAAACACAAAAGAAAATGGTCCAATCAAAAGACAAGGTAAACATGAGATGTATGAGGCTACTGTTAGTGTAACCAGACATACTGTTTTACAGAAAATGTTTTTAATCAGTCAAAAGAGTATACTCTAAAAATAACAATTAAAAGTATAGTATAGTAAATTCATTAGCCAGTAACAAGTTTATTATCATTATCAAGAATTATGTACTGTACAAAATTTTATGGGCTATTTTTATACCACTGGCAGTGGAGCTTAGAGCCCTCTTCTGAGCTCATGTGGTTGTTCGCAGAATTGCATTTTCTTGAATTGTAGGAGAGAGCCCCCCACTTTCTTGCTGGCCATCAGCTGGATGCTGATACTCTCAGCTCCTAAAGATCCACATAGTTGCTTGCTATATGGCCCCCTCCATATGTCCTCTCCTACTTTGAACCTCTTGCAGAAATGGCTCAGGCCTTTTTAAGGGCTCATATGTTTAAGTCAGGCCCACCTGTATAATACCCCTTTTTAACTTAAAGTCAAACTAATCACTGGAGTGACATTTCATCATGTTCACAGTTTTTGCCTGCAGTTAAGGGAGGGGATTATGAAAGGTGTATACACTAGAGGGCATCTTATATACCTGCATTACCATAACGTATATTCATTAGATCGAGGTATTATACAGTTAACTGGGGAAAGACCAGGTCAGTCTGGTTGGAACGTTAACCAGGACCACGACATTAATACATTAATGATGAAACACAGGAAAATTTCCATTTTGCTTCCACTGATGGGGGAAGTTCCCTTATAGGACTAGGTGGAAAAGCAGGAAACAGAAGTTTTTATCCTTTTCCTTGGTGCCATGTGATACCTAGGGGATCTTTCACTTGATTCTATTCCATTTTGTACTCAAAATTAAAGTTCATATTTTACAAAAGAAATGTCTACTTATTTATTGATTGATTTTTATTGAGAGAGAGAAAGAGAGGGGAAAGGAGAGAAGAAAAAACACACACATTGATTTGTTGTTCCATTTAGTTATATACTCATTGGTAGATTCTTGTTTGTGCTGACTGGGGATCATACCTGTAATGTTGGCGTATTAGGATGATGCTCTAACCCAGTGGTCGACAAACTGCAGCTCAAGAGCCACATGCGGCTCTTTGGCCCCTTGTGTGTGGCTCTTTCACAAAATACTACGAGCAGGCGTGCATGTACAGTGTGATTGAAACTTTGTGGCCCATGCACAGAAGTTGGTTTTCGGCTCTCAAAAGAAATTTCAATTGTTGTACTGTTGATATTTGTCTCTCTTGACTAATGAGTTTGCCGACCACTGCTCTAACCAACTAAGCTACCAGCCAGGGCTACATTTTTTAGTATTAAGAAATTTCTGTGTATCTTATGCCATTTCCTGTTTTCTCAGCAATTATGGCTGCCTTACATAGGAAACATAAATGCCATGTTGAAAAGGAGAAAATATTTGCTAAACTCCCTTTCCTCAGGAAATTCAGTAATAGCCAAATACATTTGACCATATTGTTCTAAATATACCATAATTTTTTAGTTCTTTTTCTAGTAGTGGTGACGATTTTCTATGAGACAGTGACATTCTTATGACCAGTTATATATTTCCGAAAGGCACATAGGTGCTCAGTATAGTATTCAGTCATGAAGCAGGAGCAGATAACTGGCTTTTATACTTACAAAAATATCTGACTTTGCCCTAAATAATAATGTATTATTACTAACCAAACAAGCACAGCAGAAACAGAAATGATAAGGAAAATCATATTGGTATGCTCTAATAATCACTAACCAGGGAGAAGAAAAAAGACACGTTCCATATTAGTGAAAGGAAAAAATGGCATAAAAAATGTAGTAAAACATTAAAATCTGCATACGGGAAAGACACTAGTATAGGAACTGAATAGTTGTGGATATGGAAAGAAAAGTGACAAGGACCTTAACTCCAGAGCAACTGCTAAAAGACAGAATGGAAGGGGTGGAGAAGAGAGAAAGTGGATGTCTGTGGGACTGCTCTCTTATTATTCTAGACCCTGACCTTTTCCCTACTTTACTCACATAGTCCTTGATGGCAATTCTATGTTCTGACCCGAGACAGTACATGATTTACTTGTGGAGGAAGTCTGAACAAGTCCCATCTAATGAGTTCCTTCCCAGGATTTTTAAACTGGAGACACACAGGGTCATCCTCCCCTGAGTGGCTAAACCTGAAGTACTTAAAGTTTACAGGAGGTTAGAAGCCACATTTTTAGTCATGGGAGAAAGCAATCTTCAGTGAGAGAAAAAAATGAAGCTGATACATTGAAAGGAGCAAACATGAAAACTGGATGGAAAATATCCTGATGATATGAATTCCCATATTCATTTATTCCTCAGGCCCAGCTTCATTGCCAGGATGGTGGCAGTAGCCCTGTACATTTCTATTCTTGGGGTATGTAAGGTCACTCAGTATTCTTGTAAATTCCCTTTTGGGTATTTTTATTTTTATTTATCTAGATAACTAGAGGCCTGGTGAATGGATTTGTGCACAGGTGCGGTCCCTCAGCCTGGCCTGCAGGGATGGGGCCAAAACCAGCTCTACAACATTCCCTGAGGGGTCCTGGATTGTGAAAGGGTAGTTCTTCGGCGATGCACCCTGGAATCTGTCTCCCTCCTCTCTGGTTCTGGTGCATCAGCCGAGAACTGCAGCTGGCAAGTCACCACAGCTCAGCAGCTCCTGTGTTGAGGTCTGCCTCCTGGTTGTCAGTGCATGTCATAGCTGCCGGTCTAATGGTTAGCCAGTCACTTAGGATTTTATATATACAGTGGTACCTTGAGATACGAGTGCCCTAACATACGAGATTTTCCGTTGAGCGAGAGATTTTTGCTTTGAAATATGAGCAACATTTGAGATAGGAGTAATCGTGCGGATTGGCCGGCTGCACACGACCCACCAGTTTACCTCGATTAGAGCGTCTCATAGTTTCCCACACCTCAAGGTTACAGAACAAATTAAACTTGTATCTCGAGGTACCACTGTATAGATAAGCACAGACTTCCATGTGATACATTGTTTTGTATTTTTATTGTTTCTCAAAGTCCTTGTGCAGATTTCTTAGCATTAGCCTATCTCCTGCCCAATACTCCATTTATACTGAAAATTTCCCATTGTCCTGGGCTTTAAATGTACAATTGATCTTTGAACAATGTAGGGGTTATGGATGCTGACCCCTTCTGCAGTCGAAATCTATGTATAACTTTTGATTGACTCTTCTAAAACTTTACTAATAGTCTACTTTATCAATAACATAAACAATCAATTAACACATAATACATTATATGTATTGTACACCATCCTATCTAATAAAGACGGAATATGCAAATTGACCATCACTTCATGACTAAGATGGCAGCGCCCATAGCCACAAGATGGCAGTCCCCTCAGCACCACTAGAGTCCCCCAGTCCTTTAAGCCCTCACCAAGAGAGCGAGGGGCAAACAGTGACCCAGTCCCCCGTGGCAAGCAGACAGCAGGGCGCTACTTGCTCCTCTTCACAGCAGCAAGGGGCAAGAAATCCCTTGTGGCAAGCACACAGCAGGGTGCTACTTGCCCTCTTTATGGTGGCAAGGGGCAAGCAGGCCCCTGTGGCAACCACACAGGAGGGTGCTGTTTGCCACTCTTTGCAGTGGTGAGGGGCAAGCAGGCCCTTGCAGAGAACAGACACCAGGCCCTGTGGTGGCATCAAGCAAGCAGGTCCACAGAGAGCAAAGAACCACAGGGAGTGGGCCTAAGCCGTCAGTAGGACATTCCCTTAGGGCTCTCTGATTGGAGAGGGTACAGGTCGAGCAGAGGGACATCCCCACCCTGTGTACGAATTTCATGCACCAGGCCTCTAGTTTTTTTATAATAATGTAAGCTAGAGAAAAGAAAATGCGATTAAGAAAATCATACACCTATCAGAATGGTAATCATCAACAAATCAACAAACGACAAGTGTTGACAAGGATGCGGAGAAAAAGGAACCCTCATGCACTGTTGGTGGGAATGCAGACTGGTGCAGCCACTGTGGAGAACAGTATGGAGTTTCCTCAAAAAACTAAAAATGAAACTCCCATTTGACCCAGTAATCCCACTCTTAGGAATATATCCTAAGAAAGTAGAAACACCAATCAGAAATTATTTATGCACCCATATGTTCATAGCAGCTGGGAATAGAACCTGCGACCATTTGGTCAGTGGGCTGACATTCTAACCACTAAGCACACTGCCAGGGTTTTGTTTAATTTTAAAGTTTAATTAAGTTTTATTATATGCTGGTGTTTTTATCGCTTCTCGGTCTTTTGGCTAAGATCAAGTGTATATGCTGGTGTTTTGTGGAATATAAAGATAGTAAGGCATTCTTTGCCCTATAGTTCAACTTGAGAGATAACTTAAGTGTGTACACTCAACCTAAAATTCAATGTTAAGATCATTTAAGACTAAGTAGCCCTTTGGCTCAGTGGATAGGGTGTCGGCCCTCAGACTAAAGAGTCCTGGATTCCAATCCAGTTCAAGGACATGTACCTCATTTGCAGGTTCAATCCCCGTCACTGATTGAGTACATGTGGGAGGCAGTCAATTAATGTTTCTCTCTATCTTTATCCCTCCCTTCCACTAAAAATATCCTTGGATGAGAATTAAAAAAAAAAAACACACAAAACACTAAATATAAGATTAGTTGATGCCAATAGCAAAACTTTAAATGTTCTGTGTTCCTGATGCCAACAATAAAGTATTTCTATGAAGCCAATGTCTATATTTGGAGCATTTATGAAATATGAGAATGTGCTAATTGACTAATCCCAACAACTATTACACAAAACTTTTATAACACAGGAAAGGTACTTGGAGTCATCATTTTAGTAATTTCACAGAAACTTTATGGAGGGATGTAGGGAGGTATAACTGAAACAGTTTTCATTACGTGAAGTTATTTGGAAGTTAATATAAAATTTTCTGAACTTTTTATTTTGAATTCTTCAAGCACACATGTTTAAAGTTCAACATGCATCTTATACCTAGATGCAACAATTGTTAACATTTCGCTGTTTGCCTTCTCTTCCTCTTCTGCCTTCTCTCTCTCTCTCTCTCTCTCTCTCTCTCTCTCTCTTTCTCTCTTTCTCTCTCTCTATACACACACACACACACACACACACACACACTTGTGTTGCTGTTGAACCATTTGAAAGCAAGGTGCATACCTCAAGATACTTGTCCCCTAAATATTCCAAAACATATTTTTTATTACGCAAGACTTCTAGATTTCAAAACTACTGTGCAGTATTTCCAGTTTAAGAAAACACAGAATTATAATAAACCACTTATG
Organism: Lasiurus cinereus; assembly: GCA_011751065.1. Classification (NCBI taxonomy): domain Eukaryota; kingdom Metazoa; phylum Chordata; class Mammalia; order Chiroptera; family Vespertilionidae; genus Lasiurus; species Lasiurus cinereus. The sequence continues at coordinate 23,351,650 of JAAGEH010000012.1, forward strand.
GATTAAGTTATTTAAATTTGGACAGTTGGTATGAGAAGTGTGATCTGTAGTGTTCCAGAGAGGCTTTAGCTGAGCCAAGTTCAGAGTGTTTGGCAAGACAGAATGTCAAGAAGTAGTCTGCACGTTAGTCTGGCAACAAGATCCCTGGGGTGGGAGTAGGAGGGGGGGGAACATTCAGGCATTTCAGTCTTTGTTGCCTTTGTGAAATAATGTGATATAAATGAAAAGGGTGTAATTTTCAGGACAAGAATAAAAAGACTGATATTTTCTAAGGTACAAGAGGAGAAAGGAGTCAGCAAATATATTCTCCCAAAAATGATTTGAGAACTTAGAACTCTGTTGTCAGAAAAGCCAGGCAGAGAGGAATTTTAAGAGAACGAGGCATGGTAAATTTCAAAATGTTGATTCAGATCTCTGTTTTGTTGTCTCTAAAGTTATTGGAAAAATCAAAACTCTATATGGTTGATTTTTAAACAAAATGCTAATTTAAAATAGAATATAATTTTATTTACTCTTTTACATTTTCTTACATAAAAAGCCATACTAACCAGAATTATGTGATATAGGATAGATTACTTGTTCTCTTTTAAGCCCTAAGTGCAACATAGTTAACACTTAGGGCTTAAACTACTGCTTTTCAATAAAAAAATAAATAAAAGTTGTGAAGAATATGAGTCAGTAACAATGAGCATCCTCCCAAGTTAGTAATAGTATTATTCATTATATTGTAGACCAGTAGCCCTGCACATGAATCCATGCACCAGTAGCTCTCTACAGGGCCTGGCCACTGTGCGCCTGCTGCTCAGGGGCTCTCTGTGGCCCAGAGGCCCATCCATGACCAGGCACAGAACGCTTGCCTCATCACCGGGGCAACAACTCAAGCATTCCTCCAGCCTGCTCACTCTGCCCGCTCTGAGCAGCCGCTTCCCCTCCCTCCCCCCTCCTCAGGACTGGGGGACTCTGGCGGGGCTGAGAGGACTGGGCACTGCCATCTTGTGGCTATGGGTGCCGCCATCTTTGTGATGGAGTGATGGATAATTTGTATATTATCCTTATTAGAAAGGATTAGTAATTCTTGGTTGCTATTAAACAATGACTATAAAGAAAAGAAATATACACTTAATTCTTTTCTTCATTTATCCTTTATTTCTAGTGATCAGATTTTCATAAAAATTTCTTTCTTTTACCAGAAATTTTTATGTGGGGAGAAGTGCCTGGATCAGCTAATTCAGAGACTGCTTCAATCAGCAGATGAAGAAGCTGTTATTGAGTTTTTGGATGAAAATCTTAAGTCAACAAAATGCTGATTTATTATTTATTAGAGGCCCAATGCACGAAATTCGCACAAGAGTACCCCGGCTGCTGGCACTGGCTTCCCTCTGGCACCTAGGACTTGGGCTTCCCTCTGGCCACTGGCAGGCACCTGGGACCCAGCCTTCCCTCACAGCCTCAGCTTCATCTGAAAGTTCTTTCAGAAGGATGTCTGGTCTAATTAGCATATTATACTTTTATTATTATAGATAATTGCATAAGTGAAATGGACCTATGTCAGGAAGCTGACAGAGGCATGGGAATCTTTGAGACTATTCATAAAGTACAGGTAGAAATGCATAATAATTACAAATGTTTTTGTTTTTTAATCCTCACCTGAGGATATGTTTATTGATTTGAGAGAAAGAGAGAGAAACAAACATTGATGTGAGAAACATTGATCGGTCACCTTGCACATAGGCTCCAACTGGGGATCAAAGCCACAACCTAGGTATGTGCCCTGACCAGGAATCAAACCCACAAACTTTTGGTGTACAAGATGATGATCCAACCAACTGAGCCACCCAGTCAGCTTACAAATATGTTTTTTAATGAATCAATCACATTTCTTTTTCTTTCTGGAAGAATTTGAAAACCAAATTTTAATTTTGATGATCTTGTAAAAAATGTGTGTTTGTGATTTAATAACAGGAAGGTTAGGATTCTACTCAGCAGGAAGATGGTTTACCTGGTGCTTCCTGGCCATCACCCTGTGTTGGTAGACTTGTCAAAGGAAGAAAGCTTACCTAGCATTGTGACCAGCCTCTCACTAAGGAGGAGGCTAAGAAAATTAGTAACTAGAGGGATGGCGTGGGCCACATGAGTCACTCAGGAGGTATAGGCCCAGTTTCCTTACGCAGAGTCATTCACACACTTGCCGATAAAGCAGTTCTCAATGCATTATTCTAATAAGGGAACATGTGGGTCTGATTCTGCCCACCAGTTATGTCCCCACACTGGCACACTGACTCCTGGGGAGATACTGAGGGTGGCTTGTTCACATGACCTTTCTGCTGGGCAGCACTGAGGCCTGCTCTGTGGGGTAGCCAGGTTCACTTTATTTCCCAGCCTATCTTGAAGAACATCTAGAATTTAAGAATCTTCTCAAAACTCCTTAAGCCTGATAATCTCTTTTTCTAATTCACCATTTTTCTTCATTTCTTGATGCCAGCTATATTGCAGAGATAGATTTAACTCTTTGACTATTTCTTTTCTTTTTCATGCTGGGATTGACTTCTGCTTTGATCTAATCCCTTCTTTAACTCTTGTTTCTCATCTTCTAAATTCATACAAAAACATGATTCACCCTCTAGGGAAGTCTGTGTCATAGATAGTTTTTTAGCTTGATTTTCTTTTTATAAAAATAAATCTTTATTGTTCAGATTATAACAGTTGTTCCTCTTTTTTTCCCTCATAGCTCCCTTCCACCCAGTTCACACCCCACACCATGCCCTTACCTCCACCCCCAACGGTCCTCATCCATAGGTGTATGATTTTTGTCCAGTGTCTTCCCGCATCCCCCACAGCCCTTACCTCCCAAGGATTGTCAGTCCACTCCCTTTCTATACCCATGATTCTATTATATTTACCAGTTTATTCTGTTCATCAGATTTTTTATTCTCTTGATTTTTAGATTCACTTGTTGATAGATATGTATTTGTTGTTCCTAATTTTTATCTTTACCTTTTTCTTCTTCTTCCTCTTCTTAAAGAGTACCTTTCAGCATTTCATATAATACTGGTTTGATGTTGATGAACTCCTTTAGCTTTTTCTTATCTGTGAAGCTCTTTATCTGCCCTTCAATTCTGAATGATAGCTTTTCTGGGTAGAGTAATCTTGATTATAGGTTCTTGCTATTCATCACTTTGAATATTTTTCCTGTCTGGCCTGCATAGTTTCTGTTGAGAAATCAGCTGACAATTGTATGGGTGCTCCCTTGTAGGTAATGAACTGTTTTTCTCTTGCTGCTTTTAATATTCTCTCTTTGTCTTTTGCTCTTGTCATTTTAATTATGATATGTCTTGGTGTGGTCCTCTTTGGATTCCTTTTGTTTGTGCTTCCTGGACTTGGAAGTCTATTTCTTTCACCAGGTAGGGGAAGTTTTCAGTCATTATTTCTTCCAATAGGTTTTCATTATCTTGTTCTCTCTTTTCTTTTGGCACCCCCATCATTCGGATGTTGGTACAGTTGAAGTTGTCCCAAAGGCTCCTTACACTGTCTTCACATTTTTGGATTCTTTTTTCTTTTTGCTTTCCCAGTTGGGTGTTTTTTGCTTCTTTGTATTTCAAGTCTTTGACTTGATTCTTGTGATCCTCTAGTCTGCTGTTGGATCTCTATATATTATTTTTTATTTCAGTCAGTGTATGTTTAATTCTAGTTGGTCCCTTTTTATATCCTCTGGGGTCTTACAAAATTTACCGGCAGTTTCTAGAAAATTCTTGAAAAACCTTATAACCATGGTTCTGAACTCTATATCCAGTCGATTACTTTCCTCCATTTCTATCATTTGTGATCTGTTTCTTTGTCCACATTGTTGCTGCTTCCCTGAGTTGGTAGAGTAGCTTTGTGTGGTAGGTGTCCTATAGGGTCCAGTGGCTCAGCCTCCTCAGTTATCTGAGGTGGACACTCTTTGTGCACCCCTTTGTGTACAGTCCTGTTGTAGTTAAGCCTTGATTGTTGTTAGTATCACTGGGGGGAATTGACCTCCAGGCTAATTGGCTGTGAGGATTAGCTGTATCTACTATAGGAGAACTTCTGTGCTGGAGATACCCTTAAAAGACAAGACTTGTTTCAGTGGGGCTTTGGTGCTTGCCGAGTCTGCCCCCAGCTGGGCCTCATCTGGGCACCTCCAAAACCCAAACAGAGAAGAGAAATCTGTACATAGCTTGGATGGGGTGGAGTCTCAGGGAGTCAATAGGGTGGAGCAAACAGCTATAGCTGATCCTCAGCCCTGCCCTAAGAGGCCCCCAGGTCTCAGTGACCCTCGGTAATCACTGCAAGCACCTCTGAGAGAAAGCCACCTTCAAGTTCTGTGCGAAGCCAGACAATCCAGTTTCTCCCTGTATGAGTCTGGGTCCCCAGAGTCTCACCTGGAACTGGAGTTCAGAGCAGCCAGGAGCTTGTACCTCCCTCCTGCTTGCAAAAGCCAGCCGTGTACTTAGTTGCCAGCTCTTTCCACGTGTGCCTCCATACCTCTGCCTTTACTTCCACAACTCCTCTGAGTCTCCGTGAGCCCCTCTCTTCTAGTTGTAGAATTTCCACTCATCCAGCCTTCCTGTGGTTCAGGATGGTGTCCATTTGTCTTTTTTTTTTTTCTTTTTAATATATTTTATTGATTTTTCACAGAGAGGAAGGGATAGGGATAGAAAGCCAGAAACATTGATGAGAGAGAGACATCGATAAGCTGCCTCCTGCATGCCCCCTACTGGGGATGTGCCCGCAACCAATGTACATGCCCTTGACTGGAATCAAACCTGGGACCTTTCAGTCCCCAGGCCGACGCTCTGTCCACTGAGCCAAACTGGCTTCTGCCATTTTGTCTTTTAATTATAGTTTTGAAATTGTGCGAGGTAGCAAGTTCAGGAATTTACCTATGCCGCCATCTTGGTTTCTCCCTGTCATAGTTTTTTGGGGGTGTTGCCAGTTCTCTTTAGTTGTCTAACAACTCTATTTTCTGTCTTTTGACACTGTGTTTGGTCTAAGTCTTTTTCCACACCTTCTAAATTCAAAGTTCTTTCTCTGAGAGCATCTCTTGTATGATGAAGCTCAATTTCTAAGCTATTCAATTTACTTTCTTCTGCTTTAGAAAGTTATTGAGAAAGAATCTCATTATTATATTTTAGGTCTCTCTTTATCCTTTTCATACTGAAATATTCTTTTAAATTATACTATTCATTGATTAGCTCTTTATTTTTTTCATTTAGCATTTTAGAAATAAGATGAGCCCCAGAGTTAAGGGGTCCTGATAGAATACAAAGGATACTTAGGGATCAGACAGCAAAGCTATATCTTTACTTCTGCAGATAGGTGTGCAACTAACGAAGAGTCTGATAAGCAAAGACTTCTCACTCACATTTAATCCCTGGCACAGTCTGCCCCTCACCCTGATTACTAAGGCTTGGGTTTACATTCTTGACACGATTGGCTAATTCAATGGAGGGGAGGAGGTTTGACATTTAGGAAACGAATCTGAAAATGGTAGCCTCCTGGGAAATTGCAAGTCATGCAACTTAGAATGACAGCTGAGAGAATCCCTGATTGGCTGCCTTCTGCATACCCCCAGTGGGGAGATGGAGCTTACAATCCAGGCATGTGCCCCCGACTGGAATTGAACCTGAGACCCTTCAGTCTGTGGGCCGGCGCTCTATGCACTGAGCCAAACTGGGTAGGGTTCAAAATGATTGCTCTTAAGCTAAGGAACTTCCTCCTTTGACATAAAAGATTTCAGGTAGACTCATAATTCTCACAAGCATAGGCCTTGCTTTTCACTTTTGATTTTAATATTTTTATGATGGTCTAAAACTGATCTTGGATATTAATTACTGTCTTTTTTTTCTTTATTCTTAAAATATATTTTATTGATTTTTTACAGAGAGGAAGGGAGAGAGATAGAAAGTCAGAAACATCAATGAGAGCGAGACATCGATCAGCTGCCTCCTGCACGCCCCACAGTGGAGATGTGCCTGCAAGCAAGGTACATGCCCCCGACCGGAATTGAACCTGGGACCTTTCAGTCCGCAAGCCAACACTCTATCCACTGAGCCAAACCGATCTCAGCTAATTACTGTCTTTCTTTCCTTATCAGCTTTGTTGTGAGCATGATCCAGTTGTTGCCGAAGCAACGTAGTTTCAATTAGTAGGTGAGATGCCTCTCCTGTAAGGATTCCTACTTTCCAATGACTTTATTCACTTTACCTTGTTTCTTTTGATACACGTGTTTAGTTTCCTTCTTTTGCCACTGTGTTTTTCTCTTTCTACACCTTCTAAAACCAAAGCCTTTATCTGAGACGATCTCTTGTATGATGAAGTTCAATTTCTAAGCTATTGAATTTACTTTTTTATTCTTTAGAAAGTTTTTGAGAAAGAATCTCATTGTTATACTAGAGGCCTGGTACATAGATTCGTACATTGGTGGGGTCCCTTCACCTGGCCTGTGGGGATTGGGCCAAACCAATTTCTGGGTCTGGGGTGTAGATTAAGCAGATTTGGGGCCAACAGTGCCCCACAGCAACCTACCCCATGGCTAATTCCATGAGGAATCGGGCTCCCTCCTCATTCCTCCATCCTTTCTGGGTCTGGGGTGGAGGTGAAGCAGATCGTTATTATATTTTAGGTTAGGCCTTCATTTTGTCCCATAAACAAAACCATTCATCTTTCTCTCTGTAAAGCAAGTTGTAGGTGTCTTTTTGATGTCTGGTATTACTCATGATTCTATAGCAGTAGCAAATCTAGACCGGTATGATTCAACTTCTGCTTCCAGTCTTTCTCTGTTTTATTTTTCATTCTTCAGTTGGAGTTTAACATTATATTCTCAATTGTCAGAACTTCCAGCTGTCCATTATTTTGGAATGTTTTTGTTAATGTGTCCTCATTCAGTTGTATTGTTTTTTGAAGATGGTCATCCTTTTCTTTGACAATTATGGTCTTGGTGCAGCTGCTCAGGGAGTTGTGTCTTCCTTCTACCTCTATCATTGCACATTCTTCCATGGCTACATGGATTTTCTCTGGGTACTACCATTTTCTCCCACATCCCAAAGATATGCACCTGAGGTGAACTGGCATCTAAATTGTTCCAGTCTGAGAGGATATGGGTATGAGTGCACCCTGTAATGGGAAGGTGGCCTGTCCTGTACAGGGCAAATGCCTGCCTTTTGCCCTGAGCTACTGGAATAGGCTCTGGCCTCCTGTGTCTCTGAACTGGAATAATAATGCTGGAAAATAATGATCTCACTTTTTTATTAACCTTTCTTAAATGTATGTATAGTTTATATTTTTTCAGTGTTTAATATTAGAAGTGTTTTGAGTCTCTATTTAGAAGTTTAGTGATGTGTTTGTGACCAGAAATATGCTATAGGAACTTTATTCTTGTTTATATCAATTAGCCTGTGGTAAAATGGTTTTATCAGATGCTGTCATTTCAACTTGAAGTTTTCAAGAACCTATCAATGATGTTTTGTGGGAACTAACTGTATATACTATGTGTTTTCCTATACTATATACCTATGATAAAATTTAATTTATAAATTTAGGTACAGTAAGACATTAACAACAATCCTATAAAATAAAAGCCCAGCAACCGAATGGCAGAACAACCAGTCGCTATGACATACACTGACTACCAGGGGACAGACACTCAACATAGGAGCTTTCCCCTGGTAGTCAGTGCACTCACATAGTGGGAGTGCTGCTTGGCTAACTGGGATGAGCGGCTGCTCAGAGGGTGGGTCCACAGCCCAGAGTGCAGGTCCACAGCCACTCTGCTGACTACAATGAGCAGCACTCCCACAGTGGGCCAATCCCTGCATGCCATGCCCCCTGCAAGTGCACAAATCCCATGCACCAGGCCTCTAGTTATATAATAAAACTAGAGGCCCAGCATGCAATTGAATTCGTGTGAGGAGGCACCCTGCAGGCTGCCTCGGGAGCCAGGCTGGTGCTCCACCATGAGCGGCTGGGACCAGCACATGACTTCCACCCCAGGCCTCCCCTGCTCCCCTATCTGTGTCTGCTCCAAGGCTGCCCAAGCTGGCACAAAAACTTGGTCAGCCCCAGGCCTGACCCCCCTGCCTTTGTCTGTTCCAGGCTGCCAGAGCTGCTGCACCGGCTCAGGCAGGCTTCCCATCTCTGTCTCCATCTCCACTCCTGGCTTCACCTGCATGTGCAACCTCCTCCTGTCTGGCTGTTACCTGTTACAGCGTCCCAGCCTAATTTGCATGTTCCCTCTAGATAGATAGATAGATAGATAGATAGATAGATAGATAGATAGGACAGCTATAATAGTACTAGTGTCCTGGTACACAGATTCATGCACATTGAAAGGAAATTAATTAGGAGGTGGCCAACAGGGCAGGATTGGACAAGACAGGGCAGACACATCCTGGAGCCAACCTCCCAAAGTCCCTCCCCAGCTGGCCACACCTGGGGCAATACCACAGCTCCAAAGGCATCTGCGGAGTGAGTGGGATCTCTCCAGCATGTGGGGTTTTTCAATCTGGCCTGCAGGGATCAGGCCAAATCGGCTCTCGGACATCCTCTGAGGGATCCCAGATTGTGAGAGGGCGGTTCTTGGGTGAGGCACCCTAGTAACGGGCTCCCTCCTCTCTGGTTCCGGGTGCATCATATGAAATGCCACTGCCAAGTCACTTGGCAACTCCTATATTGAGCACCTGCCTCCTGGTGGTCAGAGCACGTCATAGCTACAGTCGGAGTGTCTGTCCCCTGGTGGTCATTGTATGTCATAGCTACTGGTCAGTTGGTTGGATGGTCGCTTAGCCTTTTATATATAGAAATCCTATCTAATAAAAGTAACATGCAAATTAACCATCACTTCACAATAAAAATGGCCGCACCCACAGCAAATTCATTGGCCAAAGTGGCGGCACCAACTGGAGCCATGGAGCCTGTAGAGATGGGAGAGGGGGGGCAGGGGAGACTTGGTGAGAAATAGGCTGGAAGGCTTGACATCCTGGGTCACCCCAGCACAGAGCAGGAAATGGGCTGGAAGGCTTGGCATCCTGGGTCATCCCAGAGTAGAGCGGGAGATGGGCTGGAAGGCTTGGCATCCTGGGTCACCCCAGCAACCTGGAGAGTGGAGAGGAAGACTGAGTGGAAGAGTGGGGGGAAGGCTTGGCATCCTGGATAGCCCCAGAGCAGACAAGAGATGAGTGGGAAGGCTTGGTGTCCTGGGTTGCTGGGGAGGGCAGTTGAGGACCAGAGCTGCAGGGGGAGGGGACAGTTAGAGGGGGCCAGGCCTGAAGAGTAGGGCTGTTGTGGGGGACCAGGCCTGCAGAGGAGGGAATTTGGGAAGGACCAGGCCTGCAGGGGAGAACAGTTGGGGGGGACCAGGCCTGCAGGCGAGAGCAATTAGGGGTGACTAGGCTGGGGAGAGAGGGCAGTTAGGGGTTACTTGGGCTGGTAGGGGAGGGCAGTTAGGGGCAATTGGGCCAGCAGGGGAGCAGTTAGGTGTTGATCAGGCTGGCAGGTAGAAGTGGTAAGGGGCAATCAGGCAGGCAGGTGAGTGGTTGGGAGCCAATAGTCCTGGATTGTGAGAGGGATGTCTGACTGCCCATGTACGCCCATTTCTTGAGGGGTCCCAGATTGGAGAGGGTGCAGGCTGGGCTGAGGGACACATCCCCACTCCCCATGCAAGAATTTCATGCACCGGGCCTCTAGTATTATAATAAAAGTTATGTGAATGTGATTTCTCAAAATACCTTATGGTACTGTACTCACCCTTCTTGTGATGATGTGAGATGATACAATGAGACATAGTGAGGTGAATAATGTAGGCATTATGATGTAGGATTAGGCTACTATAAGGGTTACTTGAACATAAATTTCAATATCTTTTTTTTTAGTAGCAAATATTTTCTATTTGTATTTTATTTTATTTGTTATTGTTTAAAGTATTATATATAGTAGTACATATATCTCCTTTTTCCCCCCATTGACCTTCCCCCAGCCTCCCCTAGTCCTTATCACATGCCCTCAACCTCCTGCCCCCCCACGCCCCAGTGTCTTGTGTCCATTGGTTGTGCTTATATACATGCATACAAGTCCTTTGGTTGATCTCTTTCCTCCCCTCCCCAACACTCCCCAGCCTTCCCACTTTAACTTGACAGTCTGCTCAGTGCTTTACTGCCCCTGTATCTATCTTTTTGTTCATCAAGTTATAATGTTCTTTATATTCCATAAATGAGTGAGATCATGTGGTATTTTTCTTTCATTGCCTGAATTATTTCACTTAACATATGCTCTCCAGGTCCATCCATGCTGCTGCAAATGGTAAGAATTCCTTCTTTTTTTATAGCAGCATAGTATTCCATTGTGTAGATGTACATAGTTTTCTAATCCAGTCATCTGCTGATGGGCACTTAGGCTGTTTCCAAATCTTAGCTACGGTGAGTTATGCTCCTATGAACATAGGGGTGCATATATCCTTTCTAATTGGTATGTCTAGTTTTTTGGGATATATTTCTAGAAGTGGGATTACTGGATCAAATGGGAGTTCTATTTTTAGTTTTTTGAGGGTATTTCAATAACCTAAATGGCTATTTGGTAACCTAAATGGCTAAGTGACTAAACGGTTGGATATCATGTACAGCATAGAGACACTAGACAAAAGTATGATTCACAACCTGGGCAGGACTGAGTAGGATGACTCAAGATTTCATCATGCTACTCAGAACAATATAAAACTTACTAATTTCTTATTTCTGGAATTTTTGTGTAATATTTTCAAGTCAAGGTTGACTTGAGTAACTGAAACCACAGAAAGCGAAACTACGGGTAAGACTTCTTTATTTAGTAATTGCTCTCAGAAGTTTCTTTTTTCTTGAGTAAAAAAGAGCGGGGTTATTATTTTAGACATTCCTCAGAGAGAAAATATATGCAGGAAAAATTACCTAAAATTGAGTCTTAAGACCGGTGGAGCCCAGCCAGCATTACTCAGTAGTTCAGCATTGACCTATGAACCAACAGATCACAGACAGGGCACATACCTGGGTTTTGGGCTCGATCCCCAGTAGGGAGTAATCAGGAAGCAGCTGATCAATGATTCTCTCTCATCTTTGATGTTTCTGTCTCTCTCTCCTTCTCCCTTCCACCCCGAAATCAATTAAAAATATATACTTAAAAAAAAATGACCAGTGGAATTATTTGGAGATAAAGATGAAAGAGAAATTTTGCCCCAATTTTTTATTTTAAAAAACTTCAAGCACACAGAAAAGTTTTAAAAATAACTAAGAAAGAGTTTAGCCAAAACCAGTTTGACTCAGTGGATAGAGCGTCGGCCTGTGGACTGAAAGGTCCCAGGTTCGATTCTGGTCAAGGGCATGAATCTTGGTTGTGGGCACGTACCCAGTATAGGGTGTGCAGGAGGCGGCTGATTGATGTCTCTCTCTCATTGATGTTTCTAACTATCTCCTTTTCTCTCTGTAAAAAATCAATAAAACATATTAAAAAAAAAAAAAGAACCACTCTTTAAAAAAAAAGAAAGTTTAATAAATACTATGTAATCTAGGTTCAATATTATTACATTTTCCACATTTTTTTCTCTCTGCATATATACAAGCACACACACACAAACACAAGGTGATTGTTACACTATTTAAAAGTTAGTTGCAGACCTCATAACTCTACTCCAAAATATTTCAGCATATCCTAAGGATAAGGACATTATCCTATAAAATTACTTACTCCATTATACCTAATCTATCTGTACAAAAGCCTAGTGACGGTTACCAGGGAATGACTGGACCGACCAGTGACCATGATGTGCACTGCGGCAGCCAATCAGCCTGATCCAATCGCTACTCCTCCCCCCGCACTCCAACCCCACTTCCCCTCACCTTCCCCCTGCCCCCCGCCCCCCGCCCCCGTCAGCCTGACCTCCAGTTGGCCCCCGAACAGGAGAAGGAGCTGAAGTGGGGAGCATGGTGGGCAGCCTTCCAAGCCCCAAGTCCTGGTGGGGCAGCAGCAGGGAATGCTGGCTGGTCCAGCCACTTCACCTCCATCCTCCCAGCCACCGTCACTGTGCCAGGTACTGCCAGCCATGGCTATGCTACCCAATCCCCAAGAAGTGCTCCTGCCACTGGCCAGCCCCAGGTCCCCGTGGTTGGGAGACCAGGAGGAAGGGGAGGACGAAGCGGTGACACCAAAAGGGGCGAGGCAGGTGCTGCAGGTGGGGGAGTCCTGCCAGGGGCTGGATGCGGGGGTAGGGGGACAGGGAAACGGTGCCCTGGGAACTGGGCTTGAACTCTGCCCATCCGCTGCCCGTTGCCATGGAATCTGCATCTACAGGTAAGGTAGGTGGGCGGGTGGGGGCTGCAGCTCCGCAAATGACGTCAGGGACCCAGGTCTCCAGACTGCTCCCTCCCTGCAGCGTGCCTCTGCACCTTCCTCTGCACCTCACTTTGAGCACCAATCTCCCCTACACACCCTCGCACGCCAGCTTCCACACGCACCTCTCTTCAACACAGGTGACTATACATGTTAGAGGATCCGTCGAAAACCTGAATTTCATTTTCCCAAAGACTTGTAAGAAAATAAAATACTGTAATTCTTATATTTCATGATCATATTTTGGCTTTTATAATGGTCCTCAGAGGGGTTATTATTACATATATTATTTTACACGTTATATATAGTACATATATCTCCTTTTTTTCCCCATTGACCTTCCCCCAGTCTCCTGAGCCGAGACTTCAACATCGCTGGAGTGCCTGTGTGCAAGTGTATTCCTTCTGTCAAGAGGTTGGGCCTGTTAGGGACCTCTTGGCTGGTTGCGATGATTTCAGGGGGCATGTCTGCACTCAGCATGTACACCAGTTACCGGGACGCTTGACAACAAAGTGATGGGCAGACCCGCTACCCCTAAATCCGGTTCTGTCCCAGGCAGAGAAGAGACTTTAACCTGCCCTTACCAGTTCCCTACATGAATTGCCACACCCTACTCCCTCACGGTTCCCCCTCCCATCCATTTCTCCCTCTCTCCTAACAGGAAACAGAAATTCCAGGGTGTGTATGGCTAACTCAAGAGGGACAAGGTTGCCAGAGGTCTGGGGGTTGCCTATTCCCACTGCCCAGATGCAGGGAACACGGACTCTTGCAGGTAGCATTGAAACTTGCAACCCCGTCAAGTGGCCAGCCTGGCTGTGGTGTGACTGGACTTGGGTGGTGAGTGGGTGAGGTTTAGCTTACCAGCAGTCTGGACTCTCCCAGGCTTTTGAAAATTTCTCTGGGTTCAGCCTCCCTTTGCTTGATTCCTCTGCTTCCGAACCAGAGCACTCGGGTGCCCAGAGGGGACCAGGGGATCTGAGGCATCCTGGCCCAGGGTTGCAGGAGGCACATTTGTGGAGGAGCCACTGACCCACTAGTGCTGTTTTTCTAGGGACAGGGGAAGAGGTGCTGTGTTGTGTGCTCTGAGAAAGCTTTGTTGTGGTGGAATGGGAGTGTGTAGTTTTGTAAATGTAGCTTTCCAAGGCCTGGGGTAGTGGGCGCTCCCAGCGGAGGGGAAAGGCAGCCGCCGGATTGCCCTTTGCGCTCTTGGCAGCTGATTTAGGTGAACCCCTTTCTTAAGCCGCCACCTCTTAAAGCAGCTTTAACTCTGCTCTAGTACTGTACAAGATTTGAGCTGAGAAAAGGAGGCTTGAATGCATTGAATAAAACGGCAACATTCTGAAGGGAAGAGAAAAAGCAACCATCTTACAAACAAAAAAAGAAAAGAAAGACTTAAATCTGAAAAACCCATTTGTCCTTTGTTAATTATATGAGCGGACGGGGGTGGAGGGTGAGGGGAGAGGATAAGACTTAAGATGGCTGCCTATCCTGTCTTTCAGCTTCTTCATCTAAGTAAAGTGAAAATAAAACTATCATTGCACATTAAGATGGCAAAAGATAATCGTAATATATAAAAGAGCTAGGTGCCGCCACAACCGAACAGACAACCGGTTCCTTCCCCGCGCCCCCCCAGCCCCCGCCCCCCGGGGGGGGGGGGGGGGGGCGGGGGGGGGGGGGCCCCCGGGCCGGGGGGGGGCGCG
>JAAGEH010000012.1:23365818-23541394 GCA_011751065.1 Lasiurus cinereus
CGCTGGAGAGGCTCTGGAGCCGAGATTTCAACAAGGACTCCAGCACTTCCTCAGCGAAAAACTGCCACCTCCCTACTCCACTGTTGGCTTCTGCATATACAAGAAACTGCGCATGCTCCTCCCTGCGAGATGGGTGGAGCCAGAGCCTGAGACTGGACCTCCTAGATTACTGTCGAGTCCCTGGTGTCTGAGTCATAAGGCTGTTTCCCAGAATGCACTGCTCAGTAACCAACCATCTATACTAATAGAAGGGTAATATGCTAGTTAGACTGGGTGACTGGACATCTTTTGGATGTCCAACTTTCTTTCAGACAAAGCCACAGAGGTGGGGGCTGAGGCAGAGGCAGTTAGGGGTGAACAAGCAGGCAGGGAAGTGGTTAGGTGGGCAGGTAAGCAGGAGCCAGTGGTCCTGGATTGTGAGAGGGATAAGTCCTAAACTTGCAGTCGAACATCCCCCAACAGGTCCCAGATTGGACAGGGTTCAGGCCGGGCTGAAGGACCTCCCTGGTGCATGAATTTCATGCACTGAGCCTCTAGTCCTAAATAATAAAAGCCAAGTGACTGAAATGGCAGAATGACCAGAAGCCAGAATGACTGTGGCCCATTGCCTCGGCCAGCCCCAAACCCCCTGGAGGGACCCCCCACCCCAATCTGGGACCCCCATCAGAAAGACCAGCTAGCCTCAACCTGTGTACTGGGCCTCTATCCTATATAATAAGAGGATAATATGCAAATTGATCCTAATGGTGGAACAACCAGAATGACTAATCAAACAGTCACTATGAGGCACAATGACCACCTCTTGGTCCCTTACCCTGGCTGGCAGGCTCCAATCGCCCAATTATGAATGGAGAATCAGGGGTGGGTGGAAGTGGGGGTGAGAGTTGGGGCCAGCTGCAGGCAGCTGGGGAAGATGACCCTGATTGCAGGCCAGGACTAGGGGCCATATCTGTGCACAAATTTCATGCATTGAGCCTCTAGTAGGTAAATAAAGGCACCTTTATTTTTTTTTTTTGTTTTAAATACATATTTTTATTTTTTATAAATCTTTATTGTTCACATTATTACAATTCTTCTTCTTTTTTTTAGCCTCATAGCTCCCCTCCACCTGGCTCCCATCCCACCCTCTGCACTTACCTCCCCGCCTCCATTGTCCTTATCCATAGGTGTATAATTTTTGTCCAGTCTCTCCCTGCACCTCCTCACCCCTTTCCCCTGAGAATTGTCAGTCCACTCCCTTTCTATGCCCCTGATTCTATTACATTCACCAGTTTATTCTGTTCATCAGATTTTTTTATTCTCTTGATTTTTAGATTCACTTGTTGATAGATATGTATTTGTTGTTCCTAATTTTTATCTTTACCTTTTTCTTCTTCTTCCTCTTCTTAAAGAGTACCTTTCAGCATTTCATATAATACTGGTTTGATATTGATGAACTCCTTTAGCTTTTTCTTCTCTGTGAAGCTCTTTATCTGCCCTTCAATTCTGAATGATAGCTTTGCTGGGTAGAGTAATCTTGATTGTAGGTTCTTGGTATTCATCACTTTGAATATTTCTTGCCACTCCCTTCTGGCCTGCATACTTTCTGTTGATAAATCAGCTGACAATTGTATGGGTGCTCCCTTGTAGGTAATGAACTGTTTTTCTCTTGCTGCTTTGAATATTCTCTCTTTGTCTTTTGCTCTTGGTATTTTAATTATGATGTGTCTTGGTGTGGTCCTCTTTGGATCCCCTTTGTTTGGGGTTCTGTGTGCTTCCTGGACCTGTAAGTCTATTTCTTTCACCACGTGGGAGAAGTTTACGGTCATTATTTCTTCCAGTAGGTTTTCAGTATCTTGCTCTCTCTCTCTTCTTCTGGCACCCCCATAATTCTGATGTTGATATGCTTGAAGTTGTCCCAGAGGCTCTTTACACTATCTTCACATTTTTGGATTCTTTTTTCTTTTCCAGTTGAGTGTTTTCTGCTTCTTTGTGTTTCAAATCTTTGACTTGATTCTTGCATTCCTCTAGTCTGCTGTTAGGTCTCTATATTTTTTATTTTAGTCAGTGTATGTTTAATTTTTAGTTGGTCCTTTTTCATCTCTTCTTGGATCTCACTAAATTTATTCATATTTTTTGAAAATTATTGAAAAACCTTAAAATCTTGGTTTTGAACTCTATATCCAGTTGTTTGTTTTCCTCCATTTCTTTTGTTTGTGATCTGTTCCTTAGTCTCTGAATTTTCACTGCTTCCCTGAGTTGATAGAGTAGCTTTGTGTGCTAGGTGTCCTATCTGGCCCAGTAGCTCCGCCTCTCCAGTTTCCTGAGGTGGACTCTCTTGGTGCACTCCTTTGTGGACTGTGTGAGGATCAGTTGTGTCAACGCTGGGAGAACTACTATGCTGGACTCCACCTTAAAACTTGCAAGATTGCAAAAGCCTCTGTGCTAGGCTTGGATGAGATGGAGTCTCAGGGCTAAGGAGACAGCCTTGGCTTCCTGTCAGCCCCTGGTCTCAGTGTCCCTCGGTAATCGCTGCAGCCCTCTCTGTGTGCAGGCGTGTGCCTCCATATCTCTGTCTTTCCAGTTTCCCTGAGTTTCTGTGCACTTCGGGGACCTGTATGAGTCTGGGTCCCCAGGGTCTTGCCTGAAACGGGTTCAGTGCAGTCCCACCTGGATTTCAGTGCAGTTGGGTGGTTCTGCCTTCCTCCTACTGCAGAGAAAGCCAGAAGCACAATCAGCAGACGGCCCTTTGTGTGCAAACTTTTGTGCGCACCTCCAGACTTCTGTCTTTCACAACTCCCCTAAGTTTCCCTGCACTCTTCCCTTTTCACAACAGTCCAGACTTCCCCATATGAGTCTCACCCAGAAATGGGTTTCAGTGCAGTCAGAAGGGGGGTTCAGTGCAGTTGGGAGTTTCCATCTCCCTCCCGCTAAAGGAAGCCAGCCAGGCACTCCGCCGCCTGTCCTCTCCGCTAGCGCATTTCTGTACCTCAGCTTTTTGCAGCTCCTCTGAGTCTCCATGAGCCCCTCTCTTTCTAGTTGTAGAATTTCCACTCAGCCAGCTTTCCTGTGGTTCTGTATAATGTCGTTCTGTCTTTTAGTTGTAGTTTTAAAATTGTTGTGCGAGGCAGCAGTTTAGGTGTTCACCTATGCCGCCATTTTGGTTTCTCCTAAATACTTATTTTTATTGATTTTTTTTTTACAAAAAGGAAGGAACAGGGGTAGGGTAGAGAATTAGAAACATCAATCGCCTCCTGCACACCCCCTACTGGGGATCGAGCCCACAACCAAGGTATATGCCCTTGACCAGAACTGAACCCAGACCCTTCAGTCCTCAGGCCGATCCTCTATCCACTGAGCCAAATCAGTTAGGGCAGTGGTCAGCAAACTCATTAGTCAATAGAGCCAAATATCAATGGTACAACAATTTAAATTTCTTTTGAGAGCCTAATTTTTTAAATTTAAACTTCTTTTAATGCCACTTCTTCAAAATAGACTTGCCCAGGCCTTGGTATTTTGTGGAAGAGCCACACTCAAGGGGCCTAAGAGCCACAGTTTGCTGACCACTGAGTTAGAGCATACTCAAGAATTCTCTTCAATATAACACATTTAGGATAACTGTGTATGTCTGAGAATATGATTTTACTCTCTAAAATAATTAGATTATAGTAATATCTTTTACATTTATGATATACTGTTAGTCTCACCAATAAATTTATGATCAGTGACATAATCCTAAAATAGTCCTGATCCTTCAGAAAAACACACACAAACTTTAACTTTATTCAAAAAGCAGACAATATTTCTCCAGGTTATATTAGTATTTTAAAACACATGCTACTCCAAGGTACATACAAAATAGCCTTCCTCTATACAGGCACATTTTTATAATTTCCAAATATAATTTTATGCCATTAGGTTAAAAAAACACACACATACAATAATTCATGTTGTATGTAGTAAAAGTACAAATACATACTAACTTCCTAATACTTGGGAGCAAAGGGAATAAGGCTGAAAAGGGTTTAAAGATGGCTTCAACTTTTCAGCAATTTTTGCTTTTTTTAAAAAAAACACCAAACAAATACAGCAAAATTACAACTGTTAATATGGGTGGTGAGTACACAGTTGTTTGTGACATTATTCTCTATACTTTGCATAGCAAAAATAAACTGGAAGATAATAAGAAAATAGGTGTATATCCACATTTCAGTTAAAACAAAAGGAGTTACCAAAAAAAAAGTCATAAGTACTTTATGTGCATTTTTTTTAAATCAGCTAAACCTTACAAACGTGAGTCTCAAATATGAGGGTAAAATATTTCCATCTTCCTAAAAAGGAAACAGTCATAGAAGGCTAAACAGGCTACAAATATATTTTATAAAGCTATACAGCTATGTGGGAGGATCTGTTGCTATCACATCTTGGAATTGAGAATCCTGTTTCTCAAAATAAGTTCTAAATAATGCTTGGCTAAATACTTTTAAGCTGAGAACACTCTTTGTTAACTCAACTATTTTAAAGACACTTTATAGCCCTAACCAGTTTGACTCAGTGGATAGAGTGTCATCCTGTGGACTCAAGGGTCCCAGGTTCAATTATGGTCAAGGGCATGTACCTTGGTCGCAGGCACATCCCCAGTAGGGGGTGTGCAGGAGGCAGCTGACTGATGTTTCTAAATCACTATCCCTTTCCCTTCCTCTCTGTAAAAATCAATAAAAAATATAAAGACACTTTATACACATTTTATGTGGATTTTACAGTGTGATAAAGGCTACACAGAAAACAGCTCATAATTTAATTACATTTTGAATAAAAGCAACAGTTAACTTATATGCAAACTACTTTTCTAAATAGAAACAGGATAGTTAGAAAAATGTAATTACAAAATGATTTCATTCAAAATAGCAACAATAAAAAGGTACATACAAGATTAAATGAAGATACTTTTTTTTTTTACTAGAAAACTTTGTCCTATAGAGAGATGTCAGTTTTCTCTTAGTTTATAAATTCATTGTACTCCCAACAATACTCTCAGATTTCTTTAGTTTCTGTGTGTTTGATTTCTTTGGATTGTTTTTATTGTAGTTGATTTCCAATTTTATGCCTCTGTGATCTGAGAAGATGCTTGATACGATTTCTATCTTCTTGAATTTGAAGAGACTTTGCCTATGACCCTACATATGGTCTATCTTTGAAAATGACCCATGTGCACTTGAGAAGAATGTATATTCTGTGGCTCTGGGGTGAAATGTTCTGAAGATGTCAATTAATTCCATCTGGTCTAGTGAGTCATTTAGGATTGATGTTTATTTGCTGATTTTTTGTTTAGAGGATTTGTCCAATGGTGATAGTGCTTATTAGTCTCCTATTATGATTGTATTGTTGTCAATCTCCCTTGATATCCTCCAGAAGTTTTTTTTTTTTTATGTATTTGGGTGCTCCTGAATTGGGTGCGTATATGTTTACCAGAGTTATTTCTTCTTGTTGGATTGTTCCCTTTGGTATTATAAAGTGGCCTTCCTTATCTCTTGACATGACCGGTCATTTGGTCATTACGAATGAAAATAGTCATGCAGTTAAGCATGCACATTCATTTTTAATGCCTGATTTGTCTAAATTTTGCAATTCTCTAAATTGCAAAATAAATAAGATCTTCAGCCAGATAGCATCATAATGCCAAGTTCTTTGTATAATGACACATACCATTCTCTCCACTCTGTATGCTCCATTTGAATGGATTAAATGTATGTGACTCATATGTAAGGTGCTGCTGCTTGCTCTTACTAGAGGAAGCATTAGTTCATTACCTAACGCCATAAAGTGGTTTAAATGGCATACACTGACTTGAAGAACAGAAGGAAAAATAACAAAAAAAACAAAACAAAAAACAATGTTCAGTGCTGTGAATGGCAGAATTCTCTCCCTTTCCCTTTGTTTTTTTCTGCTTTTTCCACGAACCTATTGTGCTTTGCCTCAAAATCAACATAGAACATAAAATCAGATGCTGTAATCTGCATTTATAGTGCCATTTGAGTACAAAGAGGTGTTTTTAATCTTTTCTTTTTTTCCCTTAATCAATGCAGCTCTAACTTGCTTCCAATGTTCTAGGAGCCAAGCCAACATGGCTATGTGGACACACCTTTGCTAGGTGCTCTCAGACTTCAGGGCTGAGGCAGGGAACACGCCAGGTGTTGCTGGAAAGAAATAAGCTCTCCTCTCTGCACTGGAGTCTTCATTATAAAATGCAAAGCAGCAGCTGATTTCCATTATTCCCATCCCTAGCCCTCCTCACCCGCAGAGTAGGAAGGGGCTGGGAGGATATTTACTCTCAGCTCTTTGATTTCTCTTATGTAACTGAACCCAGTGACAGCTGCTTCTCTGAGCCACCAGCTGGCTCAGGGCTAGTTGCACCTAGAAGGCAAGCGGCAGAGCTGACTGACCAGGGGCTTTGACCAAGCCCAAGAGCGCAGATGACAGCAACCTTGGCAGGTGGGCCGCTTCCAAAGACTCTAGGCCCCTCCAAGCTCCACACCCCAGCTCCCCGCTCTCCCCTTTCACCCACAGGCGCCACCGGGGTGGTGTGTCCCAAGGCTTGGTGTGCAGAGGCCAGGGTTGCAGGTTCAAGACGCTCAGCCTTCTCCTGGCAGTTTGAGCCATAAGGACCTTTGCCTCTGACCAACACCATGCTTGCAGCCTGCCTGGGGTACCCCCAACCTTGGTGAGGGGACATAGAGGAGGTTGGAGGGAGGTGGCTAGCCGCCCCATCCTCAATAGGGGTGGGCGAGGCTGATCAGAGATGGGGCTCGGGGAGGGGCTGGGCAGGGCAGCCATCTTGTGATGGCAGTACAGTATGAGAATTAATTTGCATATACATCTTTATTATATAGGATTGTGTTTTGAAACTAAAAATATAAACTTTGTATTATTCTTTTATGTCATTTCATAATTCTTATTTACCAAAAAATTGTTATCTTGGAATATTACATCTTACAAAAAACATTGTTTTTTAAATCAATTACATTATAATCAAGTCTATAACCATATTGTTTTAAGTTTTTCATTTATAGACAGTCATTATTTTACTCTGATACATTGATAAATGTGTTACATCTTTGGCAAAATTTATGAAAAGGACTCTAAATTACAGACTTTTAAGCAAGACATTTCTTTCAAATAGATAAAAATTTATAGAACTCTAAGGAATAACTGGACTCATGGAAATACTGGTGAATAATGAAGACAAACAAAAATTTGTCATATGGTACTGAATGAACTGAGAATACTTATTATTCTGATGACTTTGCTCAAAATATTGCTGATTTTTAAAAATCACTGGTTTGATTCCCAGTTAGAGCACAAGCCCAGGTTGCAGGCTCAACACCTAGTAAAGGCCAAGCAGAAGGCAGCTGATCAATGTTTCTCTCTCATTGCTGTTTCTACCTTTCTTTCCCTCTCTTTCCTCTCTAAAATCAATAAAAACATATTTTGAAAAATCTTTTTGTTTTCCAGATATAAAAAATTGTTCCCCCCTAGAATAATTTGATACATTATACCCTCATAAACAATATTGAAGCATTTATATTTTTCTCCCTACCTAATCCCTCCAAAATTTAGTAACTCTTTAATGAGTAACTATTATTTTCATGGCAATATAATAATTTCATAAGTACAATAAGAATCTGTTCTCTTTATAATAGGACATATAAAACCAGGTTCCAATTGTGGTTTTATTAACCAAGTCTCTGACTAGAATGTCAGAATAAAAAGAGACATGCCTGGACTCTGGATGTCACTCAAAAAACTTTAAAAAATAAAAATGGAATTTAAAGCCAATAAAAGCCCTTTAGGAAAATGGCCATATAACTTTTATTCACGTGGTTCATGGCAGTCTTTCCAAGTAAAGTACAGTACTAAGATTGCCTTCCTAAAAAATGTCACACATGCACACACAAAAGAATATTAAGACATTTGGGGACCTCAAGAACTTGAAAAATCCACCCAAACCTATAGGTATTGCAGGGAAAGCCAGATGGCAATTGTGTGGCTTGGCTTCCTTGCCTGAGGAGCTAACGGAAGCTCAATTTAAAGATTCTATTAAGTGAAATCACAGCAAAGCAGATTTAAAAGAGCCTATATAATCAATTGCTATTCATGTTATATTTATGCAAATAATTAGGCAAAATTAAAACTGTACTTAATACAGTCTCTTTAATGAAAATGACAATAACTTCAGAAAATAAAATGTGTTTCAATAAAAATCACAATGCCGCCGAAACCGGTTTGGCTCAGTGGATAGATCGTTGGCTTTCAGACTGAAAGATCCCAGGTTGGATTCCAGTCAAGGGCATGTACCTTGGTTGTGGGCACATCCCCAGTGGGGGTTGGGGGGGAGTGCAGGAGGCAGCTGATTGATGTTTCTCTCTCATCGATGTTTCTAACTATCTCTCTCCCTTTCTCTCTGTAAAAAATCAATAAAATATATTTTTTTTAAAATCACAATGCCTAATTGTGTTTATTGGACTGTAGCGCAATTAATTGTCTTCAAAGTTTAAATTTTTTAAATCTGTAAGCTGAATTAATTTCTGAATTCTCCTAGTTGTCTTCAAATGCTCCAAGCTAATGTTTTATTTTTCTCCCATCCTTTGACTTGGAATTATTAAGAACTAATAATGCAATGACAACCATATGGAATTTATCTGAACATCTGATGTCATCATCAGAAATATTTAAGTCACAAATTTTAAAAATCTGTTAAATTGTCACTGCTTACCTTTATTCCAGCAAAAGAAACTTTTAAGCCTCTTTGACTGACAATTTTACAGACTCAGAAACCAGTTTATAATTTGTGGTAATTTTTAACCTTTGTTTTTTTCTTCTATTTTCATAGACATACTCTTTATTAAATACCTTATTGCTTGTTAACACAATATCCTAGTAGGTCTCACTTTGAAAGTCCAACTGGCCGAGACCGGTTTGGCTCAGTGGATAGAGCGTCGGCCTGCGGACTGAAAGGTCCCAGGTTCAATTCCGGTCGGGGGCATGTACCTTGGTTGCGGGCACATCTCCAGTGTGGGGCGTGCAGGAGGCGGCTGATCGATGTCTTTCTCTCATCGATGTTTCTGACTTTCTATCCCTCTCCCTTCCTCTCTGTAAAAAATCAATAAAATATATTTTAAAAAAAAAGGAAGTCCATCTGCATTACTATTTTCTGAAATAAGACACAACAACTTAACTAAACTGACTTAAGTTCAGGACTAAATAATTGAGTCAATAACATATGGAACAATCTACCAACTTTGCTTCTCGAATGATACAAGTCCCTCTTGAGATGATAATGCTTTGGGGATTCCAGACTATCTCTACTTTGAAAAATCTACCAGCCTCTCTATTCCAGTCTTTGATTTCACCCCCTTGGCCCCTTTAGATCAGGCAGAAAGAGACTCCCATGCCTTATGTAGGCAGGGGACCACAGATCATGTTAACAGGATACAGTTACTGAAGACAGACCTTTCTCTCTCATCATCCCCTAAAAGATTTCATGGATGGAAGTCTCTAAAAGGATGAGATAGGCCAGCAAGTCAGGAAAAGCAGAATCAGGAAACTGAAACAAGTAGTTAAAACAGTTATTTATAGCCCTCTAGAAAAATCTAGATGCTAAAGCAGTTCACAGTTGTCTAGTAAATCATATCTTCCCTAAACCAAGGACACTTAAGAATAAATGCACTTCTCCCCAACCCAGAGGGTAAATAGTTTGTCACCCTACTCAAGGAGACAGATAGCAGAAACCCATTTAGTGCCATTTGCCAGACACATCCAAGGACAAAGTGAAGTTAAGAGAATAAATCTCATTTAGGTACATCAGCATAAGCTGATGAATATTCTATTAATTCTCTTCTAAGACCCAGCTGGTATTTAGGGTAGGTGAGAAAGCAATCAGTGTTACTAATAATTCTCTCTGGTGTATCTGATGGATACCCAACAGAGGTCCACAGTAGGTACTGGAACCCAAAGACCCACTTAGTTTAATGTCTCTTTCCTGGGGTATTTCCAGTAGACCCACTTCAGCTAATGAGAGAGAAAAACTTTGAGAATTATTCTCCTGTTCCACCTATTCATGTAATATTAAAGATTTAATTCATTAAGTAATGGTACACATCGCAAACTAGCAGCAGGAATAGAATGGTTTTTAAATAAAAATTTCCTAATTTAGAGCCTCTAAGCATTTGATTTTGAACATTGAACTAGCAGATAATGCACACGTATGTACGCGCACACACAGACACCTCCCCCGCCGCACACGTGTATACTTTATATAGCATCAGCTCTACTATATAAATTTAAGAAATTAAAAGCAAAAAAAGAAACTTCAGGTTTTGTAATACTCTGAGCTATGAAGGTCTTGTGCTTTTGTACAATACAAGGTCTGTTTGTTAAAATATTTTATTTTAAAACTCTCCTGAAAAACTTGTTTAAACTCGTGAAAACTTTTGTTTTTAATTAAAAACAAAACAAAAACAGTTCCAGAATGTTCAACTGATTTGTAGAAAGGAAAAGGAATAGTATTAGAGAACTTGAAAACACTCAAATTAAGAGGCTATATAAATAACCATGCATAACCCATGGACACTGATAATAGGGTGGTAAAGGCCTGGAGTGGGGGGTAGGTGGGGGAGGGGAGAGAAGGGGCGGCTGGAGAGGTCAGTAGGGAGAGAAACGGGGACATATGTAATACTTTCAACAAAGATTGTTTTTAAAAAGAATGAGATTTAAAAAATCTACGAAAATGTTATACTTAATACAGGAAGCATTTTAATTCAGAAAAATAGAAATCATATTGATAAACGAAAAAAAAAGAGGCTATCAAAATAATCTTGCTCCATAGGAGATTAAGTGTTGATTTGGTGAGATATTAGCTCATCTATTTATATTCCTGACTATGCATATTTGAGGCCAGTTATAAATGCTGTTTTCTAGGACCGCATTTTTGACTAAGACATCTTAATGAGCCTATGCATAGCGTTTCTTATAGAAACTATTGTAATACCCTTCACAACCTTTCAAAAGCAGCAACACGAAAACCCGAACTTTCTTTGCAAAATGCTCATGGTTTCAAATTAGGGAGGTGTCTCATTTTTCAAAAGTTCTAAAAGGAAAGCTAGCAATTTCTGTTCTAATCAAACATTCATTGAAGCTTCCTGTATCCTATAAGCAATTTGTCTCATTTCATGCAAATACAATATTATCCCTATTTTACAAAGAGGGAAAAATTCTCTGAGATGCATATTAAAATTGGGCTTCTATTCTTGGTTTCAAAACCAAAACTGAACCCTCAAATTCGGAAGAATTACCTACCGCTTTTCTAATTGTTAGCCAGGCTGACCCAAGAAACCTCGCGATATTACTCAGACTACTACTCCCAACATGCAAAGCGACTACCGCTCATCCGCCTACGCCCGTGGGTCCGGCGGGCCGGCGGGCCTCGAGGTGCGAAAGGCTACCTGGGAGTCGCAGTTCAGAGCCTCTGCCGGTACTGCCAGCGCGGCGGTGGCGGCTCTTGGTGTCAGCGCCTGGTTCCGTGACGGCGAGCTGAGGCGGAGGGAGGCGTGGAACTGGAATCCGGTGAGTCAGGAGCTCCCTACGCGATAAAGGGAGGCAGCACCGCGGCGCAGGGCTGAGGCAGGTAGGCGCGGCCCTGCAGCTCCAAGTACTCGCGGACGCCGTTGTTGAGCCCGCGATAGCCGGGTGAGGAGCAGCCGGAGTCCGGCCGTTCTCGCCCTCAGCGCCCGCCGCCATCTCCACCATGCAGTCCCGGGAAGACGCTCCGCGCTCCCGCCGCCTCGCCAGCCCCCGCGGTGGGAGGCGGCCCAAGAGGATTTCCAAACCCTCCGTTTCGGCCTTTTTCACGGGCCCGGAGGAGCTGAAGGACACGGCCCATTCTGCAGCGCTGCTGGCACAGCTCAAGTCCTTCTATGACTCCCGGCTGCTGTGTGATGTGACCATCGAGGTGGTGACGCCTGGCAGTGGGCCTGGCACAGGCCGCCTTTTTTCCTGCAACCGAAACGTGCTGGCTGCCGCCTGTCCCTACTTCAAGAGCATGTTCACCGGCGGCATGTACGAGAGCCAGCAGGCGAATGTGACCATGCACGATGTGGATGCCGAGTCCTTTGAGGTGTTGGTCGAATACTGCTACACCGGTCGCGTGTCCCTGAGTGAAGCCAACGTGCAGCGCCTTTACGCGGCCTCCGACATGTTGCAGCTCGAGTACGTGCGGGAAGCCTGCGCCTCCTTCCTAGCCCGCCGCCTGGACCTGGCTAACTGCACCGCCATCCTCAAGTTCGCTGATGCCTTCGACCATCACAAACTGCGATCACAGGCCCAGTCCTTCATCGCCCACAACTTCAAGCAGCTCAGTCGCATGGGCTCAGTTCAGGAGGAGACTCTGGCAGATCTGAGCCTGGCCCAGCTGCTGGCTGTCCTGCGCCTGGATAGTCTAGACATCGAGAGTGAGCGGACAGTGTGTCACGTTGCCATGCAGTGGTTGGAGGCGGCTCCCAAGGAGCGGGGTCCCAGTGCTGCAGAAGTCTTCAAGTGCGTCCGCTGGACACACTTTGCTGATCAAGATCAGGATTACCTGAAAGGGCTGTTGACTAAGCCCATTGTGAAGAAGTACTGTCTGGACCTTATTGAAGGGGCTCTGCAGATGCGATATGGTGACATGATGTACAAGTCTGTAGTGTCAAAGCCAGACGGCGGCGGCGGCAGCAGCAGCAGCAGCTCTGTTACATCCACAGCAGAAAATCCACCCCAGAGGCTGGGCATGTGTGCCAAGGAGATGGTGATCTTTTTTGGACATCCCCGAGATCCTTTTCTCTGCTATGACCCGTACTCAGGGGACATTTACACAATGCCTTCACCTTTGGCCAGCTTGGCTCACACTAAAACTATCACCTCCTCAGCTGTCTGTGTCTCTCCAGACCATGACATCTATCTAGCTGCCCAGCCCAGGAAACACCTCTGGGTGTATAAACCAGCTCAGAATAGTTGGCAGCAACTTGCAGATCGCTTGCTCTGTCGTGAGGGCATGGATGTGGCCTACCTCAATGGCTACATTTACATCTTGGGCGGCCGAGACCCTGTTACTGGGATTAAATTGAAGGAAGTGGAATGCTACAGTGTTCAGAGGAACCAGTGGGCACTGGTGGCTCCTGTACCCCACTCCTTCTATTCCTTTGAACTAATAGTGGTTCAGAACTACCTTTATGCTGTGAACAGTAAGCGCATGCTCTGCTATGATCCTAGCCACAATATGTGGTTGAACTGTGCTTCTCTTAAACGTAGTGACTTTCAGGAAGCCTGTGTCTTCAATGATGAGATCTATTGTATCTGTGACATCCCAGTCATGAAGGTCTATAATCCAGCTAGGGGAGAATGGCGGAGGATTAGTAATATTCCTTTGTTCTCAGAAATCCACAACTATCAGATTGTCAGTCATGGCCAAAAGTTGCTCCTCATCACTTCTACCACCCCACAATGGAAAAAAAACCGGGTGACTGTGTATGAATATGATACCAGGGAAGACCAGTGGATTAATATAGGTACCATGTTAGGTCTTTTGCAGTTTGACTCTGGATTTATTTGCCTCTGTGCTCGAGTTTATCCTTCTTGCCTAGAACCTGGTCAGAGTTTCATTACTGAGGAAGATGATGCACGGAGTGAGTCTAGTAATGATTGGGACTTGGATGGATTCAGTGAGCTGGACTCTGAGTCAGGAAGTTCAAGTTCTTTTTCTGATGATGAAGTCTGGGTACAGGTTGCACATCAGCGAAATGCACAGGATCATCAGGGTTCTTTGTAAATATTTTGAGACACTTAAGATGTTTCTACTGCTATGTAATCTATCTTTAAAAAATACTCTTTCCTTTTCCTGAGAAACAAAATTGACTAGGACCGCAGATTTGGTTTAGAAAGGCTAATGTTTGAATTACTTACGTTACAAAATTTAAACAGTCCATGAATCAACCTATATAATTTGCTATGTTAAAAGTCAAAATTAAAATATGCAGAAAATGAACTATATAATCCATTAGAATGCTTGGTGTGTTTTTTTCATTGTTCAACTATTCATTGCACCAGTGGATTGTATTAATTAGTTGCACTGTATATATTTTGGTTATCTAATATAGTCTTCTGTTAACTTTTTAATTCTATTTAGTGCCTGCCACAAGAAATTTAACTTTTTAATTTTTAGAATAGAAATTTCATTGGCATTTGAAGGTTTATATTTTTTCTTCAGACTAATGAAAGTAATAGATTTAACAAATTTTAAAATAGTCTTTAGTGTTCTAAGTTAATATAGTTTGTTAAATTTGGGTTGGTTTTCTTCCCTTTTGCAAAGGAAAAAAATGAACATATAAAGCTTACTGAATAGTGATTTCATTTTAATACAGTGCAGAATGGAAGAGCTCACTGAAAGTAAAAAATAAATACATCATGATTTCATTGTTTTAAGAGAAATTTAGCTTCTAATTTTGAAATGTAAAATGTATTTTTGCTAAATGTGACCATTTTTCTATCTTAAAAAACATCATTCTTATTGTGTCACCAATCATTTAATCACCCTTTTAAGCAAAACTTTTTTAAAATAGATGATTTATAAATTCATATTTTTCATATATAACCTGATAATGTTCATTGAATCAGAGAAACAATCCTTTTCACTGGACAAATCATTGGGTAATGTACTTTTTATCCATTAGTCATGCCTTGTCTTAAAAAGTTTATATGCTTTCCTAAAATGTTTTGGCTGTATAGTTTTGGTGTTTGTCTTAGAGGATTCTTCAGCAGGAAGTGATTTATTCTTTACTGTTTTGTGAAGTAATACTGGTTTTAAAAATATGTATAAGCTAAAAACAGTATTTTATTGAGATCAGTAGTTACTGCGTCCAATTATAAAATCAAGGGCCAGCAGAGAACTTTATAACTTTAAACTGTATATAGTACTGTTTTGTGTAGTGTTGAAATATTCTGTCAGTTTTATAAGTTACTATAAATAATTATCATCTTGAAGGTATTTTTATATTAAAAGTTGACAGTTAAAGAATATAAGTGGATGATGGCATTTGGGGCCAATAGTGAAAGTATATTTCCTCTAAAATATTTCCCTAAGCAGTGATATATATTGTTATTTTATTAGGGTATTTATATCTGTTCTGTGTTTTTCAGTGAACCAACACTCCAGTCTTGGATTTTTGTTTTTCATATTTATTTATTTATTTTTTTTGTATCACCATGATGTCTAAGGAGAAATCCAGAAATAGAAACTAAATTGCACAAAATTGACATTGTTAATACAAGAAAATATAGTTGCTTACCTTTTAAGAGCATCTGTACATACATATGATTTTCATAATCATGGTAAATGGTGTACATATACAGATGCCTATGGTCTATAAATTTTTTTATACTTACTAAGAGTTATCTTGAATTTTTGTTCAATAACATACTAATTTCCTGACTCTTAATTCTCTAGTGACCAATGGTAACATTTCTTATACCCTGACAGTACTGAGGAGTGTGTTCTGGGATGGGGAATTGAATTTTGAATGAAAAAAATAGAGGAAGAGAAAAAAAATGATTAAAACAAAACAACAACATACTTCTTAGTCTTTTTTTTTTTTTCTTCTTCTTCTTAGTCATTTTGATTGGCCATTTGATGAGTCCACAAAACATTCCTGCTTAACATTGTTTCTAGTGAAATAAAGCAACATGCTTTATTGGCCTAAAGCTAACTTGTTCCATTGATAACAGATGTGTATAAGCACCATTTTGAAACAGAAAGTGATTTCACTATAGTGTTTTTTTGGCCAACTTTTTTGGCTTACCTTTGTTTTGTAAACTTGAAATAGGACAGTGCTTATCTCAACCATATTATCCATCTGCAGATTTAAGGTTTGCAACTGATATGACAAGTTCTCTTAAATTGTCATTCTCAACCTTTAAGTTAGGTAAAAGCTAATTAGTAGTACTATATTGGTTTACAAAGAGGTTTTCTTGGGAAGGATTTTGGTTTTGTGATATGTTAGTGAATTAGGGAGTAGATGTTAATCATTATTTTGAAGATAAGGGATTTGTACATGATTAGTTACAAATAAAATTGGCACTAGAACCCAGGCTATCTGATCTCTTAATATAGTGTTTCTGCTAAATGTGAGAAACTCTTACTTATGCGTTGTATGACACAACTAGCAGTGTTGAAATCCCTTCCTGACAGGAAAGCACCTTTATCTCAGTTTTACAATTAATTGGCACATTTTAAAACAAATGCTCAATGTAATTTTCAGGACTACTATTTCTAACATTTAGAATCATCTTAATTTTTTTTTATATCTGTGTTCCTCCAGTATGAAAACCTTAGAGAATCCTAATTATTTCAATACTTTAAAAATTCAAACAATAAGTGGCTTTGGTGTTTTCAAAAGGGTAAAAAGACTAATTTTAGCAAATAACTTTTTTTTTTTTTTGCAAATGTGTTCAATTTGAGTTTAGGATTAAATTTAAGTTGTAGTTTGCTATTAACTGTTCTTTAAACTAGGGACCAGTGTTTGCCTGAAATTATGTAATTATAATTTATAACTCATTCATTGTGTTTTATGTTTTTCCCTCATTTCAGTACAAATTCGTTTTAATGGTCATAAACTGGAAATGTAAAAAGTTTGCAGCCATTTGTCAGTCCCCTGAACTTTAAAAGAAAGTTTACTTGTCTTTGTTCTTTTTAAAATATGTTTTTATTGATTTAGAGAGAGAGAAACTTCATTGATTTAGAGAGAGAGAAACATTGATGTTAGGGAGAAGCATCAATTGGTTGCCTCCTGTATGTATCCCAACCAGGGTTTGAACCAACCCACAATCCAGGCATGTGCCCTGACTAGGAATTGAACTGATGACCCTTTGGTGCATGGAACAATGCTCAACCTAGTTACACTGGCCAGGGCTAAAGCTTACTTATCTTTGTAATCCTGAAGTGTGATATGTAGACTCTATAATCTGCTTTAGATATGAACTCTTGGAATCATTTTATGTTGCATGCTTCTTAGCTGTTTTACTTTGCGTCTGCCCTCATCAGATATCTCCTGTAGCTTATTTATTTTTTTATTTTAATAACCTATTTCATTTAACCCAATCTATCAAAAATATTATCATTTTAACAAGTCATCAATCACAATTTATATTCTCGCCTCCAAAGCAATTTTAGCTGCTTGTAATCATAACTTTTTTAAAAAGAGAGAGATTCTACATTCTTCATACTAAGTCTGAGACTCTATATTTCACACATACTATATCAAGCACACCTTATTTTGCATGAGCATGTTTTAATAGCTATCTGTGGCTATTATATTAGACAGTACAGATCAAGATTATTTTGACTTGTCCCTAAAACTGAAATAATTTCAGTCCAGGAACCCTGAGGTCCTGGCCCCTAGAGATCTTGATAGCCTCTTAAAAATTTCAACACCTTTTCATCATTACAAATTTTATTTTTTGATCAATACAAAAGTTTATTTAACAAAAGTTCAATGTGAAAATGGACAGGACTCTACTTTTATATTGTAGTAAAACAGTGGGGAGACATGTGGAGTGGGGACATGTGGAAGCAGTTGATTTCTCTGGTAACTACAGCCATTCTTTATACAGTGCTACCTCGAGATACAAGTTTAATTCGTTCCATAACCTTGAGGCGTGGGAAACTATGAGACACTCGAGTCGAGGTAACTAGTGGGTCGTGTGCAGCCGGCTGATCCGCGCGATTACTCCTATCTCAAATGTTGCTCGTATTTCAAAGCAAAAATCGCTCGCTCGACGGCTCGTATCTCAAAAATCTCGTATGTTAGGGCACTTGTATCTCGAGGTACCACTGTAATTTCAATGATAACTTTTTGTCCATAAATTTTTTTAACTCGGGAGGGTGAGCTTTGCTCAGGGCATCCAAGCGAGCTCGAAGATACTTCCAGACGGCCATCATTACAACTTTAAAATAATATTCAGTAAAGCAAATATGATAAATATGGAAAAAAAACATGAAAGTATTAAGCAAAAATGTTTAGAAAATGTGGCTACCAATCTTAAGAGAATTAAGTTATTTTTAGAACCATTAAGATGATTAAATATATGCAAAACCAGTTATTTTTTAGTGAGGAAAAAAAGTGTACACAGAAACTGCCAAGTCTGAGAGGACCAAATAGGCAATGAGTTTTGTGCTCTTTCTTTGGGCCACTTGGTTACCCGGATCTATTCCACCAATTATTCCTCATTTCTTTAACCTTTGTGGACTAAACATGGTCTAAGACACAATGTAGGGAACAGATATTGTTGCATACCATTACCTCCATTTCTGAGACAGTTCCTCAGAAACCATACTACTCTGGGAAGTCTCCTGTCTCCAGTGAAATCAATTTACATTCTCATCCCCAAAGCAATTTTAGCTGCTTGTAACCATATCTTATAAAAAAAAATTTATGCACCATACAAAAGTATTAAGTGCCAAATCAGTACAGAAAACATACAGTCTATAGTTCATCCTTAAAAATCAGAACAGCCAAGTGAAAAATCAATACAGATTCTTATTTTTACTTAAACAAAAACCAAGCTACACATTAAAAATTAAATTACTATATATTTTCTTTCTAGAGATGTGATATCCATGTATTCTGATCAGTAATATTTTATCAAACATTTTTCTAAGCTAGCAATTTTCAATCTTTGTTACCTCATGGCATACATAAACTAATTACTAAAATTATGCAGCACAGCAAAAAAATATTTTTTGACAATCTGACAAAAAAATAGGTATAATTTTTTACATATATTTTTACATTCTTTTTAAATATATTTTATTGATTTTTTTACAGAGAGGAAGGGGGAGAGATAGAGAGTTAGAAATACCAATGAGAGAGAGACATCAATCAGCCGCCTCCTGCACACCCCCTACTGGGGATGTGCCCGCAACCAGGACACATGCCCTGGACCGGAATCGAACCTGAGACCTTTCAGTCTATCCACTGAGCCCAACCAGTTTTGGGTAGGTATAATTTTTTTATTCACACCAGATGGTTATTGTTGTGTTAGCTATTGTCATTCTTTTTATTTAACAATCTAAGGGAAAAGAGGTCAGTGCCCCTGACTAGTCAGGTCTTGCATGTTTTAAAAATTCTTTTGGCATTCAAGTGTATCACGGCACACCAGTTGAAAATTGCTGTGCTAAGCCAATATACTTAATCAAAGCGACAGATGAGCGGTGTTAACGTAAAAACCATTGAAACCTATAAAGAATTTTGTGAGTTTATTTGAGCCAAACTCGACATAAGCTGGGAAGCAGAACCTCAACGAGTTGAGATAATGCTCCGGAGATTGGCGGGTTACATTTGTATTTATACATTGCAATCAAAGGAAAGGAACGAAGGGTTACATGAAATCCATTGGTGATAGATAGACTAGAGAGGTGGGAGAAAGCAAATGGGGGTAACTCCTGGGATTGGATAAAAAGTAAAATGATGAGCACATACTTAGGTGGGTGCAGGAGCAATGAATAAGATAATGAAGGAATTTGTGGTATCTGTCCTGGCGCCCAGCACCTTAGGTTGTGCCCTAAGGAGTCTGGAAAAAGGGAAGTTACAAGTTACTCAGACATTTCAAAGGGTATCTTAGTATAGATGCAAAAAGACACATAGGCTCAGTTAAGGTAGATGTTGACCTTGTCAGTGAAGATACCTGCCTAGGAGGTGACTCCCCCCTCATAACTGCTTTTAGCTAAAGTTTAATTTCAGACCATCCTTTATGGTTACTTTAGGTCTCTGAGCCTGCAAGACAGCTATGTAGGCCTTCCTTGAGCCTGTCAAGTTAGCATGTGGCCTCTTTTGTCCACAGCAGCAAAGTTGTTTGCTATCTCCTATTCCTGCTGAGCTAGACCAGTAGAACATCCTCTTGGTAGGAGAATTTTGACAGGAAGAAGGGTTGCAGGGCTCTACCCAAACCGAAAACCTAATGAACTAATTTATACAGAAAGGGTGTTAAGCAAATCCACACAAAACACTTAACATGTTATAAGTCAGGGTAGGGAACACCGGGCCCTTGGGCCATGTAAGGCCTTAGAAATCATTTGGTCTGGTCCTGGCAAACATTAGAGGTGACCAAATATCGTAGGCTAATTTTAAGTTGAGAATTTTGTAAGGCCAGAGAATGATGTTATAAATATTCAATGATCCTTGGCAGAAAAAAGGTTCCCCACCCTTCTTTAAATAAAGGGGAAAAGGATGCCTTTTGTCTGCTACAGCATAAGCACACATTTATTAGTTCCCAGTAAAATAGTGCCAAACATAGCATTTTTGCTTTTATAGCACTAACAAAAAACACAGCCTATAGAACTTGGATCTTTAAGTGGGTAATTATGAAAGTTCCACTATTATATCCACTTAGGTTAGCCTGAGTATTCATCTACACACATATATGTATACATATACATATATATATTTGTGTAGATGAATATATATATACACGTGTATATATATATACACATGTGTATATATATGTATATATACATATATATACATATATGTATATATATATGTATATATATATATGTGTAGACAAGCAAACATAAACATATATAAAAATGGAAATATAAAATTTTTTATTTTTTATTTTTTACAAAAATGCTTAAAAGAAAGTTCTAAAAACAGTGGGTCTACATCAGGACCAGCAGAAGACATAGAGATACAGGGACTGCAAATGTAAGAATAGGAATTAATTTTCACATGGAGCTTTTTAGGTAAAGGACATCTTTCACTTGGTGCCTTGGAGAAATAAATAGGTTCCAGGAGGATCAGGTAATTTTCTCTTTTGGACCCATCAATAGTTAATGAAGAGTTGCAGAACAGAGCCAGTCTTTCTAAGATCTATTCTTTTGTCATTGACTAAAGCCTCTCCAATGCACTGGGCTGCTGATGTCCAGAACAATCTTGTTGGAAGTGGGACCTAGTGCCACAGATAGTTCTGCAAAGCTGGCATAGAGGATAATTTACACAATGAAGTCACCACCAAACTATTGCTTAAGTACAGTCCTCAGCGTTTTTCTGCTCAGTAGTCCAAAAACATTTCTTTATTTTTAAAAAATGTTTTAAATAAATCTTTATTGATCAGATTATTACAATTATTCCTCTTCCTCCCCTCTCCATAGCTCCCCTTCACCCAACTCCCAACCTTCCCTCCACCCTTACCTCCCCCACATTGTCCTCATCTATAGGTCGTATGATTTTTGTCCAGTCTCTCCTGCACCCCCCTCACCCCTTTCCCCCTGAGAAATGTCAGTCCACTCCCTTTCTATGCCCCTGATTCTGTTATATTCACCAGTTTATATTGTTCATCAAATTTTTAACTCACTTGATTTTTAGATTCACTTGTTGATAGATACGTATTTGTTGTTCCTAATTTTTATCTTTACCTTTTTCTTCTTCTTCCTCTTCTTAAAGAGTACCTTTCAGCATTTCATATAATACTGGTTTGGTGTTGATGAACTCCTTTAGCTTTTTCTTGTCTGTGAAGCTCTTTATCTATCAATTCTAAATTATAACTTTGCCGGGTAGAGTAATCTTGATTGTAGGTTCTTGCTATTCATCACTTTGAATATTTCTTGCCACTCCCGTCTGGCCTGCATAGTTTCTATTGGAAAATTAGCTGACAATTGTATATAGGTGCTCCCTTGAAGGTAATTAACTGTTTTTCTCTTGCTGCTTTTAATATTCTCTCTTTATCTTTTGTTCTTGGCATTTTAATTATGATGTGTCTTAGTGTGGTCCTCTTTGGATTCCTTTTGTCTGAGATTCTGTGTGCTTCCTGGACTTGTAAGTCTATTTCTTTCACCAGATGTGGGAAGTTTTCAGTCATTATTTCTTCAAATAGGTTTTCAGTATCTTGCTGTCTCTCTTCTTCTGGCACCCCCATAATTCTGATGTTGGTACACTTGAAGTTGTCGCAGAGGCTTCTTACATTATCTTCACATTTTTGGATTCTTTTTTCTTTTTGCTTTTCCAGTTGAGCGTTTTCTGCTTCTTTGTGTTTCAAATCTTTGACTTGATTCTTGCATTCCTCTAGTCTGCTGTTAGGTTTCTGTATAATATTTAATGTTTAATTTTGAGTTGGTTCTTTTTCATCTCCTCTTGGATTTTGCTAAATTTATCCATCTTTTCTAGAAAATTCTTGAAAAACCTTATAACCATGGTTTTGAACTCTATATCCAGTCTTTGGTTTTCTTCCATTTCTGTCATTTGTGATCTGTTCCTTTGTCTCTGCATTTTTGCTGCTTCCCTGAGTTAATAGAGTGGCTTTGTGTGCTAGGTGTCCTATAGGGCCAGTGGCTCAGCCTCCCCAGGTGGACACTCTTGGTTCACCCCTTTGTGGGCTGTGTGTACAGTCTTGTTGTAGTTAAAGCCTTGATTGTTGTTGGTATCACTGGGGTAAATTGACTTCCAGGCCAATTGGCTGTGAGGATCAGCTGTGTCTACACTGAGAGAACTTCTGTGCTGGAGTCTGCCTTATGATACAAGACTTGCAAAATTGCAACAGCCTCTTTCAGCGTGGATGGAGCAGTCTCAGGGCTGAGCAGACAGCCTTGGCTTCCCGTCAGCCCTGCCCTATGAAGGCTTTTAGTCTCTTTGTCCCTCGGTAATCGCTGTAGCCCACTCTGCACACTCACGCTCCCGTGCCTCCAGACTTCTGCCTTTCTGGCTCCTCTGAGTTTCCGTGCACTCCAGGGACCCGTATGAGTCTGGGTCCCCGGGGTCTCACCTGAAACTAGGGTTCAGTGCAGTCGGAAGTGGAGTTCAGTACAGGTGGGAGGTTCTGTCTCCTTCCCGCTAGAGAAAGCCAGCGGCACAATCAGCAGTCAGCCCTCTG
Organism: Lasiurus cinereus; assembly: GCA_011751065.1. Taxonomy (NCBI): domain Eukaryota; kingdom Metazoa; phylum Chordata; class Mammalia; order Chiroptera; family Vespertilionidae; genus Lasiurus; species Lasiurus cinereus. The sequence goes on from JAAGEH010000012.1 coordinate 23,388,745, forward strand.
TGTGCGCACTTGTGCTCTTGCTCCTCCAGAACTCTGTCTTTTGCAGCTCCCCTAAGTTTCTGTGCACTCCTCCCTTTTCATGACAGTCCAGACTCCCCCCATATGAGTCTTGCCCAGAACTGGGGTTTAGTGCAGTCGGGAGTTTCCCTCTCCCTCCCACAAGAGGAAGCCAGCAAGGCACTCTGCCACCTGTCCTCTCCACATGTGTCTCTGAACCTCAGCTTTTTGCAGCTCCTTTAGCCCCTCCTTTCCTTTTAGTTGTAGAATTTCCACTCAGCCAGCTTTCCTGTAGTTCTGGATGATGTCCGTTCTGTCTTTTAGTTGTAGTTTTGAAGTTGTTGTGTGAGGCAGCAGTTTAGGTGTTCACCTATGCCGCCATCTTGGTTTCTCCCCAAAACATTTCTTTTTTAAAAAATATATTTTATTGATTTTTTTATAGAGAGAAAGGGAGAGGAATAGAGAGTTAGAAACGTTGATGAGAGAGACACCAATCAGCTGCCTCCTGCACGCCCCCTACTGGGGATGTGCCTGCAACCAAGGTACATGCCCTTGACCAGAATGGAACCTGGGACCTTTCAGTCCGTAGGCTGATGCTTTATCCACTGAGCCAAACCGGTTTCGGCAAAAACATTTCTTTAAATGACAGAAAAATCTGTAAACATGAGCGGACACTTGTTGACATGTCACCAGCCACTTTATGGTACTGTGACATTTTGTGAAAGCCACCATGTTAAACCCAGGAATTCGTTCCTGCATCTCCTCTTTAATATACTTTTCTACCAAACAAGTTAAAAATGGATGTGTAGGTAAGTTTATTCTCTTTTTTATCTTCAAACTCCTGGTAGTACTTTTCTATGAATTTTCTCTGATAACTGAAACTAATCATCCATCATAATGTCCTCTAAATATCCAACAATAGCATAACATTCTGCATCAGAGGAAGAGAAAGACAGTGTGAAGAAGCTCTTTTCCTATAGGGCAGCGATTTTCAACTGGTGTGTCGCAATACCTGTTTAGTCAGGGACACTGACTTCTTTTCCCTTAGATTGTCAAATAAAAAAATGACAAAAGCCCTAACCAGTTTGGCTCAGTGGTTGGAGTGTGAGACTGTGGAAGGGTTGCAGTTCTATTCTGGTCAAGGGCACATACCTTAGTTGCAGGCTTGTTCCCTGGTCCCAATCACATTGCATGCAGAAAGCAACCAATCAATGTATCTATCTCACATCAATGTTCTCTCACTGTCCCTTCTCCTCCCTTCCACTTTCTCTAAAAATCAATGGGGAAAAAAGATATCAGATAAGGATTAACAACAAAATTACAACAGCCAACACAACAATAGCTGTTCAGTGTGACTGCTCTGTCTTGAACCATAAATATACAGGTCATATAATGAAGTTGCATTTTACTGGTCACATGGTATGATAAGGTTGCATCTGATTGGTTAACTCTTCATATCAGAAATCTTTATTTACAAGTATAGGCACCTGATTTAAAAAAATATTTTTATTGATTTCAGAAAGGAGGAGAGAGGAAGAGAGAGATCATGTTGATCAATGTCACACCAATAAATTTATATCCTATGTAATAAATAGGTAATATACAAGTTGACCATCACACCCTCACACAAGATGGCTGCCCCCATGTGGTCACAAGATGGCCGCCCCCATGTCATCACAAAATGGCTGTCCCCATGTCATCACAAGATGGCTGCCCCCATGTTGTCACAAGAGGGCCACCACAAGATGACTGGCAGGGGAGGACAGTTGGGGGCGACTAGGCCTGCAGGGGAGGGCGGACAGTTGAGGGGAACCAGGCCTACAGGGGAGGGAAGCCACTTAGGGGGGGACCAGGTCTGCAGGGAAGGGCAGTTGAGGGTGACCAGGCTGGCAGGGTAGTGGTTAGAGGGTGATCAGGCAGGCCGGCAGGGACTGGGCCTAAACAAGCAGTCGAACATTCCCTGAGGGGTCCCAGAGGGTTCAGGCTGGGTTGTGCACTAGGCCTCTAGTAAATAAATAAAGTGGAAAAAGTGAGACACAAAAGACACACATGTATGATTACATTGGCCTGAAATGTTCATAGAGACAGTAGATTAGTAGTTGCCCAATTTTGGGAGAAGGGAGTGATAAGATGATAAGGGGTTATTTATTTTTAATTGATTTCAGAAAGGAAGGTACAGAGAAAGAATGATAGAAACAATGATGATAAAAAAAAAATCATTCATTGGCTGCTTCCTGCACAGCCCCCTCTGAGAATTGAGCCCGAAACCTAGTCAGTACCTTTGACCGGGTTCGAACCTAGGACTTTTCAGTCCACAGTTTGACACTCCGTCCACTGAGCCAAACTAGCCAGAGCCAGGATTCCTTTTTTATTTTTTTAATTTTAATTTCATTTTTTTAATCTTTATTGTTCAGATTATTAGATTTGTTTCTCTTTTTTTCCCTCTATAGCTCCCCTCCACCCAGCTCCCATCCCTCCTTCTGCCCTTACCTACCTCCCGTTGACCTCATCCATAAGTGTATGATTTTTGTCCAGTCTATCCCTGCACTCCCTTCACCCCTTCCCCCCGAGAATTGTCAGTCCACTCCCTTTCTATGCCCCTGATTCTATTATATTCACCAGTTTATTCTGTTCATCAGATTTTTAATTCACTTGATTTTTAGATTCACTTGTTGATAGATATGTATTTGTTGTTCATAATTTTTATCTTTACATTTTTCTTCTTCTTCCTTTTCTTAAAGAGTACCTTTCAGCATTTCATATAATACTGTTTTGGTGTTGATGAACTCCTTTAGCTTTTTCTTATCTGTGAAGCTCTTTATCTACCCTTCAATTCTAAATGATAACTTTGCTGGGTAGAGTAATCTTGATTGTAGGTTCTTGGTATTCATCACTTTGAATATTTCTTGCCACTCCCTTCTGGCCTGCATAGTTTCTGTTGAGAAATCAGCTGACAATCGTATGGGTGCTCCCTTGTAGGTAATGAACTGTTTTTCTCTTGCTGCTTTTAATATTCTCTCTGTCTTTTGTTCTTGGCATTTTAATTATGATGTGTTTTGTTGTTGTCACCTTTGGGTTTTTGTTTGGGGTTCTGTGTGCTTCCTGGACTTGTAAGTCTATTTCTTTCACCAAATGTGGGAAGTTTTCAGTCATTATTTTTTCAAATAGGTTTTCAGTATCTTGCTGTCTCTCTTCTTCTGGCACCCCCATAATTCTGATGTTAGTACGCTTGAAGTTGTCCTAGAGGCTCCTTACACTATCTTCACATTTTTGGATTCTTTTTTCTTTTTGCTTTTCCAGTTGAGTGTTTTCTGCTTCTTTGTGTTTCAAATCTTTGACTTGATTCTTGCCTTCCTTTGGTCTGCTGTTAAGTCTCTGTATAATATTTTTTATTTCAGTCAGTGTATGTTTAATTTCTAGTTGGTCCTTTTTCATCTCCTCTTGGGTTTTGCTAAATTTATCCATCTTTTCTAGGAAATTCTTGAAAAACCTTATAACCGTGGTTTTGAACTCTATATCCAGTTGTTAGTTTTCTTCCATTTCTTTCATTTGTGATCTGTTCTTTTGTCTCCACATTGTCACTATGCCAGGAGAACTTCTGTGCTGGAGTCAGCCTTATGATACAAGACTTGCAAAACTGCAAAAGCCTCTCTGTTGAGCTTGGCTGGGGTGGAGTCTCAGTATGCAGACAGTCTTGGGTTCCAGTCAGCCCTGCCCTACATGGCTCCTGGGTCTCAAGTGTCTCTCGGTAATTGCTGCAGCCCTCTCTGTGTGCACACGAGTGCCTCTCGACCTCTGCCTTTCCAGTTCCCTTGTTCTCCGGGACCTGTATGAGTTTGGGTCCTCAGGGTCTGGCCTGAAACTAGAGTTCAGTGCAATCAGAAGTGGCACTGTTGGGAGGCTCTGTCTCCCGCCCACTAGAGAAAGCAAGTGGCACAATCAGCAGTCCGTCCTCTGTGTGCATTGGTGTGCACGCCCCCAGACTTCTGCCCTCTCACGGCTCCCCTAAATTTCTGTACACTCATCCCTTTTTTAGACAGTCCAGACTCCCCCTGAATGAGTCTCACCCAGAACTGGGGTTCAGTGCAGTAGGGTAAGGGGTACAGTGCAGTCAGGAGTCTCTGTCTCCCTCCCACCAGCAGAAGCCAGCCAGGCACTCCGCCACCCCGCTCTCCCCATGCGTGTGTCTCTGTACATCAGCTTTTTGCAGCTCTTCTGAGTCTCCATGAGCCCCTATCTTTTCTTCTAGTTGTAGAATTTCCACTCAGCCAGCTTTCCTGTGGTTCTGGATGATGTTTGTTTTGTCTTTTAGTTGTAGTTTTGAAATTGTTGTGCGAGGCAGCAGTTTAGGTGTTCACTTATGCCGCCATCTTGGTTTCTCTCCAGGATTCCTTTAAAAAAAAATGTTTTTCTTGATTTCAGAGAGCATACCTGCCAGGCTTTGATTATTTGTTTTTAAGTCACTTTGGAGCTAACATGGTAGGTAATTACTATTATTATTTTTATTAATCAGAATATTTTTGTAAGATTGGCAAAAAAAATATGTGTTTTGTGTGTGTGTGTGCTTAGTAATTAGTTTATGTGTGCCATAAGTTGAAAAAGGTTGAAAATCGCCGCACTATGGCATCCATCACCTACACTGCCACATATACCTGTTGGCCTTCTATCCAAACTGAGGGCAGGCCCCAACCCTAATTCTGCTTCATAGGGCACCCATTGACAAAGGGAAAGCGTGGCCACCAGGCCTAACAGCCCAACCCAGTGAGGGCCTGTGTGCTAGGCCCACGTACCGGGCCCTGGCCTCATGTTTCTAGGTTGCAGCCGTTCCCCTGCCAGCCTGGTCTCTATTCTAGGCCAAGCCTCTGTGCAAGCTGGAGACCCACCACAGCAATAGTTACCCACATCAAACATATTTTACTCAGGAATATATTGGGGAGAGTGGGGGAGAGCAAATGCTTCCTTAATTTTGGAGAAACTAACAAATAGCAATGGTCCAGAATCTCAAATACCTTATGGCTTTCTTTGTGTGCAAAGAAGATACCATGAGGCAATGTTTTCCTCTGACTCTATACATTAGTTAGGATGTAGATGTGGTTGTGTGCAGGGAAGTAGTGCACATTGCTTCCAGTCACATAATATTGTTAAGATCGGAACTACATGGCCACACCTTGCGCCAAGTGCTTGGGAGAGGCATCTTTACTCTGGGTCAATATGTAACTAGTAAAAATTCAAGGGTTCCTTCTTGTAGAATGCTGAAGCAGGATAATGTGTTATAAAAAATAATCTGTGTTACACCATCTGTCTGGCTAGATTGTATTACAGGATAGTCAAAATGATTTGCCCCAACTTCAAAGACTCTCATCCTACCAGTCTAGAAAACCCAGAAAAAGGCAGTATTTTCTTATATCTCTGGCACATAATTCTAGAGAGGCCCAGTACTCTGAATAGCCACTTGAAATAGATGAAATTGGGGGATGAAAATGTTGAGAAAGAGAGACAAGTGAAATAACCTCAGTTAAGGATTTTAGTTCCTTGTGGCAGACTACAGAGGCAGTAGTGTTCCAAAGATGGGAATGTTGAGGCCCTAGCATGTAATTTGACCTAATCCTAGGATGTGTGGGGAAGCTTGGGATGGGAACAAGCTGGTAAAGTTGGTAAACATCAGATTTTGAAGGCTTTGTATGCCATGCCAAGGAGTTGACTCCTTGTGAATTCAATGAGAATTTTTTTTTAATTTTAATAAATATTTATTGATCAGATTATTACAGTTGTTCCTCTCCCCCCACATATCTCCCCTCTACCTGGTTCCCACCCCACCCTTTGCCCTTACCTCCCCACCCCCATTGTCCTCATCCAGGTGTATGATTTTTGTCCAGTCTCTCCCTGCACACCCCCTCACCTCTTTTCCCCTGAGAATTATCAGTCCACTCCTTTTCTATGCCCCTAATTATTTTATATTTACCAGTTTATTCTGTTTATTCGATTTTCAATTCACTTGATTTTTAGATTCACTTGTTGATAGATATGTATTTGTTGTTCCTAATTTTTACCTTTACCATTTTCTTCTTTCTTTTCTTAAAGAATACCTTTCACATTTCATATAATACTGGTTTGGTGATGATGAACTCCTTTAGTTTTTCTTATCTGTGAAGCTCTTTATCTGCCCATCAATTCTGAATGATAGCTCTGCTGGGTAGAGTAATCTTGGTTGAAGGTTCTTACTATTCATCACTTTGAATATTTCTTGCCACTCCCATCTGGCCTGCATAGTTTCTGTTGAGAAATCAGCTGACAGTGGAATGGGTGCTCCCCTGTAGATAATTAACGGTTTTTCTCTTGCTGCTTTTAATATTCTCTCTTTGTCTTTTGTTCTTGGCATTTTAATTATGATGTGTCTTGGTGTGGTCCTCTTTGGATTCCTTTTGTTTGGGGTTCTGTGTGCTTCCTGGACTTGTAAGTCTATTTCTTTCACCAGGTGGGGAAAGTTTTCAATCATTATTTCTTCAAATAGACTTTCAGTATCTTGCTGTCTCTCTTCTTCTGGCACCCCCATAATTCTGATGTTGGTACACTTGAAGTTGTCCCAGAGGCTCCTTACACTATCTTCACATTTTTGTATTCTTTTTTCTTTTTGCTTTTCCAGTGGAGTGTTTTTTGCTTCTTTGTATTTCAAATCTTTGACTTGGTTCTTGTGATCCTCTAGTCTGTATAATATTTTTTATTTCAGTCAGTGTATGTTTAATTTTTAGTTGGTTCTTTCTCATTTCCTCTTAGGTCTCTCTAAATTTATTTGTCTTTTCTAGGAAATTCTTGAAAAACCTTATAACTGTGGTGTTGAACTCTATATCCAATTGTTTGTTTTCCACCATTTCTTTAATTTATGATCTGTTCTTTTGTCTCTGCATATTTTGTTGCTTCCCTGAGTTGGCAGAGTAGCTTTGTGTGCTAGCTGTGCTATGTGGCCCATTATTCTGCCTCCCCAGTTACCTGAGGTGGCCACTCTTGGTGCACTCTTTTGTGGACTGTGTATACAGTCTTGTAGCTAATTCTTTTTTTAAATTATATTTTTATTGGTTTCAGAGAGGAAAGGAGAGGGAGAGAGAGATAGAAACATCAATGATGAAAGAGAATCATTGATTGGCTGCCTCCTGCATATCCCCCACTGGAGATTGAGCCCACAACCCAGGCATGTACCCTTGGAATTGAACCTGGGACTCTTCAGTCTGCAGGCCAACGCTCTATCTACTGAGCCAAACCGGCCATGGCTGTAGTTAATTCCTGATTGTTGTTGGTATCACTGGGTGGGGATTGATCTCCAAGCCAATTGGTTGTAAAGATCAGCTGTGTCTGCATATGCAGGCTTGCCTCTAGATTTCTGCCTTCTGCGCACACGCATACTTCTGGAACTCTGCCTTTTGGTTCCCCGAGTTTCCGTGCACTTTAGGGACCTGTATGAGTCTGGTTCCCCAGGGTCTCGCCTGAAACTGAGGTTCAGTGCAGTTGGACCTGGATTTCAGTGCTGTTGTGAGGTTCTGTTTTCCTGCCACTAGAGCAGCAGTTCTCAACCTGTGGGTCACGACCCCTTTGGGGGTCAAACGACCCTGTCACAGGGGTTGCCTAAGACTATTGGAAAACACCTATTTCCCATGGTCTTAGGAACCAACACACCCACTCCTCAGTGTAGCAAAATGTAGCAATGTAGTTTACTGTTGTCATATTAAGACTGTTACCCATGCTACACCACAATTCAAGACAAAATTTCATTTATTTGTAATTAAAAATAAATATTTCACAATATATAATTACATATTGTTTTTGTGATTAATCACTATGCTTTAATTATGTTGAATTTGTAACAACAAAAATACATCCTGCATTTCAGATATTTACATTACAGTTCATAACAGTAGCAAAATTACAGCTATGAAATAGCAATGAAAATAATTTTATGGTTGAGGGGTACCACAACATGAGGAGCTGTCTTAAAGGGTCGCAGCATTAGGAAAGTTGAGAACCACTGCACTAGAGGAAACCAGGCACAATCAGCAGTGTGTGCACCTTTGCATGCACTTTGGAGAGCCTCCAGACTTCTGTCTTTTGCGGCTCCCCTAAGTTTCTGTGCACTTCTTCCTTTTCACAACAGTCCAGACTCCCCCTATGCATCTTGCCTGGAGCTGGAGTTCAGTGCAGTTAGGATTTTCCATCTCCCTTCCACTAGAGAAAGCCAGCCAGACCCTCCTCCGCCCGTCCTCTCCACAAGCGTGTCTCCGTACTTCAGCTTTTTACAGCTCCTCTGAGTCTTCATGAGTCCCTCTCTTTCCTTCTATTTGTAGAATTTTCACTCGGCCAGCATTCTTGTGGTTCTGGATGGTATCCGTTTTGTCTTTTAGTTGTAGTTTTGAAATTGTTGAACATATAGGTGTTCACCTATGCCGCCATCTTGGTTTCTCCTCCTTCACTGGGAATTTTTAAGTAGGGAGTTGACTGCCACAACTTGAACAGCTAGGGTTCAAGACTTGAAGGAGGGGCCGACGCAAAGATGAAAATACTATACAAGAAATTTGAATTTAGAAGGCATGGGGGCCAGGTGGAGACCTCTCTCTTGGAGAGTCACACTGAAACCTGGCCTTACCCACTTTTTATTCAATTTTAGATACACATCTTGCCTTCAGTAAAGTCCGGCAAGCAGTTAGCAGACAGACTCTCTCTAAGGTCAATAAAGATTAGTAAAGATCAATAAGATTCAGTAAACATTTACTTTGAGGCTATTAGGTCAGGAAACTGCTTTGACCCACCGCTATCTCAGCAGAACAATGGTGCCTGGCATTAGCCCTGCTATCGCCCAAGGTCCATCCACCTTCCGTGTTCCTTGGTGCACTCTCATGAGATTGGTAGTGGATGGCTTCCTGCAACTCCCCCTTTTTCTTTTCTTAATAAATCTTAAAAAGTGTATGCTATCTGAAGGGCTTGAGTCCTTTTAAGACTCTTCATTTTGAATCTGCAGACTAGAAATAATCATATAAGAATAAGAATGAGACAGACAATAATAGTTATGCTAAGAGGCAAATATAAGGAAATCCAGTGAAAGGGATTAAACTCGTTCATATCCTTTTTAAATTGCTGCCAGGCATATAAGGAACTAGTTTGTAAGTTTGCTTGGGACAATGGTACAATATGTTGTTATAATTCTAAAATATCAAGGGTTGTGTTACCTTTACTCCAAGCACCAACAAGGTGATTTTTTATTGATTCCCAAGGATATGAGGTACTGTTAGAGGGAATGGGGTAACACAAATCTGGGAAAAATTATAATGACAGTGGAAGGACATTCTTTGCTCTACGCTGTGGATTTTATCCATAAAACTGTAGATTTTAGTGCCAATAATTCTATTTCAAACTGGCTGTTAATTCTTTTTTTGTATAGACAAGGTCCTAGTTACATTTCCCTTAACTTGTTGTACAAACTGAGAAGTTTGAACAGTTTGTACCATGGATGAAGCAGCAATTCCCACAGAAGTAAGTAACAATACTAGTTGGTTCTTTTTCATCTCCTAGAACAAAGAGTCCTGCAATTAACATTCCAAGAAATCTTTTTTGTCGTATTAAGATTTTTACCAGGTCATGTAACAGTAGGTAGGTTTGGTGAGATTCCCAAGGGTCGGTTAGGTTAGTAGGAACCCAGGAGAAAGCAGATTGTTTTAAAATCATGAGGGAAACTTTTTGGAATATAGAATTAATACAATGGGGTAGTGTGCAGCCTGTGCATGACACCTCATACAAATGGCTTATTGCATTAAAGCACATCTGGATGGTGTCTGAGAGGAGTGCAAAAGGCTCAATTACACAAGTGGTGGCAAATGCTGTCTTATTGGGAGTTCCCCGTAAGATGCGAATGGTATTATTTAAGCTATAGTTAAAACTATACCATTTTATAGATGCAAGTGCAGCAGCCAATTTCCATTGCATGTTTGTAGGGGCCATTTATCATGTTGTAATTGAGATCCAACAAATCCCCCTTCATATCATGGGATGAGTGATTAGCTTCAACACATAGATAGGATGCACCATTTTAGGGTGAGATTGTTACTATATGCACACCCGTAGGGGCTCTAATCCACAAAGGAAAAACTGTTATTAAGTTTGCTGCTAGTGTGGGGTGGTCACTATAACAGTCTTGCCAATTAATTTCTTCCTTGGTGAAATGCAACATTACTAAGATATCCCCCACTAAGCCATTCATAAACTTTTTACATAATGGCTTAGTGGGGGGATGTCTTAGTAATGTTACATTTTCTGTACCTCTCCCAGGAGCAAATAGTGATAGTAGATGTATTTGGGCTTTGCTTCCCTCTCCTTTGATATCCATGCTAACCTGAAACCTCTCTTTAATTCTACACACAAAGGAGCAGTAGTTGGATTCTGTGTCATACCAAAGGGAAGCTGGGTGGCAACACCTGTGTAATTATGTTTCACCCAGATACTTCCTTGTCCCACCTGGGGTCCCCCTGGATGACCAAGGTGCTTGGTATTATTGGTGACTACACTAGGTGGGGGATCAGCCCAAGTAAGTGGTCTCACCCATGGGGGGGTCAGGAACCTAAGTCCAATCATACTTCCCCATTTTCCCCTGGTAGTATTACCACATAACTGATGGCTGTTAGCATGGCAGGGAAAACATTTTCAGGTGTTCTTGGAGCTTTTGTCTCCTCCCAAATTCACTCAGCTTTCTGGACGGTCTTCTTCACCATCCCCCAGGTTACCTCTGGACTGTTTGTCATCTGTCTCATTCTCTTCCCACTCCTTATCTTCAGCGAGTTGCTCCAGGCTACTGCTATTTGTGGCTGGAGTAGTGGATTATCTGCAGCTTCAGGTACTGATGAGGCTCCAGGTTGCAAGGTCCTCATGAGTCTGGTCGGTTCCTCTCTTGGATCCATGTTGAAATTTAATATTCCTCTCAGGAATTCACATGGGCTTGGAGGAGTTTTCTGGAAATACACAAGCATATCTTCAACCAAATGTTAACAAGGGGTCGGAACCCTTCCATAAACCAAACTCGGATTTTTCCATTTTCCTTTGGCTTATTCTGACACCAGTATAATTCTATAGGTGTCTTGCCATCAGCATTACAAGTGAAAAAAATTTAAAGTAATTAAGGCTTTGATGTAATCTATTTACAGGAGATTTCACCACTATTCACCCTTTTTTGTTTTGTTTTTCACATTGGGATTTTAGCAGCTGATATTGATGTTTTATAATTGCCTGTCCTTGGGAATTATATGGTATTCCTGATTTTTCCACTTTTTACCAAATTGCTGGAAATGACAGCTTGTGTTTGCAGATTCATTATCAGTTTTCATAATTTTTGGAATTTCCATGAAGGCAAAAGCAGTTAGGCAATGATTAATGACCTGTTTTTCTGTTTCCCCTGTAGATGCAGTGTCTACAGAGACATGCAATGCCCCCAGGCATCCAAAAGGAGTATAATATGTTACATCCATTTGCCAGCTATGGTCCCTTATCAATCCTTGAGGGTTAATTCCTGTATTAGGCCCTTGAGGCATATGTAACATGCAAGTGTGATATTCCTTGATAATCTGTTTTGCCTGCTGTTGAGTGATGGAGAATTGTTTAGACAACATTTTGGCAGGCTGATGTAAAAGCTGATGAGATTCTGTGGCCTGTTTTAATAAGGCAATCAATTGATCACCTTAAGCATTTCATTTTGTTAAAGGACCAGGCAGGGTGGTATGAGCCCTGATATGAGTAATATAAAAGGGTTATTGTCTTTGCTGTACAATTTGCTGTACCTGTTTAAATAGTATAAGTAGACTTTGGTCACTAAACCATTTTATTTTTTTAAATATATTTTATTGGTTTTTTATAGAAAGGAAGGGAGAGGGATAGAAAGTTACAAACATCTATCAGCTGCCTCCTGCACACCACCTATTGGGGATGTGCTTGCAACCAAGGTACATGCTCTTGATTGGAATCAAACCTGGGACCCTTCAGTCTGCAGGCCAACACTCTATCCACTGAGTAGGTCACTGAGCCATTTTAATCCAGCAGTCTCAATTCTATTTACCACGCCAGCAGCATAGGAAGAAATACTATTAAGAAGCTTTTGGAAATCCTGCAATGCTGCCTTGATAGTTTTTAATTTAATTCTTTGCACAGAAGTGTGACTGGTCTGGATGACTCAGTCTGAATTCATTGCATGATAAGCAGCTTTACCATTAGATGAACCATCAGTTAATGCTCCAGGAATAGGTTCCTACCTAGTAATTTTTGGTATAATAATAGGGGTGTAATATAAAACTCGTAGTAATTTGTTTTTTAGTAGGTGACAACTAAGTTGCCCCGAATATCCACTCAGTCCAATTTGCCAATTCAAATCAGTCTGCAATAACATTTCTAATTGCTTCCCAGTTAGGGGAAGATAGATGTATTGAGGTTCTTCTCCTCTAAGCTGCTTGCAGTACTTTCTGAGTTGAGATATTAATTGAGCCATGAGTTATATGTATGTAACCACAGTTTTAGAGGATTGATGCCCTAGGTGGACCCACTCAATAATAGTAGGAGAGTTTTTATTTTGGAAGATGGCTCCAGTGGGACTATTTGCGGTAGGATCAATCTCTCCTAAGAAAGGCAATTCAGGTTGTACCTGTGTTATTTGGGCTGAGGAGATTGCCTGCTCAATTCTTAGTAACTCCTTCCTAGCTTCATCTGTTAATGTATGGAGTGAGAAAGCATTAAAGTCACCCATAAGTATGTTGAATAAATTTGTCATTTCTCCTTTAGGGATCTTTAGATAAGGTCTCAACTAATTAATGTCTTCTAATAATTTCTAAAAGTCATTTAAGGTTTTAAGGCAATCCTTTCATATTTCTACATTTTAAGGCCTGATACATTAATTTTTAATTACAATTTCTAAACATTTAAAGGGCATTTCCCTCCGTATATTTTTTCAGAGAAACCTCTAAGCCACATTTAGGGAATTTCTTTAAGAAACTTTTACTTTATTTTAAACAGCAAACAACTTGGTTGCCTTTCAGAAAAACAGGGAGGAGAGAGACATATTGACCAATACTGCAACATATATATCTCATGTAAAAATAACTATCTTTTTACTTATGGTATCTCATTAATAGTGAGATTTAATGCTTGAATAACAGCTTTTAGTTTACTTTGTAAATAGTAGCAGAAGAGATTTAAAAATTTCTCATTTTAAAGCTTAAATTTCCTTTTAAACAGTAATCTTTTTGGCTAGTGCTTATTTGCACATGTATGCAAATTTTACTTTGGACTTTACTAGAACCAATTGCTCATAAAACATTGGCTTCTCATATAAATGAGTTTATATGAGACCTAGATTATATTGTGAAAAGCTAATTTATTAAGTAATTAAAGTATGTACCTTTATTGAAAAAGTAAAGTAAGCAAACTTATACTTTTGTCTTGTGAAGTACAGATGCTGCCCCACCCCACAGCCAATCTGAAGAGCAGGCTGGATGGTGGTCTGAGGCATGTATGTGCCTATCTTAAAATTTTGCTGCAAAATATTCTGGTTTTGCTTAAGAAGTATTCAGCAACCTTGTCCTGCCTTTCCTTTCTATATTAACCATTTACTCTGTCCTTGGCAGGGCAGATAAAGGCAGTGGTCTAGCCTTTGTTTGAACTTCCCTGAGATTTTATGACCTCTTACAACTTCTGCAAATAGTTAATTTTAGAACTCATTTCTCTCTTTCAACATTTGCCTTTTCCTTCTCATTACATACAAAACCCTCACAAATTTCTCACTTTTAAATTAACTTTCAAACCTTCTTTCCATGTCCCTCAAAAAATGCATAACTATGCCTTAGACCTTCCATTAAGTATTTCCACTCTAATATTCTTTCTTTCTGTCATCAACTTATATATACCTTCAGCAACTTGCACAAACCTTTTTCTTCTTCTTTTTTTCTAAATGTATGTTCTGCCTTCTATTAAAACCATACAATATCTAAACCTTAATTTTCCAATGACAATTAAAAGTAAACAGCCAGCATTTCTTAGATTGACATTTATGAACATTCTTACCTTTAAGAAATATATTTTTTAATTTTCTGTAATAACTTGTTGGAAAATTGAGATGTTTATCATTTAATCAAGCAATGTTCTAGTCCTTAAGTTACCAAGGACTTTGGAAAATTATGTATAAGCATATGAGGTTGGAGAAAAGGCAGTGGGGTGAGAGGGGGGAGCAGGTCTCTAGCTGCTTGGAGTTAAATTGCTACATTCTTTCTTAGTGATAACATCTAAGGTCACTGCTGCAGCTTTTCTGCCTTTACAGGGAGAAGGGCAACTGGCCCTTTCCTCTAACAGTATAGTCAGTCTCCTGGACTTTCATTATTAATATATTTATAATTATTGCTGAAAAGCTTTATTACAAATCCTTCATTTTAATTACACCTATTTATTTATGGTTTAACAACATTGAGATTTTAAAACCAATTATTATTATCAAAGGCAGTTTCTTTAGCAAATTCTGTAACAGAGATAACTTACTGACTTTCAGTGGCTTTAATGTTAAAGTATTATTTTATTTTATTTTTCTTTATAAAAACAGGAGTGCCCCTGGGACCTGTGAGGCAACCTTGAATGTGGTCCATTATTATTCAAGAATTACCCATTATTATGGAAACACTAATCTTGTTGCCCAAACACAGCCTGCATATTTCCCTTGTGTCATTTTTGCAATCTTTTAAAGAAAACAGTCTGGGGCCTATTCTACAGCATCTGTGGAAGATGGGGCTTAGGCACAGAGGCCATCCAAAATTGGGCCTTCTCTTAAGCTAGTCTTTTTCTCTTCATGGGTCTAGAAATCCCAGACACATCCCTAAATTGTGAGAAATGTCTCATCTATCCAAATTTCAGATGATGGACTGGGACATAAAAACATGGTGAAAATTAGACTTTTAATAACACTCCTAAGAGTGGGTGTTCATTTTACAGGATCACCAAAATACCTAGTAATTAATGGGCTGGGGCTTTTTTCAGTTACCTCCTTTGGAATAGGGAATTTTCCTAGGACCTGTGTTATCAGCTACGTGTACTGCTCAGATATTTTCTTTCTTTCTTTTTTTTTTTTTTTGAGATATTTCTATGGCTTTTTTAAAAATTAAATCTTTATTATTCTGATTATTACATTTGTCTCTCTTTTTTCCCCTCCATAGCTCTCCTCCACCCCGCTCCCACCCCTCCCTCTACCCTTAACTTTCCCCCCAATTGATGAGTCCATAGGTGTATGATTTTTGTCCAGTCTCTCCCGGTTACTGAAAGGAAATGAACTCCCCTCCATCTTGTCCTATAGGGCTGGGACCCCTGCCTAAACCCCTCCCTTTTCTGGGAATGGCCACAGGTGTGCCAGCAATGACTTAACTTCCCCGACCCCCACCCAAATGGACCAATGAAGTTCCAGGAACACAGCGAGGGTCCTAATAAGGCTAAACCACAGAAAGACCCCAATTCAAGTGACCAATCTCTGTAACCCTCATCACTTTCCTAAGCCCCCTAATTATCCTACCCCATAAAACTCATTGTTCCCGCCCAGTTCGCTCTCTCGCCTCACTGCTGTGCCAGAAAGAGGCTGAGAGCCAAACCCGGGTTTGAATAAAGACTCTTTGCTTTTGCATCGGAAAAGGCTCCTTAGTGGTGGATTATTGGGGACCCCGAACTCTGGGCACAACATTACCCCCTCCCCTCTTTCCCCCTGAGAATTATCAGTCCACTCCCTTTCTGTGCTCCTGATTCTAGTATATTCACCAGTTTATTCTGTTGATCAAATTTTTAATTCACTTAATTTTTAGATTCAGTTGTTGATAGATATGTATTTGTTGTTCATAATTTTTTGGCTTTTACCTTTCTCTTCTTCCTCTTCTAAAAGAGTACCTTTCAGCATTTCATATAATACTGGTTTGGAGTTGATGAACTCCTTTAGCTTTTTCTGATCTGTGAAGATCTTTATCTGCCCTTCAATTCTGAATGTTAGCTTTGCTGGATAGAGTATTGTTGGTTGTAGGTTCTTGCTATTCATCACGTTGAATATTTCTTGCCACTCCCATCTGGCCTGCATCGTTTCTGTTGAAAAATCAGCTGACAGTCATATGGGTGCTCCCTTGTAGGTACTGAACTGTTTTTCTCTTGCTGCTTTTAATATTCTCTCTTTGTCTTTTGCTCTTGATATTTTAATTATGATGGGTCTTGGTGTAGTCCTCTTTGGATTCCTTTTATATGGGATTCTGTGTGCTTCCTGGACTTGGAAGTCTATTTCTTTTACCAGATGTGGGAAGTTTTCAGTCATTATTTTTTTTAAATAGGTTTTCAGTATCTTGCTGTCTCTCTTCTTCTGGCACCCCCACAATTCTGATGTTGGTACGCTTGAAGCTGTCCCAGAGGCTCCTTACATTATCTTCACATTTTTGGATTCTTTTCTCTTCTTGCTTTTCCAGTGGAGTGTTTTCTGATTCTTTATATTTCAAATTTTTGACTTGATTCTTGCCTTCCGCCAGTCTGGTGTTAGGTCTCTGTATAATATTTTTTATTTCAGACAGTGTACGTTTACTTTTTATTTGGTTCTTTATCATCTCTAGTTGGATCTTTTGCATCTCTAGTTGGTCCTTTTGCATCTCCTCTTGGGACTTGATACATTTATCCATCTTTTCTAGCATATCCTTGAAAAAACTTATAAGCATGGTTTTGAACTCTATATCTAGTTGTTTTTTTTTCTCCATTTCTTTTGTTTGTGATCCCTTCCCTTGTCTCAGCATTTTCACTATGCTGGGAGAACTTCTGCGTTGGATTCAGCTTTATGATACCAGACTTGAAAAACTGCAAAAGCCTCTCTTGAGCTTGGGCCGCTCAGATTTTTTCTCCCCACCTGCACATTCTGTTTGCTCTGGGTAAATTAAGTAATGGCCTGGTCATCTACTGTTTCTCTTCTAAGAAGATAAATTAAAGACTAACAATAAACAAATCAAAAGAACAACAACAAAAAAAAAGACACACAAAACAAAAATCAACAGACAAGCACACAACACATAGGCAAGACTTAATAAATCAGAGTTCTTTTCATGGATTTTTCAGATGTTTTATATTACCTGGGACTTACAGCGAGAATATGGCCTAGATCTCAGCCTATTGTTTATAGATCTTATCCTATGCTTCTCTTCATAGCATTGACTTGTGTCTAAAGTCATTTTAGCTAAAATCTGCCAGTACCAAGGCATCATATCATAATTTTCAGCAAAGCACTAAAGAGTCTTTTTGTAAAAGGACTGTTAGCCCCATTTTCTCTATCTGTTGAAGCTTCCCACACCAGAGGTGGAGGATCCAGGGCCTTAGACGCTGTATATTTTATCCTCAATGTGAAGTGGGCATAAGGCTGTTTGAACAAGAGTCCACATAGTTAAAGATGACAAGGGCATTCATTTTCCTTGAGCCTGATTTAAGAGAGAATCTTTTTATAAAATTAAAAAAAATCTTTATTGTTCAGATTATTACAATTGTTCCTCTTTTTCCCCCCCATAGCTCCCTTCCACCTGGTTCCCACCCTACCCTCTGTCCTTATCCCACCCCCTCACTGTCCTCATCCATAGGTGTATGATTTTTGTCCAGTCTCTTGCCACACCCCTCCACAACCCTGTCCCCCTGAGAATTGTCAGTCCACTCCCTTTCTATGCTCCTGATTCTATTATATTCACCAGTTTATTCTGTTCATCAGATTTTTTATTCACTTATTGATAGATATGTATTTGTTGTTCATAATTTTTATCTTTACCTTTTTCTTCTTCTTCCTCTTCTTAAAGAATACTTTTCAGCATTTCATTCAATACTGGTTTGGTGGTGAAGAACTTCTTTAGCTTTTTTCTTATCTGTGAAGCACTTTATTTGACCTCAATTCTGAATGATAGCTTTGCTGAATAAAATACTCTTGGTTTTAGGTTCTTGCTATTCATCACTTTGAATATTTTTTGCCACTCCCATCTGGCCTGCTAGTTTCTTTTTTTTTTTTTAATATATTTTATTGATTTTTTACAGACAGGAAGGGCGAGGGATAGAGAGTTAGAAACATCGATGAGAGAGACATCGATCAGCTGCCTCTTGCACGCCCCCTACTAGGGATGTGCCTGCAACCAAGGTACATGCCCTTGACCAGAATTGAACCTGGGACCTTTCAGTCTGCAGACCGATGCTCTATCCACTGAGCCAAACTGGTTTCAGCTGGCCTGCATAGTTTCTGTTGAGAAATCAGCTGACAATCATATGGGTGCTCCCTTGTAGCTAAGTAACTGCTTTTCTCTTGCTGCTTTTAATATTCTCTCTTTGTCTTTTGCTCTTGGCATTTTAATGATGATGTGTCTTGGTGTGGTCCTCTTTGTTGTTGTTTTTTTTTTATTAATTTTTTATACATATCTTCCCATTGCCCCCCCTCCCTCCCAGGCATACCCCAACCCCCCAGTGTCTGTGATCATTGGTTATGCTTATATGCATGCATACAAGTCCTTTGATTGATCACTTATCTACCTCACCTAACTTTAATCTTTCTGCTGTAATTTCACAGTCTGTTTGATGCTTTATGATTTTTGTCCTCCTGAGAATTATCAGTCTACTCCCTTTCTGTGCTCCTGATTCTATTATATTCACCAGTTTATTCTGTTGATCAAATTTTTAATTCACTTAATTTTTAGATTCACTTGTTGACAGATATGTATTTGTTGTTCATAATATTTTGTCTTTTACCTTTTTCTTCTTCCTCTTCTAAAAGAGTACTTTTCAGCATTTCATATAATACTGGTTTGGAGTTGATGAACTCCTTTAGCTTTTTCTGATCTGTGAAGATCTTTATCTGCCCTTCAATTCTGAATGATAGCTTTGCTGGATAGATTATTCTTGGTTGTAGGTTCTTGCTGTTCATCACGTTGAATATTTTTTGCCACTCCCGTCTGGCCTGCATTGTTTCTGTTGAGAAATCAGCTGACAGTCATATGGGTGCTCCCTTGTAGGTAATGAACTGTTTTTCTCTTGCTGCTTTTAATATTCTCTCTTTGTCTTTTGCTCTTGGTATTTTAATTATGATGTGTCTTAGTGTGGTCCTCTTTGGATTCCTTTTATTTGGGGTTCTGTGTGCTTCCTGGACTTGTAAGTCCATTTCTTTTACCAGATGTGGGAAGTTTTTAGTCATTATTTCTTTAAATAGGTTTTCAGTATCTTGCTCTCTCTCTCCTTCTGGCACCCCCACAATTCTGATGTTGGTACGCTTGAAGCTGTCCCAGAGGCTCCTTACATTATCTTCACATTTTTGGATTCTTTTCTCTTCTTGCTTTTCCAGTTGGATGTTTTCTGCTTCTTTATATTTCAAATTTTTGACTTGATCCTTGCTTTCTCTAGTCTGCTGTTAGGACTCTGTATAATATTTTTTATTTCAGTCAGTGTATGTTTAATTTCTATTTGGTCCTTTATCATCTTTAATTGGACCTTTTTCATCTCCTCTTGGGTCTCACTAAATTTATCCATCTTTTCTAGCATATTCTTGAAAAACCTTATAAGCGTGGTTTTGAACTCTATATCCAGTCGTGTTTTTTCCTCCATTTCTTTTGTTTGTGATCCCTTCCCTTGTCTCAGAATTTTCACTATGCCAGGGAAACTTCTGTGTTGAATTCAGCCTTATGATACCAGATGCAAAACCGAAGAAGCCTCTATTGAGCTTGGGATGGGTGGAGTCTCAGGGCTTAAGGGACCGCCTTGCCTTCCAGTCAGCCCCGCCCTCCACGGCCCCTGAGTCTCACGTGACTGGGTAATGGCTGGAGCCATTCTTGTGCCTCTAACCGCTGCCTTTCCAGATCCCCTGCATACCAGGACCACATGAGTCTAGGTCTCTAGGGTTTCGTCCGAAACAGGGGCTTAGTGGAGTCAGAAGTGGCACAGTTGGGAGGGTCTATCACCCACCCACTCGGGAAAGCCAGCAGCACACTCAGCAGTCTGTCCTGCACGCAGTGCCGTGCGCACCACCAGGCCTTTGATCTTTTGCGACTCCCCTAAGTTTCCATGCACTTCTCCCTTTTCACAGTCCAAACAACCCCCGTATGAGTTTCGGCTGGATCTGGGGTTTAGTGTCGTAGGATAAGGGGTTCAATGCCTTTGAGAGTCTCCGTTTCCCTCCGCCAGAGAAAGCCAGCCAGGTACTCCTGCACCACACGCGTGTCTCCCTACCTCAGCTTTTTGCAGCTCTTCTAGGTCTCTGTGAGCCCCTCTTTTTCCTTCTAGTTGTAGAACTTCCACTCAGCCAGCTTTCCTGTGGTTCTGAATGATGTCCGTTCTGTCTTTTAGTTGTAGTTTTGAAATTGTTGTGTGAGGCAGCAGTGTAGGTGTTTACCTATGCTGCCATCTTGGATCCATTGTCGTGTGGTCCTCTTTGAATTCCTTTTGTTTGGAATTCTGTGCTCTTCTTAGACTTGTAAGTCTATTTCTTTCACCAGGTGGGGGAAGTTTTCAGTCATTATTTCTTCAAATAGATTTTCAGTATCTTGCTCTCTCTCTTTTCTGGAACCCCCATAATTCTGATGTTGGTATGCTTGAAGTAGTCCCAGAGCCTCTTTATACTATCTTCACATTTTTGGATTCTTTTTTCTTTTCTGGTTGAGTGTTTTTTGCTTCTTTGTATTTCAAATCTTTGACTTGATTCTTGTGTTCCTCTTGTCTATTGTTAGATCTCTGTATAATATTTTTTATTTCAGTCAGTGTATGTTTAATTTCTAGTTGGTCTTTTTTCATATCCTTGAGGGTCTTGCTAAATTTATCAGCCTTTTCTAGAAAATTCTTGAAAAACCTTATAACCGTGGTTTTGAACGCTATATCCAGCCATTTGCTTTCCTCCATTTCTTTCATTTGTGATCTTTTTCTTTGTCTCTGCATTTTGATTACTTCCCTGAGTTGATAGAGTGGCTTTGTGTGCTAGGTGTTCTATAAGGCTCTGTGGTTCAGCCTCCCTAGTTACCTGAGGTGGACACTCTTGGTTCACCCCTTTGTGGGCTGTGTGCATAGTCTTGTTGTAGTTAAGCCTTGATTGTTGTTGGTATCACTGGGAGAAATTGACTTCCAGGCCAACTGGCTGAGAGGATCAGCTGTGTCTACACTGGGAGAACTTCTGTACTGGAGACACCCTATGAGACAAAACTTGCAAATGCCTCTGTGCTTAGCTTGGATGGGGCAGAGTCTCAGGGAAGAGCATACAGCATTGGTTTTCCATCAGCCTTGCCCTAATAAGCCCCTGTGCCTCAGTGTCTCGTGTTAATCCTGCAAGTACCTCTGGTAGAAAGCCATCCTTGAGTTCCACCTGCTGCCAGACATCCAGTTTCTCCCCGAATGAGTCTGGGTCCCCAGAGTCTCATCTGTAACAGGATTTCAGTGCAGTCAGGAGTTTTGTCTCCCTCCTGCTTGAGAAAGCCAGCTGCACACTCAGTTGCCAGTCCTCTCTGAGTGCGTGTCTCAGTACCTCTGCCTCCTGCAGCTCCTCAGGGTGCTTTTCTCTTTCCTTTTAGTTGTAAAATTTCCTCTTAGCCAGCCTTCCTGTGGTTCTGGATGATGTCTGTTTTGTCTTTTAGTTGTAGTTTTGAAATTGTTGTGTGAGGCAGCAGTTTAGGTATTTACCTATGCTGCCATCTTGGTTTCTCTTTGAAGAGAGAACCTTTTGACACCTTAATTCCTTTATCCTTGAACACGCAAGCTACAAATTTACAATGATGTTTTTGCCTTTTACTCAAATTCTTCCCCATTATAACCTGGCTGAATCAAAACGTTCTTTGTCCACTTACAGGCATGACTCCGAAGCTGGCACAGGCTTTGTACATGGTGAATTTCCCACTTTTCCAGTGAATTTCTATTTTTAATTTTTCACTTAGGTGAATCTTCTCCTCCAGAATCTTGTTTGTGGCACCAGAATACCGCAACCTGCATCACTAGGGTTCAAGATCTGAAGGAGGGGCCGATGCACAAATGAAAATACTACACAAGAAATATGAATTTAGAAGGCATGGAGGGCCAGGTGGAGACCTCTCTCTTGGAGAGTAACACTGAAACCTGGCCTTATCCACTTTTTATTCTTGCCCTCTGTAAAGCAGACAGACCATCTCTAAAGTCAATAAAGATCAGTAAAGATCAGTAAGGTTCTGTAACCATTACTTTGAGACTATTAGGTCAGCAAACTGCTTCAAGCCACTGCTATCTCAACAGAACAATGGTGCTTGGCATTAGCCTTACTAATGCCCAAGGTCCATCAGCCTTTCTTGTTCCTGGGTGCACTCTCATGATAGTATTTCTAGTGGATGGCTTCCCACACTTGACATAATTGAATATGTTTAATTGAGACTCTTCATCTGGCTGTATTAACAGTGCACTACTCTGGGGGCAAGAACAGGTAAAGGAATGCAGTTGTAGTCTAGATAGTAAGATGATGTAGTAATCAATAGAGATAGTTGTGTGCTTGATACGGAAGGAACAAACATAAGAGAGGTTAGAGAAATTAGGCTGGACCTATAGTTGCATGTCTGGAGATGAGGGAGATGTATAAGAAGGACTATGAACTATTTCTTGTTTCTTGCTTGGATATAGTGTTAAAGAATAGGCCAAACTTTTATACCAAAAAAAAAAAAAGCTCTAAAATACAAGAAAGACACTTGTTTCTCTCTAATCAGTTCAGAAGTGCTAGTAGGGTGGTTCTGCCTGATGAGATTGTTTATACAAACCCAGGTTCCTTCATTATTTTCCCCCCAATTCCTAGCGAGCTGTTCTCATCCTAATGGGCAAAGCAGAATTATAGTTATGTTGCAGCCTGTGAGAAAGAAAAAGAGAAAATGGAGGACAAAAAAATTTTTAGAGGACTTTTATATCAATTTTGCCAATTTTGCACTGGGAAGAACTTAATCTTATCACCACATTCAGCTGCAAGGTCATTTGGGAACTATTGTTATTAGATGGATAGCTATGTGCTCAGCTAAAACTCAGGGGGTTCTATTATTAAATCAACTTATAAACTAAAATATTTTAATACAGAAGTGTCCGGGCTTCCTATATTCAATTGTAGACAGTTTGCAACAACATGCAAGCTTTATTGCTATGTGGTCATTTCAAATCTTTCTAATTCTCCTTCCACAATATATTCACAGCCAAAAGTTAGGTTCCATATAATACTGGAAAATGATTTTTCCCAAATAATTGTGCCTACTGAATACCTTTAAAACACACATGTATATACATATGAACACTTATCACCTTCTTGCCATTAAGTCCTGTCTCAGTCCAAGTATTTCTAGAAATGGTAGAAATTAAATACCAGAGTGTCAGAATTCTTTCCCCAAATGCCTAAGCTCTTTTACAACCCTTTCTCCTCTTTTGGGAACCTACCAGCCTAGCCCTCTCACTCATCCTATACCTCAAAAGCTCTCACTATTACTAAAAGGAAGAAGAGGAGAATGAACTGGAGCAATTAGCAGCCTCTCTCACAGTTGACCTAGTGAGTAGTGCTGCTATGAGGAGTTTGAGAATATAGGCGTCAGATTAGAATTGGAGACATTAGTTGATGTATGTGGTGCCATACATTATACTCTGTTAGCCAACCTCTGAGTTCAGCTGTATCTATGGCGAACACTCCCAGACCATGGTAACAGGCAACTTTGCTTTTCTGACAGGGCTTTTTGGAAGGATCACTATCTTGGGCAGTGCTTCTGCAACTACAGTGTAGAAGTTCAAGAGGAAGATAATGCCCTCCCCACCCACCAGGGCAGTCTTTAAGCAATGGAGAGTGGGAATTGGTAGATACATGCCTCAGCATCAAATTTTTTTTTAAAGGACATGTCTAAAATGCATTCTGAATGGCTGAGCAGAGAGTCTTTGATGGATTGAACCTTAGTTTCCCACAACAGAAATCAACTCATTAATACACTTTCCTGTATCATTTTCAGAGTATGGCCAACCATGTCACACTACAGACATTTGATTTTAATTGAAGGTAATTGATGGTATTTTGTAAAGAATTTTTAATCTCAACATTTGCTTGGGGTCAGAAGTCTAGAGAGAATGATTTAGAATGAGATGAAGCTTTAGTTAGCCATTTGCCAAATAAGGATTTACCAAGCCTCTAAAGAATCAGGTAAAGTCTGACCTCATAGCCTTTATTATAATACTAGAGGCCCAGTGCACGAAATTCATGAACAGGGGGAGGAGTCCCCTAAGCCCTCTCCAATCTGGGACCCCTCAGGAGATGTCTGAATGCCCAGGGCATGATATTCATGCATGGAGGGGTGTCCTTCAGCCCAGCCTGCTCCCTCTCCAATCTGGGACCCTTTGAGGGATATCTGACTGCCCGTTGGACATCCTCTCACAATCCAGGATTGCTGGCTCCCAACTGCTCACCTGCCTGCGTTCCTGATTGCCACTAACTGCTTCTGCCTGCCAGCCTAATTGATGCCTAACTCCTCCCCTACCAAATTGTTTGCCCCTAACTGCCCTCCTCTGCAGGCCTGGTCAGCCCTAACTTCCCTCCTCTGCTGGCCTGGTCACCCCTAACTGTCATCCCTTGAAGGCCTGGTCCTTGCCTACTGCCCTCCCCTGCTGGCCATCTTGTGGTGGGCATCTTGTGTCCACATGGGGGCAGGATCTTTTGACCACATGGGGGCAGTCATCTTGTGTGTTGGAGTAATGGTCAATCTGTATATTACTCTTTTATTAGATAGAAAAGAGGCCTGCTGCCCAGGTGAGGGCCAGCTGGTTTGCCCTGAGGGTGTCCTGGATCAGGATGGGTGTTCCCTTGAGGCATGGGGTGGCCTGGGTGAGGGGCCTGTGGTGGTTTGCAAGCTGGCCATGCCCCCCAGTGACCCAAGGGGAGGCCCTGATATCTGGGATTTATTTGTCTTCTACAGTTGAAACTTTGTAGCCTGGAGCGGAACCAAGCCTTCTGTTCACACAGCCATTGAAACTTTGTTGCCTTAAGCAGAGGCCAGGGCTGGCTGGGGTTTATGGAAAGTTTGGCTTCCTCCATTGCCAGGGGCAACCCAAGCCTCCCTCCTACTCTCTCAGTGGCCGTAGCCATCTTGGTTAGGTTAATTTTCATACTCGCTCTGATTGGCTGGTGGGTATGGCTGGTCATGGTGTATGATCTTTCTGATGTACTGCTGAATCCAATGTGCTAGAATTTTGTTGAGGATTTTGGCATCTATGTTCATGAGGGATATTGGCCTGTAATTCTCTTTCATTGTGTTGTCTTTATCTGGTTTTGGTATTAGGGTGATGCTGGCTTCATAGAAGGTGTTTGGAAGTGTTCCTTCTTCTTGAATTTTTTGGAATAGTCTGAGGAGTATAGGTTTTAATTCTTCCTTGAATGTTTGGTAAAACTCCTCTGTGTAGCTATCAGGCCCTGGGCTTTTGTTTGCTGGAAGCTTTTTGATGACTACCTCAATTTCTTCTGTAGTTATGGGCCTATTGAAATGTTTAGATTCTCCTTGATTGAGTTTTGGAAGGTTATATTTTTCTAGGAATATGTCCATTTCCTCCAGGTTGTCCAGTTTGTTGGAATGGAGTTGTTCATAGTATTTTTTAACAATCCTTTGTATTTCGGTGGAATCTGTTATTATTTCACCTCTTTCATTTCTGATTTTGTTTATTTGGATCCTATTTGCTTCTTGGTGAGCCTGGCTAGAGGTTCATCAATCTTATTTATCCTTTCAAAGAACCAGCTCTTGGTTTTGTTGATATTTTCTAGTGTTTTTTTGGTCTTTATGTCATTTATCTCCACTTTGATCTTTATTATTTCCTTCCTTCTGTTTACACTGGGCTTTTCTTATTGCTCTCTTTCTAGCTCTTTGAGTTGTAGGGTTAGGTCATTTATTACCATTGTTTCTTGTTTTTTTGCAGTATGCTTGTAGAGCTATGAATTTTCCTCTCAAGACTGCTTTCGCTGTATCCCATAGATTTGGATCTTTGTGTTTTCATTGTCATTTATTGCCATGATGTTTTTTATTTCTTCTTTGACCTCTCTGGTAACTCAGTCATTGTTTAATAACATGCTGTTTAGTTTCCATGTGTTTGATTTCTTTGGATTGTTTTTATTGTCATTGATTTCCAATATTATGTCACTATGATCTGACAAGATGCTTGATATGATTTCTTTTTTTTTAAGTTTTGTCTTTTTTTATTATTATTAATTTTTTATACATATCTCCCCATTGCCCCCCTCCCTCCCAGGCATGCCCCAACCCCCCAGTGTCTATGTTCATTGGTTTTGCTTATATGCATACATACAAGTCCTTTGATTGATCTCTTATCTACCTCACCTAACTTTAATCTTCCTGCTGTAATTTCACAGTCTGTTTGAAGCTTTACTGTCTCTGTATCTATCCTTTTGTTCATCAGTTTATAATGTTCTTTATTATCCCTCAATGAGTGCGATCATGTGATGCTTCTCCTTCATTGACTGGCTTATTTCACTAAGCATAAGGCTCTCCATTTCCATCCAGGTTGCTGCAAATGGTAAGAGTTCCTTCTTTTTAATGGCAGCATAGAATTCCATTGTGTAGATGTACCACAGTTTTCTGATCCATTCATCTGCTGACGGGCACCTAGGCTGTTTCCAAATTGTGGCTATTGTAAATTGTGCTGCTATGAACATAGGGGTACATAAATCCTTTCTGATTGGTGTTTGTGATTTCTTAGGATAAATTCCTAAGAGTGGGATTACAGGGTCAAATGGGAGATCCATTTTTTGTTTTTTAAGAAAATTCCATACTGTTCTCCACAGTGGCTGCACCAGTCTGCATTCCCACCAACAGTGCACAAGGGCCCCTTTTTCTCAGCATCCTCGCCAACACTTGCCGTTTGTTGATTTGTTGATGATTGTCATTCTGACAGGTGTAAGATGGTATCGCATTGTCGTTTTGATTTGCATCTCTCGGATAATTAGTGACTTTGAACATGTTTTCATGGGTCTCTTGGCCTTCCTTCTGTCATCTTTCGAAAAGGTTCTATTTAGGTCCGTTGCCCATTTTTTTATTGGATCGTTTATCTTCCTTTTATTAAGTTGTATGAGTTGGCTGTAGATTTTGGAGATTAAACCTTTATCAGTGATATCATTTGCAAATATGTTCTCCCATACAGTGATCTTTCTTGTTGTTTTGTTGATGGTTTCTTTTGCTGTGCAAAAGCTTTTTATTTTGATGTAGTCCCATTTATTTTTTCTTTAGCTTCCATTGCCTTTGGAGCAGTATCAGTGAAGAAGTTTTTTCGGCATATATCTGAGATTGTGCTGCCTATGGATTCCTCTAGTATTTTTATGGTTTCCCTTCTAATGTTTAAGTCCTGTATCCATTTTGAATTTATTTTTGTATTTGGTGTAAGTTGGTGGTTCAGTTTCAATTTTTTGCATGTATCTGTCCAATTTTCCCAACACCATTTATTGAAGAGGCTATGTTGGCTCCATTTTATGTTCATGCCTCCTTTGTCAAATATTAGTTGAGCATAGTGGTTTGGGTGGATATCTGGGTTCTCTATTCTATTCCATTGGTCTATATGTCTGTTCTTGTGCCAGTACCAGGCTGTTTTGAGAACAGTTGCTTTGTAGTATAGCTTGAAGTCTGGTATTGAGATGCCACCTACTTTATTCTTCTTTCTCAGAAATGCTGTAGCTATCCGTGGTCTTTTTTTATTCCAGATGAATCTATGAAGAATTCTTTCTAGGTCTGTGAAATATGTCGTTGGTATTTTAATGGGTAATGCGTTGAATCTGTAGATTGCTTTGGGTAGTATGGACATTTTAATGATGTTGATTCTCCCAATCCATGAGCATGGTATGCTCTTCCATCTGTTGACATCTTCCTCTATCTCCTTTTTCAGTGTCCTGTAGTTTTCTGAGTGTAGGTCTTTTACCTCTTTAGTTAGGTTTATTCCTAGGTATCTTAATTTTTTTGGTGCGATGGTAAATGGGATTGCTTTTTTAGTTTCTCTTTCTATAATTTCACTGTTAGTGTATAGAAATGCCACAGACTTCTTAGCATTAATTTTGTATCCTGCTACATTGCCGAATTCATTAATTAAGTCAATTAGTTTTGGAATGGAGTCCTTTGGGTTTTTTATGTACAATATCATGTCATCTGCAAATAAGGATAGCTTTACTTCTTCTTTTCCAAATTGGATGCCTTTTATTTCTTCTTCTTGTCTAATTGCAATGGCTAATACTTCCAGTACTATGTCGAACAGGAGAGGTGAGAGTGGGCATCCCTGTCTTGTTTCTGTTCTTAGGGGAAATGGTTTTAGTTTTTGCCCATTGAGTATGATGTTAGCTGTGGGTTTATCATATATGGCTTTTATGATGTTGAGGTATGATCCTTCTATTCCCACTTTGCTGAGAGTTTTTATCAAGAAAGACTGTTGGATTTTGTCAAATGCTTTTCCTGCATCAATTGATATGACTATGTGATTTTTATCTCTCAATTTGTTTATGTGATGTATCACATTTATTGAGTTGCGGATATTGTCACATCCCTGCATTCCTGGGATGAATCCTGCTTATGAATCCTGCTTGGTCATGGTGTATGATCTTTCTGATGTACTGCTGGATCCGATTTGCTAGAATTTTGTCGAGGATTTTGGCATCTATGTTCATGAGAGATATTGGCCTATAATTCTCTTTCATTGTGTTGTCTTTATCTGGTTTTGGGATTAGGGTGATGCTGGCTTCATAGAAGGTGTTTGGAAGTGTTCCTTCTTCTTGAATGTTTTTGAATAGTCTGAGGAGGATAGGTTTTAATTCTTCCTTGAATGTTTGGTAAAACTCTCCTGTGTAGCCATCTGGTCCCAGGCTTTTATTTGCTGGAAGCTTTTTGATGACTGCTTCAATTTCTTCCATAGTTATTGGACTATTGAGATGTTTGGTTTCCGCCTCATTGAGTTTTGGGACGTTATATTTTTCTAGGAAAATGTCCATTTCTTACAGGTTGTCCAATTTGTTGGAATAGAGATTGTTCATAATATTTTTTAACAATCCTTTGTATTTCCACAGGGTCTGTTGTTATTTCACCTCTTTCATTTCTGATTTTGTTTATTTGGGTCTTCTCTCTTTGCTTCTTGGTGAGCCTGGCTAGGGGTCCATCAATCTTGTTTATCCTTTCAAAGAACCAGCTCTTTGTTTTGTTGATCTTTTGAATTGTTTCTTTGGTCTCCAAGTTGTTTATCTCTGCCCTGATCTTCACTATTTCCTTCCTTCTGAGTACACTGGGCTTTTCTTGTTGCTCTCGTTCTAGCTCTTTGAGTTGTAGGTTTAGGTAATTTATTGCTATTGTTTCCTGTTTTTTGCAGTAGGCTTGTAGGGCTATGAACTTCCCTCTCAAGACTGTTTTCACTGTGTCCCATAAATTTTGTATTGTTGTGTTGTCATTGTCATTTGTTGCCATGATGTTTTTTATTTCTTCCTTGATCTCTCTGTTTACCCAGTCATTGTTTAATAGCATGCTGTTTAGTCTCCATGTGTTTGATTTCTTTCTATTGTTTTTATTATAGTTGATTTCCAGTTTTATGCCACTGTGGTCTGAGATAATGCTTGATATGATTTCTATCTTCTTGAATTTGAAGAGACTTTTCTTATGACCCAACATATGATCTATCTTTGAAAATGACCCATGTGCACTGGAGAAGAATGTATATTCTGTGGCTTTGGGTGAAATGTTCTGAAGATGTCAATTAATTCCATCTGGTCTAGTGAGTCATTTAGGATTGATGTTTCTTTACTGATTTTTTGTTTAGAGGATTTGTCCAATGGTGACAATGGGGTATTAAAGTTTCCTACTATGATTGTATTGCTGTCAATCTCTCCCTTAATATCCTCCAAGAGTTTTTTTATGTTTTTAGGTGCTCCTATATTGGGTGCATATATGTTTACTAGAGTTATTTCTTCTTGTTGGATTGTTCCCTTTAGTATTATGAAGTGTCCTTCTTTATCTCTTGTTATGTCCTTCACTTTGACATCTAATTTGTCAGATATAAGTATTGCAACCCCAGCTTTTTTTTCAATTTCCATTTGCCTGAAATACCATGTTCCATCCCTTCACCCTCAATCTGTGTGCATCTCTTTTCCTAAGGTGGGTTTCTTGAAGACAGCAGATATATGGATCATGTTTTCTTATCCAATCGGTTACCCTATGTCTTTTCATTGGAGCATTTAATCTGTTTACATTTAAAGTTATTATTGATAAGTACTTATCTGTTGCCATTTTTAGTCCTTATCCCCGAGTTCCTTCTTTGCTTCTTCTTTCTTTTTATTACAGCAGACCTTTCAACATTTCTTGCATTGCTGGTTTGGTGGTAATATATTCCCTTAGTCCTTTTTTGTCTGTGAAGCTTTTGATTTCACCTTCAATTTTGATTGAGAGTCTTACAGGGTACAGTATTCTTGGATTCAGGCCCTTCCTTTTCATGACTTTGTATATTTCATTCCATTCCCTTCTGGCCTGATGAGTTTCTGTTGAGAAGTCAGTAGCTAGTCTTATGGGAGTTCCTTTGTAGGTAACTTTCTGTTTCTCTCTGGCTGCTTTTAAGATTCTTACTTTGTTCTCCGTGTTTGCCAATTTAATTCTAATGTGCCTCGGTGTCGGTTTGTTGGGGTTCATTTTGCTTGGGACTCTGTGAGCTTCTTGGATTTGTGTGGGTTTTTTCTTTTCTATATTGGGGAAATTTTCTGTCATTATTTCTTCAAACACGTTCTCTAATCCTTGTTCAGTTTCCACTCTTTCTGGAACCCCAATTATGCGGATGTTGTTTTGTTTCATGTTATCCCAAAGTTCCCTTAGACTCTCCTCTTGCTTATTAACTTTTTTTTTTTCTAGAAGCTGCTGTACTTGGGTATTTTTTCCTACCGTGTCTTCTAGCTCACTGATGCAGTCCTCTGCTTCTTTTAGTCTACTTTTGATGCTTTCTATTGAATTCTTCATAGCAGTGATGTCATTTTTCATTTCTTCTTGTTTATTCTGCACCTCCTCTAGTTTCTTCTTCATTTCCTTTTGGCTCTTACTCATATTGTCAAATTTGTCTTCCATTCTTTTCAACCACATTATGATTATTTCTCTGAACTCTTTCTCTGGTAGGCTTATTTCTGGTTCTATTTCGTTTACTTCCTTTTCTGGTGAAACCTGCCTTTCTGTCTTATGTGGGCTGTTTCTTTTTTTGCCCATGGTCTTTCTTCTCCAAGTGTCTGGTTATGTAGTTCTCTCTCCTACATTGATTGAAAGGCACAAACTAGAACACGACCAGGTACAGCACACAAGGCACTGTCCGTGTGCTCTGTGGATCTCTGGTTCCGCCGCGTGTCTGCGCCGATTGGAGAGCAGAGTTCTGGATCTCCGGGTCCCTGGTTGCTTGATGGGTGCCCAGGCGAAGGCTTCAGACCATCGCAGACATCCACCTCCCACTGCAAGATGGCTCGGGCTCCGCGTTCGCGCTGGTGGCTCTGGCCGACAAAAGCCCCACGGCAGTGAGGCTGCCTGGCCGGGAGAGCCCCTTCCAGCAGTTCTCCACCTTCTCCTCAGCTTTTTGCAGCTCCTCTGGGTCTCTGTGAGCCCCTCTCTTTCCCTCTAGTTATAGAACTTCCACTCAGCCAGCTTTCCTGTGGTTCTGGATGATGTCCGTTCTGTCTTTTAGTTGTAGTTTTGAAATTGTTGTGCGAGGCAACAGGGTAGGTGTTTACCTATGCCACCATCTTGGATTCCTATATGATTTCTATCTTCTTGAATTTGAAGAAACTTTGCCTATGACGCTACATATAGTCTATCTTTGAAATCGATCCATGTGCACTTGAGAAGAATATATATTCTGTGGCTTTGGGATGAAATGTTCTGAAGATGTCAATTAATTTCAACTGGCCTAGTGAGTCATTTAGGATTGGTGTTTTTTGCTGATTTTTTGTTTAGAGGATTTGTGCTATGGTGATAGTGGGGTATTAAAGTCTCCTACTATGATTGTATTGCTGTTAATCTCTCCTTTGGTATCCTCCAGGAGTTTTTTTTATGTATTTGGGTGCTCCTGAATTGGGTGCATATATGTTTACCAGAGTTATTTCTTGTTGGATTGTTCCCTTTAGTATTATAAAGTGGCCTTCCTTATCTCTTGTTATGTTCTTCACTTTGAGATATTATTTGTCAGATATAAGTATTGCTACCCCAGCTTATATATATATATATATGTTTTTATTGATTTTTCACAGAGAGGAAGGGAGAGGGACAGAGAGCTAGAAACATCCATCAGCTGCCTCCTGCACACCCCCCACTGGGGATGTGCCCGCCACCAAGGTACATGCTTTTGACCAGAATCGAACCTGGGACCTTTCAGTCCGCAGGTTGACACTCCATCCACTGAGCCAAACTGGTCTTGGCAACCCCAGCTTTTTAAATTTTCATTTTCATTTGCCTGAAAAACCATTTCTATCCATTCACCCTCAGTCTGTGTGTGTCTTTTTTTCTGAGGTGGGGGTTTCTTTTATATATATATTATTGATTTTTTACAGAGAGAAAGGGAGAGGGATAGAGAGTTAGAAACATCGATGAGAGAGAGACAATGATCAGCCATCTCTTGCATGTCCCCCACTGGGAATGTGCCTGCAACGAAGATACATGCCCTTGATTGGAATCAAACCTGGGATCTGTCAGTCCTCAGGCTGATGCTCTATCTACTGAGCGAAACCATTTTCCGCTGAGGTGGGTTTCTTATAGACAGCAGATATATGGGTCATGTTTTCTTATCCAATCCATTACCCCATGTCTTTTGATTGGTGCATTTAATCCATTTACATTTAAAGTTATTATTGGTAGCTACTTATTTGTTGCCATTTTTATTCTTTACCCCTGTATATATATTCTGTGGCTTTGGGATGAAATGTTCTGAAGATGTCAATTAATTTCAACTGGCCTAGTGAGTCATTTAGGATTGGTGTTTTTTGCTGATTTTTTGTTTAGAGGATTTGTTCCTTCTTTGCTTCCTCTTTCTTTTCTATTCTTTTCTTTCTTTTCTATTCTTTACTTTCTTTTCTTTCTTTCTTTCTTTCTTCTTTTTACAGCACATCCTTTAGCATTTCTTGCTGGTTTGGTGTTAATAAATTCTCTTAGTCCTTTTTGTCTGTGAAGCTCCTGATTTCCCCTTCAATTTTGATTGATAGCCTTGCTGGGTACAGTGTTCTTGGATTCAGACCCTTCCTTTGCATGACTTTGTATATTTCATTCCATTCCCTTCTGGCCTGATGAGTTCTGTTGAAAAATCAGTCGCTAGTCTGATGGGTGTTCCTTTGTAGATAACTTTCTGTCTCTCTCTGGCTGCTTTTAAGATTCTTACTTTGTTGTTGGTGCTGGCCAATTTAATTATAATGTGCCTTGGCGTCAGTCTTTTGGAGTTCATTTTGCTTGGGACTCTGTGAGCTTCTTGGATTTGTATGGATTTTTTCTTCCCTATATCAGTGAAGTTTTCTGTCATTATTTCTTCAAAGAAGTTTTCTATTTCTTGCATAGTTTTCTCTCCTTCTAGAACCCCTATTATGTGGATATTGTTTTGTTTCATTTTATCCCAAAGTTATCTTAGACTCTCCTCCTGCTTTTTAATTTTTTTTTCTAGAAGCTGCTCTACTTGGGTATTTTTTCCTACCTTGTCTTCTAGCTCACTGATGTGGTCCTCTGCTTCTTCTAGCCTACTCTTGATGCTTTCTATTGAGTTCTTTATAGCAACGATGTTATTTTTTCACTTCTTGGTTTTTCTTCATTTCCTCTTGGTTCTTTCTCATATTGTCGAATTTGTCTTCCTTCCTTTTCAGCCACCTTATGACCATTTCTCTGAATTTTTTCTCTGGCAGGTTGCTTGTCTCCATTTTGTTTATTTCCTTTTTTGGTGATGCCTGCTTTTCTTTCATATGCAGCTGTTTCTTTGTTTCCCCATGGTCTTCTTCTCTGGGTATCTGGTTATGTAGTTCTCTCTCTCCTCATCCCAGGCAAAATCTGGCCTTTCTGTGGTGGAGTGTAGAGCTCCTCTGAATCTATGTGTTTGCACCTATTGAGGACTGATATTCTAGGGTTTTCAGATGCTCAGTTGTGCTGCAGCTGTATATTTTCAGGCTTCTGATAACATCCACTTTCCCCTTCAAGATGGCATGGTTTCCATGTCCAAGGTAGCAGCTCTGGGAGGGAACCCAGTAGCAGTAGTGGGTGCCTGGTCAAGAGAGCCCCATCCATTAGTCCCCCACCTTCTCCTGGAGTATAGGTGTCTCTCAACTTGCCAACAAACACTCCTTATGCCAACCTCAGCTGTTCCCTCTGTTTGCTCCTAGATAAGTCTCGGGACATGTCTGTCTATTCTGGCACCATTTTTTCCCCCCTAATACACAATCTTGATAGAAAGTATAAAGCAAAATTGTTCCTTGTGTAGAAGTGCAGTAATTGTACAAATTTTGTTGGTGTACCTTGTTAGGACATCATAATACCAGGGTTCTTTTCCTAGCCTTACAAAGTGTTCAGCATTCTGGAGAAAGGGGCTGTGCATAGATGATTAAATAGGAGTCCAAAGATGAAAGATATTTTTGAAAGGCATTGGGAGTCAGTAGAGCTTCAGCTAAAAGGAACTGAAGACTCTCCTTTTTCACTCAGGACCTTCCTTTTATTAGTACAATTTGTCCCAAGGCAAGGTGGAAATATACAGTTCACAAGGTAAGGTATCAAAGCGTTCACAGAAACATTGTTAGTTTGGGGAATAGCTTATAGCTGTTCAGGTGTTTGACCAACTGGAGGCAACAAAATGCCCTAAGTTGTCTGGCAGCAAACTATTATCTTGTTCAGGTTTGGGGGAAGTGCCGTTTAGCTGTTTCCAACAGGTAAACTATATGTGTGGCTCACCCTTGTTGAGCCCCCCAAGTCCCATCAACCTTTTGATGGAACTCTTGTAATTATTACATGCTAGAATTGGTTCTCTGCAAATTTCAGCAAAATTTGTCTTCAGATATGTTAATTTCATTACACACACACACACACATACACACACACATAATAATAGCTGTGTTTTTTTAAAAGATAAAGATAAACTTTTAGCTAGACTAAAAAGAAAAATGAGAGAGGTTCAAAAAAATAAAAAATTAAAGAGGAGACATTACAAGTAATAATACAGGAAAACTAAGATCATAAGAGACTACTAAAATAATTATTTATCAACAAATTAGGTGACCTGCAAGAATTGGATAAATTCTTAGATATATAGAACCATGACCAAACCTATGACATAGAACCTTTGATTGAATCATGGAGAAAAGAAAATCTGAACAGACTAATAACAAGTAAGGAGATTAAAGTGGTAATAAGAAAGAAAACCCCACATTCAGATGGCTTCACTGGTAAATTCTTCAAACCATTTAAAGAAGAATTAATGCCAATCTTTCTCAAACTTTTCCAAATATTAAAGAGGAGAAAACTCTTCCAGACTAATTTTTTTGAGTCTTTCTTTAGTCTCAACTAGCCAGGTAAGAAAGGAAAATTATACCCCAGTATCTTTTATGAGTAGAGATTTTAAATTCCTCAACAAACTATTAGCACACTGTATTTAAACACATTAAAAGGATCATAAATAAAAATCAAATGGGATTTATTCCTGGGATGTAAGTTTGGCTTATCAAATTAATAAATGTGATATCACATGAACCAAGTGAAGGATTAAAAACACAGGATCACCTTGGCCATTGTGGCTCAGCTGGTTGGCATGTCGTACTGTATATCAGAAGGTGGCAGGTTCAATTCCCAGTCAGGGCACACACCACATTGCAGGTTTGATCCATTGTCTGGCAAATACTGAAGGCAGATTATCAATGTTTCTTTCCCACATTGATGTTTCTCTCTCTCTCTCTTTCCCTTCCTCTCCCTAAAATAAAAATTTAAAACTCATATAATCTTAATTGATGTAGAGAAACATTTAACAAAATTCACCATCTTTTCATGATTACTTTCAAGAAATATGGTGTAGCTGGCCGGCGTAGCTTAGTGAGTGTCGACCTGTGAACTAG
The DNA here is from genome assembly GCA_011751065.1 of Lasiurus cinereus. NCBI lineage: Eukaryota > Metazoa > Chordata > Mammalia > Chiroptera > Vespertilionidae > Lasiurus > Lasiurus cinereus. The sequence goes on from JAAGEH010000012.1 coordinate 23,424,833, forward strand.
GAGGTCATGGTTCAATTCCTGATCAGGGCACATGCCCGGGCTGTGGACTCAATCCCCAATGTGGGGTATGCAGGAGGCAGCTGATCAATGATTCTCTCTCCCTCTCCCCTCATCTCTGAAATAAAAAAAATTATTTTTTTTTCAAAAAAAGAAAAAGAATTATGTGTAGAAGGCAAGCTCCTCAACATAATACAAGCTATCTATAAATCACAGCTAACATCACTAAATGGCAAAAAGCTGGATGCTTTTTCTTTAAGGTCAGGAACAAGAGAAGAGTGCTCACACTCACACCTTCTGTTCAACATAGCATTGATAGTCATAGCTGGAGCAATTAGACAAGACAAAAGAAATAAAGTCATCCAAATCGGAAAGTAAGAAGTAAAATTGTCTGCAGAGCTTATATGTGGAAAACCCTGAAGACTACACCACACACACACACACACACACACAGAAAATTGTTAGAACTAATCAAGAAATTCAGTGGGTGAATGCCAGAAAGCAGGGGCAAAAGAAACCCGCAAGCCAGGAGTCAAGCACAACACATCGAGAGGTACCAAGAGAGTTAACTCTTTTGTTTAGGCGCATAAATATTCTAAAATTCCGTGCCCTTGCAGTTGCCACACCTATTCTGTCCTATGACCTGTTCCCAGCAAATACCTTCCTGATGTCCCCCCAACTTTACTGGGCATGTGTCTGTTCTTTCCCTGTACAGTCCCTTCTCTCAGGGATCTTCGGGGAATTAGATTGGTAGCTCCTTTAGCTTCCTGGTGAAGCTGCCCAAAGCCTATAATATTTGGCTTTTCCTGTGCTCCCTTTCTGTAATAACTAGTAAATAACAGTGATATTGCCACCAGCCTCCCGTCTCTGGAGAGTTTCCCAGCAGGTCCCTGACCCTCAGACCAACACTTTCACATAAAGTCTGGGCACTTTTCAAAGGGCTGTTTTTGTGTTACACCCTGGGGCAGGTGAGCCTGCATCAGAAGCTCTTAAGAGCTTTTTCTCAGTTCACAGATCTTGTGGGTGTAAGCTAAGTGTTTGGGGGCTGTCTCTCAGGTGCTGGTCTTAAAAGTGGGATGCCCAATGTGAATTACAAGCCCTTCACTCCTCTGGGTGAGGCTCCAGGTGTTGTGTTTCCTTCCATGGTGGGTCCCGGCACCAGGCGTGGGATTTCTGGCCAGGTTATGTCTCAGCCTTTGCTACCCATTTTGATGTGATTTCCCTTTCCTTTGCCCAGTGTGAATGGGTCGGTCCACCAGTTTTTAATTTCTTTTTCAGAGGAAATTGCTCCATATATAGATGTAAATTTAGTGTGTCTATGGGAGAATGTGAGTTAAGGATCTTGCCATCTTAAACCAGAATCTGTATAATTTACTTTTGGTTCTTCCTTAGGCTTTCCATCTCTCTGTTTACATTGCCCATCAGTTCTCATAGGCTTCCTACTTTATCCTTTAGAATCCTTAGCTTATTGTTCATAGTTGTTTTCAGTTCTTAGTCTGATAATTCCAACATCCCTTCCATGTCTGTTCTGATGCTTGGTCTGTACTTTCAAATTGTGCTTTTGCCCTTTAATGTTTTGATAGTCGGGTGTGATGTACTCAGTAAAAGGAACTGTTGTAATGTGGTGGTGAGATGTGGGGTAGAAGAAAGGTCCTATTGCCCTCTGGCTATGTGGAAATCTTTTTGTTAGTCTATGCCATTAGGCAAACTGCGGCTCCGTTGACTAATGAGTTTGCCAACCACTGCCTTAAGGAAAAACACTTAAAAAACATATTAATAATGTACTAATGTCTCTAACCTGAAGTCAAAACTTCTGGGTAAGGATAAGGACTTACACAGTGGTCGGCAAACTCATTAGTCAACAGAGCCGCATGTGGCTTGGGAGCCACAGTTTGCTGACCACTGGCCTATGCCTCTGAACTGTTTGGATTGTTTCCCTTCCCCTTTGGAGGGTAGAATTGGGAGAGAATGGGCTGGAGTTGGATATTTCCCTTCTCACCTGGAAGGCTAGAGGGAAGGTAGGCTCTGGTAAGGTTCCAGCTGGTTAGGATCTGGTTAACCAGTTTCTCCTGAGGGGATGCCTTGTTAAGAAAAGAGTGCCTTGGCATATTTAAAAATGATGTCTTTCCCATTCCTCCCTTTGTAAAAATTAGGGAGTTTTCTCCTATATTTACTGTGACAAAATATCACTGGGTCCTCTGGCACTGAGCCTCCAGCAATTCGTACACTTGTATTTCAGGTTTTCCTACCTTGGCACGTGTTCCTGCAGTAGTTTCTGCTCCTGAGTCTGCTTCAGCAAGGTCTGACTCCCAGTATTCTCCTGTCTGTTTCTCTAATCTTGGGAGCAGCTGTTTGCCATGTCCTCCCCTCCCTTACAGATCTAAAAGAAGAGCTGTTGATTTTCAGTCCATTCAGCTTTGTACTTATTGCTAGGACGAGTGGTGACTTCCAACCTCCTTACAAGCAAAACCAGAATTGTCTTGCATTTTTTAAGTTATGAAACATAAAATATATACACGTTGTACCCCTTTAGTTTTGTAGCATGTAAGACCCCTTGCACTTGGATTCAAGATTGGTCTTTTGGTGGTATCTTTTCCAGTCAATCAAATCTTCAATTTGAAGATCATGTAAGGGCTTTGGTGGGGAAGGAAACCAGACCTGCTGATGATAAATGGGATCATATTTAATATGCCTTTTGCAGTATTTAAGAATAGATGTTGGATGAGATGAAATTAGAGTCACCTAAATACCAAAGGAGGTAAAGAATCCTCATTAGCCTGCCAGTATTTTTTCATAAGGGACTAAACAATGTTGACCAGAGTGGAGAATTCAAGGATCCTCATAGCTAAGTGCAAGGCTTTGGGCATGCTGAATCCTCAGAGTTTGGCCAGTGTGAATTTACGAGTGTTGATTGCATGTTTTATTTTTCCAGAGGCTTGAGGGTGGTAAAGATAGTAACATTTTAGACTATGAAGTAAATTCCTCTTTCACAAGAAAAGAGCAAAGGGATCCCCAAGTGGGGAAAATTCTTTCTAGTAACAGCTTAGCTATAATTGTTGCAGTAGCTTGTTTGCAGAGAAAAGCTTCTAATTATCCTAAAAACAAGAATATGCCTATTCTTCTCTTTTGTATACAAAAAGGGGAAATGATGATGAGTAATTGGAAAGTCCAAAAGCAAGAAAAGAGAATAGAGAAGTTTTCAGGGTTTGAAATGCATGCATGGAAGGAGAGTCTTAATCAGGGTTTGTTGTTTTCTTAGTCAAGGCATAGAGAGAGAGGCAATAGTAAAAAAGCTAGGGACCCAGTTCCAACTATAGCCAACTACTCCTAGAAACCCTCAGAGTTGTCTTGTTCTCAAGGATGGAGCATTGATGATGGTGTTAATACATGTAGGGGATAAAGTCTTCCTTCAAGGGAGACAGCATGCTCTTGATGGGGTTAAATACTTGCATTTTGTTTTTAGAAACTTTATGTCTATTTTGGGCAAAAGCTTAGAGCAAAGGAGTTGTCAAAATCAGGTAAGCAGAGAAGATCATCTACATACTAGATAAGAAAAGAGGTGCAAGAAAAGGTTAATATCTCAGGTTTGCATTTAGGGTCTTAGAAAAAGAATTAACCCCTAAGGCATGATGATAAACCCCTGAGGTGTGACAGTCTATGAGCATTATTGATTTTTCCATGTGAATGCAAAAGAAATTTTGTTAGTCAGGGTGAAGGGGGTATATTGGAAAAGGAAGAAAGGAAGGAAGGAAGGGAGGAAGGGAGGAAAAAAGAAAGAAAACCAGAAAATAAATTGATAACTGTGAAGTGGGTGATGTTAGATTGGGATATAAGCCAGAATGGTATTAGGGTTAGAAACTAAAGGAAACCTGTATTTATTTTACAGGTTGCAAGTATTCAACTAGTCACTATCCCTTGCCATTGGAATTCTTTTCTGTGGGGGTGAGAGAATTACAGAATGTATTGTTAAGGCTTTGAATCATAGGTTGAACATTTTGGAGGGCTTTAATTTTAAGTATGCTATGGTAGTTTCATGGAAGGCTCTGTTTCTACTTCAAGAGGTTCACTCTTCCAGGTTTGGCTTATTTATGTCAGGGGAATGTGCAGCCCAGAGGGAGTCAGGAATTTTAATTAACATAGTTTGTACTTAAGTGTTTGGTTGTTTTTTTTTTTTATGGGAGCAAAAAAAAAAGTCTGATGCTCAAGGAGATTCATAGAAAGGTAAAACTACATAGGTATGGAGTCAGGGAATTCAAAGGTGAGGCACTTGGGAGAGAAAAAAAAATACTGGTATTCCTATAGGGAAGTAAATCTATTCCCAGAAAGATTACTGAGAAGTACTAGTGAGGCAAAAAGAGATTGAGACAAAGACAAGTCAGGTGTAAATGATAGTGTCCCACTGCAGTGGGAAAAGAAAAGCTCTCTAGATTAGTTTTCTAGGGCTGACATTTGTTACATGCCACAGACTGGGTGGCTTAAACAAAAGAAATTTATCATCTCACACTTGTGGAAGCAAGAAGTCCAAGATCAAGATATTAGTTCCTTTTGAAGTCTGTGAGAGAGAGCTTCTAGGCCTTTCTCCTTAACTTGTAGATGGCCATTTTTTCTCTATGTCTTTTTACATCATCCTCCCTCTAAGCATATTCTAACTTGCCCTTTTTATAAGGACACTAGTCATACTGGGTTAAGGTCCACCCTAATACCCCATTTTAACTTGGTTACCTCTCTAAAAACCTTATCTTCAAATAAGGTCACATTCTGAATTATGAGGGGTTAGGGATTCAATATACTAGTAGGCATTCTGGAGGAATAATGGTGTTAATGGTGAAACTGTTAATCCCTGTGTCAGGGATAAGATATTGATTAATGATTCTTCTGCTTTGCACAGTAAAAATTAGTTGTTGAATTCACTAATGTATCAAATCTAAAAACACACACAAATAAACAAACAAGCAGAACAGAAACAGACTCAGATACAGAAAACATTTTGACAGTTGCCTGATGAGAGAGGGATTAGAGGGATGGGTGAAAAAGGTGAAGAGATTTAGAAGTACAGTTTGGTAACTACAAAATAGTCTGGGAATGTAAAGTATAGCATAGAAACTACACTAATAAAAGACTAAGATGCAAATTGACTGTACCTTTACAACGCCCACCAGCCAATCAGGAGTAAGTATGCAAATCAAGCCAACAAAGATGGTGGTTGATTTGCATATGCAAGTGCCGAGTGGCCAGGAGTTGGGTGGGATGCTTGCTTCAGTCCACAGGCTGATGCTTATCCACTGTGCCAAATTGGGTAGGGGTATAAAATATTTTGAATACTTTAATTTCTGGTCATAGCCTTAATGAAGCTAGTGACAAAGGTGGAAAGTGTTCAGTCATTTAGAGTCAGACCAGAGTAGTCATTCCAAACATTTTCTAAACTATTTCTGAAGTTAGAGACAGATTAATCTCTTTGTATTCTGCAATCTTTTATCTTTCACCAATCAATTTTTTAAAAATATATTTTTATTGATTTCAGAGAAGAAGGGAGAGGGAAAAAGAGATAGAAACATCAATGAAGAGAAAAAATCACTGATTGTCTGCCTCCTGCACACCCCACACTGGGATCAAACCCGCAACCAGGGCATGTGCCCTTGACTGGGATCAAACCTGGGACCCTTCAGTCCAAAGGCCGACATTCTCTCCACTGAATCAAACTGGCCAGGGCTGACCAATCAATTTTTGAAGGAAGACAATGGGAATGGATTCTAAAAGTCCTTTCTCCTAAGGCAGTGTTTTCAACCTTTCTAATGCTGCGACCCTTTAATACAGTTCCTCATGTTGTGGTGACCCCCAACCATAAAATTATTTTCATTGCTACTTCATAACTGTAATTTTGCTACTGTTAATGAATCGTAATGTAAATATCTGTGTTTTCTGATGGTCTTAGGCTCTACAGCAGTGGTTCTCAACCTGTGGGGTGACCCACGAACAGGGTCTGTATTAAAGGGTCGTGGCATTAGAAAGGTTGAGAACCACGACGCTAAGGTGTTAGCCTGTATATAAGCCTCAAGATGCTATAATTTCTTTGAAGTTCCTCTTGAAGAGTGGCCCATTTGGCTTTTCAAGTAATAAAGTGGGATCTCTGGGACCCATTAGTAGTAGCACAAGTTGTTATAAATCATGGATCCCAAGAGAATATACCCCGAAGTTCAGTCTGAATTGATTACTAGATTCTTCCCTATTTTTATGGAGGTCTAGAAAGACTTTAACAATAAAATGTAAATATGAGTGAGATCAAGGTGTTACTACACAGAGATTGGCCTGTAGTGTGTGGGCTCTTGACTTTGTATAGGAAAGATTTTGGAACATGAGTCTAAGTGATTTTCAGAGTATGTTTATTAAAGCTGGGACAGTGAAACAAAGGAAGGATTTAGGACAGAAGGAACAACAGGAGAGAGCCGAGGCAGTGCTCTGGTTTGGCTCTCTAGAAATAGAAAAGGAATGAGTTTAAATTGGGTTGCTTTGGCTCACTGGGAATTCAGAGAAAAGAGGGTCTTGGAAATAGGGTCAGGGGGTTAACCTGGGATGAGCTGCCACTGCCCACTGCTCCCCTGCTTGCAAGTCTCCTGGGGCCATTAGAGTTTAGGAGGAAGTAAAAAGTTCAAGCCCAGAAAGGGGCATGGAAGTGCTCTAGAGCGAGCTATACTGAGTCTTTGTCCTGAGGACTTTTTATCTTGTTATTTTTCCCCATGCAGGTGAGAATCTTAGGGGTTTTAGTAGAATATTCATCAGTTTTCCAGGTGCATTTTTAATATGCTGGTGCATCAGAATGAGTGTATAGGGGAGTGTTTGGATTATTCTTTGGTCTGTTTTACTGTTTTACTTTTATCATGGGCCTGTCTGGCTCTAATGGGGTTTTTGTTATCTGTTACTCCGACTTCATTTGTCATTAGGTTTAGCTGACACAAATGCACTGATTGAGTCTTTGTTCTCTATTTCCACGATGAGGATGATTTAAGCTATGTATTCTCTGATTAGGGAAGGGCGGTATAAACCATTGGCTTTCAAGTGTCCTTGGTTAGGGGAGATAAGGTCTTTACTAGTTGGCTGAAAGTTGTTCAATTGACTTGTTTAATTTTCTTGTTTCAGTTTCCCTATTCCACTAACCCAGGGATTTTCCTTGCTTCTTACTATCCTTCCACAAGGGATTAAAGAATACCTGCTCAGGTAGTGCTCAGGTCATTGACCTTCCCTCACAGGTTGGCAAGGACTAGTGATAAGGGTCCTTATTATTGGAAGTTGGGGGCAAAATATTTTCATGGAGGCAGGGAGGGGTAAAAAGAAGAATAGAGACTGAAGAAAGAAAAAGAGAATCCCCAGAAAAGTAGGAATGGTGGGTCAGAGAAATGGCTTGGTTGATCACATGGTGAGTTCAGGTGAGGATAGAGTTTTGAGATTATGGACTGAGGGAAAAATAGTAACAGTCTTTAAGAGATTGTACAGTTTGAGGTAGACTGATGATCTTTTATTTTCAGCCTCCTCATACCAGTAAAATAAACAGACCATTGATGAGAATAGATCTTGGAGTACTTAGATTTGAGGGCACCTTGTAAATGGGCAGGCTTAGGGAAATTCCAAGTGTCTCAAATGGACCATGGGAGTTATAAGTTGTCCCCAGTAAAATCCTGGCATTTTTTGGAGATAATAATATAAAATTTCACCTTAGTGGTGAAGCATATATTGGTGAGAATTCTGAACACCCTCGAAAAGTGGGTTGAAAGTTTCCCATAATATTAAGGTTGCATATAATATTAACAATAGGTTGCAACAAAACCAAACCAAGAGATGGCTCTAGGCAGTTCCTTACAAAGCTAAACATAGTCTTCCCATAGGATCCTTCAGTCACATTCCTTAGAATTTACAAAAATGAGTTGAAAACTTATGTCCAGAAATAAAAGAGTAGATGAGTCCTATAGCAGGTTTATTCACAATTCCAAAATTCAAAGCAAACAAAAATGCCATTTAGTAGGTGAGTGTATAAGTAAATTTTGGTATATCTAAACAATGGAATATTACTCACTATCAAAAAGAAATAAGCTATCAAGCTACGAAAAGACAAGAGGAACCTGAAGTGAATATTGCCAAGTGAAAGAAGATATCTTAAAAGATTACACACCAGTCCTAGCTGGTTTGGCTCAGTGCATAGAGCAGTGGCTGTGGACTGAAGGGTCTCAGATTCAATTCTAGTCAAGGGCTTGCTTGCAGGCTTGATCTCCTGCCCCCATAAGAGGCAACCAATTGATGTGTTTCTTTCACATCAATCTTCTCTCTCTCTCTCTCTCTCTCCCTCCCTCCCTCTCTCTCTCTTCCCCCCTCCTCTTTCCTCCCTCTCCCCTACCTTCCACAGTCTCTAAAAAATCAATGGAAAATATCCTTGGGTGAGGATTAATTTAAAAAAAAAATTTTTTTTTCCTTATAGACCAATGATTTCAAATGAGTGGGTTCTTCATTTTTCATAGATACTATAAGATAAAACATGGAAACTTTAGACTTTAGGAACTGCGTAAGTACTTATTAATTATTTTACTAATATGTAGGAACAAATACGTATTCAGAGAATCCTATGTATTTTATGCAATTTGTCTCATTATATATATATATATGTTTTTAGCCTTAGCTGGTTTGACTCAATAGATAGTCAGCCTGAGGACTGAAGGGCTCCAGGTTGGATTCCCGTCAAGGGCACATGCCAGGATTGTGGGCTCCATCCCCAGTAAGGGGCATGAAGGAGGCAGCCGATAGTGATTCTATGTCATCACTGATCTTTCTCTCTCTCTCTTCATCTCTGAAATAAAGAAAAATGTGTATTAAAAATATGTTTTTATTTATATTAGAGAGAGGAAGGGTGATGGGGAGAAAGATAGAAACATCTTGATTGATTGTCTCCTACACCCCCGTACTGGGGATCAAGCTTGTGCCCGGACCGGGAATCGAACTGATGACCTCTTGGTTCCCCGGTCTACGATCAACCACTGAACACGCCGGCTCATTTAATCTTAAAGGAACACTATGAGAGAGAAGGCAAACAATTAATAAATATTAGAACGGGAGCCTAATTTGTATTCCAAACGCGAAGTTCTATCATAACACGAAATCGGAATCGGGGAAAAATTAGTTATTTTTAATTTCCTCAGCTGAAACAATGAACGGCAGATAAATCTCGCGATACTATGGAAACTACTACTCCCGACATGCCAAGCCGCTTCTGCACATGAGCGTATGCCGTAGGTCTGCAGGACCGGCATGCCTCGAGACGCGAAAGGCCACCTGGGCGTCGTAGTTCTCCTGGACGCCTAGCGGTACTGCCATGCCAGCGCGGCGGCGGCGGCTTTCCATGTCAGCCAGCGGTTCCGTGTTGGCGAGCTGAGGCGGAGGAAGGGCGTGGAACTGGAAACGGGTGAGTTGGCGTGGTCTACGCGATAAAGGCAGGTGGCACCTTGGCACAGGGCTACGTCAAATAAATGGACTCGTGTGGTTGTCTCTGCGGAGACACCGTTATCGTTGAGCCCGCGACAGCAGGGTGAGAAGCCAGAGCCCGGTCCTAGCCCAGCGCCCATTCTCGCCCTCAGCGCCCGCCGCCATCTCCACCATGCAGTCCCGGGAAGACGCTCCGCGCTCCCGCCGCCTCGCCAGCCCCCGCGGTGGGAAACGGCCCAAGAGGATTCACAAGCCCACGGTTTCGGCCTTTTTCACGGGCCCCGAGGAGCTGAAGGACACGGCCCATTCTGCAGCGCTGCTGGCACAGCTCAAGTCCTTCTATGACTCCCGGCTGCTGTGTGATGTGACCATCGAGGTGGTGACGCCTGGCAGTGGGCCTGGCACAGGCCGCCTTTTTTCCTGCAACCGAAACGTGCTGGCTGCCGCCTGTCCCTACTTCAAGAGCATGTTCACCGGCGGCATGTACGAGAGCCAGCAGGCGAATGTGACCATGCACGATGTGGATGCCGAGTCCTTTGAGGTGTTGGTCGAATACTGCTACACCGGCCGCGTGTCCCTGAGTGAAGCCAACGTGCAGCGCCTTTACGCGGCCTCCGACATGTTGCAGCTCGAGTACGTGCGGGAAGCCTGCGCCTCCTTCCTAGCCCGCCGCCTGGACCTGGCTAACTGCACCGCCATCCTCAAGTTCGCTGATGCCTTCGGCCATCGCAAACTGCGATCACAGGCCCAGTCCTTCATCGCCCACAACTTCAAGCAGCTCAGCCAGATGGGTTCGATTCGGGAGGAGACTCTGGCAGATCTGAGCCTGGCCCAGCTGCTGGCTGTCCTGCGCCTGGATAGTCTAAACATCGAGCATGAGCAGACAGTGTGTCACGTTGCCATGCAGTGGTTGGAGGCGGCTCCCAAGGAGCGGGGTCCCAGTGCTGCAGAAGTCTTCAAGTGCGTCCGCTGGACCCACTTCGCAGATGAAGATCAGGATTACCTGAAAGGGCTGCTAACCAACACCACTGTGAAGAAGTACTGTCTGGACCTTATTGAAGGGGCTCTGCAGATGCGATATGGTGACATGATGTACAAGTCTGTAGTGTCAAAGCCAGACGGCGGTGGCGGTGGCGGCAGCAGCAGCAGCAGCAGCAGTAGCAGCAGCAGCAGCAGCAGCAGCAGCAGCAGCAGCAGCAGCAGCTCTGTTGTATATGCAGCAGAAAACCCACCCCCGAGGCTGGGTGTGTGTGCCAAGAAGATGGTGATTTTCTTTGGTCACCCTAGAGATCCCTTTCTGTGCTGTGACCCATATTCTGGGGATATTTACAAAGTGCCCTCACCTTTGACCTGCCTTGCTCACACTAGAACTGTAACCACCTTAGCCGTCTGTATCTCTCCAGACCATGACATCTATCTAGCTGCCCAGCCCAGGAAAGACCTCTGGGTGTATAAACCAGCTCAGAATAGTTGGCAGCAACTTGCAGATCGCTTGCTCTGTCGTGAGGGCATGGATGTGGCCTACCTCAATGGCTACATTTACATCTTGGGTGGGCGAGACCCTATTACTGGACTTAAATTGAAAGAAGTGGAATGCTACAGTGTTCAGAGAAACCAGTGGGCATTGGTGGCTCCACTACCCCATTCTTTTATCTCCTTTGACCTAATGGTAATTCAGAACTATCTTTATGCTCTCAACAGTAAGCGCATGTTCTGCTATGATCCTAACCACAATATGTGGCTGAAGTGTGTTTCTCTTAAGCGCCATGACTTTCAGGAAGCCTGTGTCTTCAATGATGAGATCTATTGTATCTGTGACATCCCAGTCATGAAGGTCTACAATCCAGTCAGAGGAGAATGGAGGCAGATTAATAATATTCCTTTGGTGTCAGAGACTAGCAACTACCGGATCATCAATCATGACCAAAAACTGTTGCTGATTACCTCACGCACCCCACAATGGAAAAAGAACCGAGTGACCGTGTATGAATATGACATTAGTGGAGACCAGTGGATTAATATAGGTACTACATTAGGCCTCTTCCAATTTGATTCTAACTTTTTCTGTCTCTCAGCTCGTGTTTATCCTTCCTGTCTCGAGCCTGGTCAGAGTTTCCTCACTGAGGAAGAGGAAATACCAAGTGAATCTAGTACTGAATGGGATTTAGGTGGATTCAGTGAGCTAGATTCTGAGTCAGGAAGTTCAAGTTCTTTATCTGATGATGATTTGTGGGTACAGGTAGCACCTCAGTGAAATATATAGGAGCAGCAGAGTTTGTTACAGATAGGTTGAAACACTAAGGTGTTTTTATTGCTTTGAAAAGTATCTAAAAGATATACCCTTTCCCTTTACTGGAAAAAAAGTTGATTAATTTCAGGTTTTTTTTAGAAAGGGTATTATTTGAAATACTAATGTAATTTAAGGTTAGAGAATTTAAGCACTCCAAAAATAAAACCTATTTAATAATTTACTGTTCTAAAAATCCAATATTGTTTGATTATTTAATATGTCTATATTTGATTATGATAATTTTGCCTTCCATTCTGTTTAAAGTACAGTAACTTAATTTTTAAAATAGAAAACTGGATAGGGATTACTAGATAGGGTTTTGAAAGTATATATTTTTCTTCAGAACAGTGTAATAGAATTCCAAAACTTTAAACTAGTATGTTTATACAACGTGTGTTCTAACTTAAATATAATTTGTTAAATTTTAGTTATTTTCCTCCCCTTTTATGAAGAAAAAAAGATGCATATATGTTTAATGTGACTGAATGGTTATTTATAATGTGAAGGAATATAATATTGTACAGAATGGCCATAAGGTCACTGATAGTAAAAACAAAAAAAAAACCCCACAAATTCTACTGTTGAAAAAGAAATTTCAGTTTTAAATTTGTAATATAAAATGTGTATTTGCAAATAATGACCAAGTGTCCATCTAAAAAGAATTCCATTCTAGCAGTGTCACTAATCATCTACAAAACTTAAAAAACAAACAAAAACAAAACCCCAGTAACTTGCTTTGTAGGTTCATGTGTTTTATCTATACTTGGTACATGCTTCATTGATTCAGAGAAATAAATCTTTTGTCCATTGGACATAATTGTGTAAACTTTTATCCATTGTCTTAAAAAGTTATTGTGATACTTAAAATATTTTTACTGTATAGTTTTGGTGTTCATCTTACAAGATTTGTCAACAAGATGTATGATTATTCTTTACTGTTTTGTGAGGTAATACTGGTTTTGAAAATATGTATAAGCTAAGAACAGTATTTTATTGATTAGTAGTTATTGTATCTATCAACTATAAAATCAAGTGCCAGCAAAGAACTTTAAAACTTTAAGTTTTAAGTATAGAATTGTTTTGTGTAGCACTGAAATATTCTGTCAGTTTTGTAAGTCACTAAATGTTATTAGTAGCTTAAAGGTATTTTTGTATTAAAAGTTTACAGTTAAAAAACATACGTGGATGATGGCTTTTGGTGCCAGTAGTGAAAGTATATTCATCTAAAATATTTCCCTAAGCAGTGGTATATATGGTTATTCTATTAGGGTATTTGTATCTCTTCTAAGTTTCTCTGTGAATTAATGCTTTAGTCTTTGTTTCTGTCACTATGTAAGGAAAAGTCCAGAAGTAGACTAAATCACATAAAACAGACATTGTTAAATACCAGAAAATATAAATGCTTACCTCTTAAGATTTACTAGATATGGTTATCATTATTCATAATAAATGACCAGATGCTTATAGTGTATAAAATTACTTATACCCAATTAGCATTATCTTCCTAAATATTTATTTAATAACATGTTTATTCCTATTTGCTAATGACAGAATGCTAATATTTCACACACCATGGCAGAATACTAAGAAATGTACTCTCTCAGGTGGGAAACAGAATTTTTTAATGATATACTATCATATGAAAATAAAGAGAGGGAAACAAGTTTTTTTTAAAAAAAAGTATTCGGAGGCATTTTCATGGGCCATTTGAAGATTTTACAGAACATTCCTGTTTGTTTTTGGTGAAATAAGATGCTTGTCTTAGCAGTATGTGTTCTTTCAAAAGGTCAGATATGCTTTCAGTTGCCTAAGGCTAAATTTTGTTCCATTTGATATCAGAATTGTTCTAAACACTGTACTTAGCACAAAGCTCTTTCTCAGTAGTTTTTTTTTCCCAACTTTTCTTCACCAGTGACTTCTTTTGATAGCTTTTTTTTTCATGTTGAAATAGGACAATGGATAATTCATCCAAATTATTCATCCAGAGTTTATATAAGACAAATTCTCCAGGTTGCCATTTTCAACCTTTCAGTTAAAGCCTAAGCTAAGTGGTAGTAATATCTTTGTTTACAAAGAGGTTTTCTTAGGAAGAATTTTGGTTTCGTGATATATTTGTGAATTAGGGAATAGATGTTAATCATTATTTTGTAGATAGTGATCTGTATGTGATTAGTAACAAATAAAACTGGTACTAAATCCCAGGCTTTCTGACTTTTTAATTCAGTATTTCTGCTGAATGTATACAACAATTGCTTGTGCAGTGAATGATTTAACTAGCAGTGTTGAAATCCCTTTTGACAGAAGAACATCCTTGTCTCAGTTTTCCAATTAATCATCACATCTTTTAGCAAATTCTCAATATAATGTTGTTTGTAGGACTACTATTTATAAGATTTAGAATAACTAATTATTTTTTGTATTTGTTCCCATAATCTGAAAAGCTCAAAGAGCCCAAATTTTTGAAAGTTTTTTAATTCAAATAATAAAGGGCATTATGGTTTCCAAAAGGATGAAATAGAAATTAACTTAGCAATAAGCTTGTCTAAATATGGATTAGAGAGTAAAATTAAATAGCTCTTTTAATCCTTTTTAATTGAGCTGGAATTAAAAAATTATCTATATCTGATCTTGTTGAGAATCTGGGGATAGCTTTTTTAAAAATCCTCACTTGAGGCTATCCATTTATATTTAGAGAGAGGGTAGAAGGGAGGGAGAGAGAGAGAAAAAGAGAGAGAGAGAGAGAAACGAGAGAGGAGAGAGAGAGAGAAACGAGAGAGGAGAGAGAGAGAGATATCGACTGGTTGCCTCCTGTCCATGCCCTGACCGGGGTCCGGGGATAAAACCTTCAACTGAGGTACTTGCTCTTGACCAGGATGGAAATGACTACCCTTTGGTACATAGACTGACACTCTAACCACTAAACAAAACAGGCCAGGGCTCTGGGAAAGCTTTTGATCCATTCTCCACAAAGGCATATATTCATAATTTTATATTTTCAATTATTTATGACACATTTGAAGCTCATCAGACTCAAGGTGAGAGCACTTGTGACAGTCTCTTCTTCCCATATCTGCTTAAAAACTTCTACACCCTTTTCATCATTCTAACTAACTTTAAAGGAACATTTATTTTAGTAACTTTGATAAAGCAGGCTAGTATTAAGAGGAAGAATTGTTAATAGAAAATGTGGCTACCACCAGAATCTCAAGAGAATGTTGTTTTTTGAACCTAGAGAGTTTAATAATCAATTTAATAGTAATGTATAAAATCAACTTAATAATATAAAAAATTTAATAATAACAAAACAAAAGATCCTGTTCACAAAAGCTGCCAAACCTCAGAATACCATGGAGGCAATAGGTTTCATGCAGAATAGGGAGAAGGACCCCCTCCTTGACTCTGAGCCAGTTGTTGTCTGGGTCTGTTTCATCAAACTTCCATTCCTCACATCTTTAACTTTGGAGACTCAGTGTGGTCCTGGGCACAGGAAGAGTGGGGAACATGTTTTGTATAACATTTCATCTATATCTGAAATATATTTTCTCGTAAAACAATCTACCCTGTAAGTGTCACCTAACTCTAATGGAGTCAAACTTTTACATTCTTACCTTCAAAGCTAAAATTGCTGCTTACAGCCACCATATCTCAATTAGAAATATTTTGGGTTACATTATTTCTTAATTCTGGGAACATTAGTTAAAAAGGACTTACTGTAAATGTCAGGCAAAGTATTTCTTCCAAAACGGATGTGTTTTTGCCTTAAAGAAAGAGAAGAGCCAGGACTCTCAGTTTTAAGCAATATTACCTTAATTTAGATCTTAAGCAAGTAAAATAGAATTTTTTGCTCATAACTGAAAAAAAACAGCAATAGCACTCATTCCAGGCATATCCTGAACTAGAATCTCAGTGACTTCAGGATTTCTTTGTACAGAGAAGATATCGCATGCTTTCTCTGACCTTATACATTAGCTAAGGTTCAGGTGTGGTTATATATACAGAGACCTGTAGTTGTTTTAATAAGACAGACTTTTCTGATATAAAAACTCAATCCATTATATTGGCTCTGATCTAGAAAGTCATCTGAGACCAGGCTTCCCTGTTTTCCTGTTCTACTATCCTCAGAGTGTTGTCCTGGTCTACATGGTACAAGCTGGTTTACCCTCATGTTCATATTCCAGTCATCAAGAAGAAGGAGAGGGCATGACACTTCTCTATAAGGGAAGTTGTACACATCCCTCCAGTCATGGGACATTTATAAATCTTACCTACAATGGCCACACCTTGTTGCAAAAGTGCAATGGAGGCACAGTTTTTATTCTGAGTCAACATGTATATAGTTAAAATTTAGGGATTCCATCTTATAGAATGGGGGAGAAAGACTATTAGGTTAAATAGCAATCTAACATTGCTATTTAACCATGTGTCAGGCCAGATTTTATCACATGGCAGCCAAAATGATAACACCATCTCAGGGGTTACTGCAGTTGACACAACATACACCAGGCTTCCCACTCTGGAAAGACTTGGGGAGCTCCCTGGGCTCCTGTTGCTCTGTACAGAAAAGGCAAGGGCAGTTGATCTTGTTCTGATTAAATAACAAAACTAATTGCATACTGGTACCTTAGATCACGAGCCAAAGCCTAGTCTTGTCATTATATCATGAAATGTTCCAAGATTTTTAAAAAATTCACTTCAGAGAGGGAGGGAGAAGGAGAGAGAGAAGTAGAAACATCAATAATGAAAGAATCATTGAGCAGCTGCCTCCTGCATGCCCCTCAGTGGGGGTTGAGCCCACAACTTGGACATAGGTCCTGACCCAGAATCAAACCGTGGTTCATAGGTTGATGCTCGACCACTGAGCCATGCCAGTCAGGCGACAAGATTTTTAATATATACTATGACTGGGTTCTTCTCCATAGTCTGTATATATACTGCTTATTTAGTGTCATGGTCCCATTACTTTCTTTTCTGTATGGCCTTCTAACATGCTAGAATTACTTAGTTTATCGATTTATTTGCTCTTTATTATTTGTCTCCTGCACTAACTCCATCATGGAGGGGTGTACCACATCTGTCTTTCCTACAGGTCCTAATATAGTGCCAGGCACAGCAGAGGCATTTCATGAATATTTGTTGAACAAAGAAATAAATATATTTGGTGCTTGCTTGCACTTATATGAGAAGCCACTGCATTTAGAGCTCTCATTTTTCTGTCAATTTTTCAGCTTTGAAGGAGAGCTATTATTAAACTCTTTTGCTTGGTTGTCATAGCAACCCTGTGGTCTCCTGAGCTACAGGTTATTTCTAATGGGCATATTCTGCCAGACTACCAAACACTCAGTGTTTTCAATTATGGGATAATGATGCTATTATAAATCACATTTCTCAAAATATATATTTCTCTGTCTTTTATAAAAATTATGGAAAATTAGCAAGTAAATATATTCAAATCAATACAAGCTAGGGGAAATAAAGAAGTATGACATACATCTCTGTTCTCAACCCTTTCATATTCCTTCAAGTTCCAACCTTTTCATAAAGCACCTGTGAATTCAGTTGGGTTTTTGGTTATGGTCTTAAGGAAGTTTTAAAAACTTATTGCTACAATACAACCTCTAAAGAGCTCTGTTATAGTTGAAATATTTTGTCTTTTTTTCCTCCTTGCTCATTTATTAAATTTCATGTTAAATCAACAAATAATAATAGTGTTACAAAAATTGAGATTTGCTTTGAAAAGGTAAAAAAATCAGGTACATCACTCCCTCATTCCTTCCACACACATTTTAGGGGAAGGAAGTGAGAAAGGTTTTATTAAACTGGATTAGTCATCATAGAAAACTCATTATTATCAGTTCAATAAAATAGGCTGTATCTGGGCCATTCAATCAGCCATGAATGCAGTTTTTAAAAGGAAGAGTCTATAAGTGATTTTTACATGTATATTATGCTGTATTTTCTCTTCTGTAGGTTTTGGTCACATATACTGACTGGGAAGGGTCAGGCACCGCCCAGGTCCAAGAGATAGATCCCATAACAAATATTTCATTATACCTTTCCTCTGTGCAGTTCTAATGCTTTTCTCATACAATTGTAGCACCCAATTGCATACTTTATATAAAATAAATTATAATGCAATTAACTTACCTGAGCTTTGACATTATAAAAACAGTAACTATATCAATACATTCAACCAACTTCAATAAATAATATATAACTGAGTGAAATATAAATCATTCAGAAGAAGACAAATACTATGTAACTTCACTTGTATATGAAATCTAAAGAACAATATAAGCAAATAAATAGGATAGAAATAAACAAAATAGATATAGAAAACAGACTGATGGTTGCCAGAGGGAAGGGAGATTGGGAGACTGGATGAAAAAGGGGAAGAGATTGAGAAGTGCAGGTTGGTATGGTGTCAGGTAGGTATTGGCAATATCAAGGGTACACTTTGTAAAGTATATGATTGTCTAACCACTATGTATCCAGCAAAGGTATAATTTAAAATTGAAAGTGAAATAAAAAGCTTCCAGAGGGGGGAAAAAAAAAGATTAAAAGAGTACATTACCATCAAACAGGCAATGTAAGAAATGTTAAAGGGACTGCTTTAAGAGGGAGAAGAAGAAAAGGAGAGAGAGAGGATCATAGGCATAAAGAAAATAAAAGTGGCAATAAATAAAAACTTATCAATAACTTTAAATGTAAATGGATTAAATGCTCCAGTCAAAAGACATGGGGTGACTGAGTGGATAAGAAAACATGATTCATGTTTTCTTAGTTAGCAGTTACAGAATAGTCCTGGGTATGTAAAATACAACATAGGGAATATGGTCAAAAATATTGTAATTATGTCAGTTAGGTACTGGCAACATCAGAGGAACACTTTATAAAGTACTCTGAGTGGTCAGATTATTATGATCTCTGAACGCATAATAATCTGGCCACTCAGTGTATATTTTATATATTTTATGTATTGGATGCATATATATTTTCTTGTTGAATCATTCCCTTTAGTATTATGCAGTGGCCTTCTCTGTCGCTTGTTATGGCCTCAGTTTTGAAGTTTATTTTGTCTGAGTAGACTACTGTTCCAGCCAGCCTGACCAGGGGGAGGGGACATGGGCAGTTGGCCGGCCTGCCTGCTAGTTGAACTCCTGATCAAGGGGACAATTTGCATATTAGCCTTTTATTATATAAAATATACACTGAGTGGCCAGATTATTATGCGTTCAGAGATCATAATAATCTGACCACTCAGAGTACTTTATAAAGTGTTCCTCTGATGTTGCCAGTACCTAACTGACATTTCACTCAAAAGCAACAATATACATATTTCTGAAGCACATGTGAAACATTCATAGACCACATGTTAGGACACAACAAGTCTACACAATTTCAAGAAGTTTGATATCATACCAAGTATCTTCTTGGATCATAATGGCATGAAGTTAGAAACCAACCACAATAAAAAAACCTAAAAAGTAGCCCAGCTGGCATGGCTCAGTGGTTGAGCATCAACTTGTGAATCAGGGGATCACAGTTTGATTCCCAGTCAGGGCACATGCCTGGGTTGTAGGCTCAATCTGGGAGGCAGAGGATCAATGATTCTCTCTCATCATTGATGTTTCTATTTCTCTCTCTTCCTCTTTCTTCCTCTCTGAAATCAATAAAAATATTAAAAACACTCAAATACATTTTGGCTAAATAACATGTTATTAAACAATGGATGAGTTACCAATGAGATCAAGAAAGAAATTGGAAAATTTCCTGCAAACAAATGAAAATGAACACATAACCACCCAAAACCTATTGGACAGCAAAAGCAGTCGTGAGAGGAAGGTTCAAAGTATTACAGACCTATCTCAAGAAACAAGAAAAAGCACTAATAAACTAACTAACCCTACAACTAAATGAATTAGGAGGAGGACAATAAGAAAAGTCCAGAGGTAGTAAAAGAAAGGAAAGAATAAAGATAAGAGTGGGAATAAATGACATAGAAACTATAAAAACAATACAAAAGGTCAATGAATCCAAAAGCTGTTTCTTTGAAAAGATAAACAAGATTGATGATCCTTTAGTCAAATACATCAAGAAACAAAGAGGAGAGGACCAAAATAAATAAAATAAGAAATGAAAGCAGAGAAGTAACCACTGACACCACAGAAATACAAGATTGTAAGCAAATACTATGAACAACTCTATGCCAACAAACTGGACAGCCTGGGCAAAATGAACAAATTCCTAGAAAAATACTGGAAGAATGTTTCTAAAAGTAATTCAGGAAGAATTAGAAATCTGAATAGGCCAATATCAATTGATGAAACTGAAGCAGTAATTTAAAAACAAAAGTTCTGGACTGGATAGAATCACAGGAGAATTTTACCAAACATTCAAAAGAATTAACAACAATCCTCCTCAAACTAATTTAAAAAATTTAAGAGGAAGGAACATTTCCAAGTTCTTTTTATGAAGCCCATATTACCCTAATTCCAGATAAAGATACTACAAAGAAAGAAAATTACAAGCCAATATCCCTGATGAACACAAATGCTAAAATCCTCAGCAAAATATTAGCAAATCAGATCTAGCAATATATTTAAAAAATTACACACCATGATTAAGTGGGGTTTATTCAGGGGAAACAAAGATGGTACAATATTCACAAATCAATAAATGTGATACATCACATAGACATAATGAAAGATAAAAATCACATGATTGTATCAATAGATGCAGAAAAAAAAACATTTGACAAAATCCAGTACCCTTTTTAAAAATAATATTTTTATTAATTTCAGAGAAGGAGAGAGATAGAAATATCAATGATGACAGGGAATCATTGATCGGATGCCTCCTACATGCTCCCTACTGGGCACCAAGCCCACAACCCAGGCATATGCCCTTACAGGAATCAAACAGTGCCATCATGGTTTAACGGTTGATGCTCAACCACTGAGCCAGGCGTTTGGGCAGCACCTTTTTTTGACAAAAACTTTCAGTAAACTGGGAATGAAGGATTGTACCTCAAACTAATAAAGGTCATATTTGACAAGCTTACAGCCAACATAATATTCAATGGGGAAAAACTAAAAGCATTTCCCTTAAGAACAGGAAAAAGATAAGGATATCCACTTTTACCACTTGTATTCAATATAGAACTGGAAGTCCTAGCCACACAATCAGATAAGAATAAGAGATAAAAGTCAGCCAAATAGGAAATAAGGAAGTAAAACTGTCATTATCATAGACTTATATTGTACATAGAAAACCCTAAAGACTTCACTGGGAAATCATTAGACTTAATAAGTGAATTTGGCAAGGTAGCAGGATATAAAATCAACACCTAGAAATCAAAGGCATTTTTATATACCAATAATGTACTCTCAGAAAGAGAAACTAAATAAACAAAAAAAATTTACCATTGCAACAGCAACAACAACAAAGACACATAAGAATAAACTTAACCAACGGGGTAAAATCCTGTAGTTGGAAAACTACAGAACATTGAAAAAAGAAATAGAGGCAGATACAAACAAATGGAAACTATATTATGTTCTTGGATTGGAAAAATTAACATCATTAAAATGCAATCTACAGCTTCAACACAATCCCTATTAAAATATCAATGGCATACTTCACAGAAATAGAAAAAATATTCCAAAAATTTATATGGAACCATATGAGACCCAAAATAACCACAGCAATTTTGAGAAAAAGAACAAAGTTGGAGGGATCACAATACCAGACATCAAACTATATTACAAAGTATTATAACCAAAACAGCCTAATACTGGCACAAAGACCAATGAATCAGACAGATACCCTCAGAAATTGACCAATACCATTATGCTCAATTAATATTTGACAAAGGAGGCAAGAATATACAATGGAGTAAGGACAGTCTCTTCAACAGTGTTGGGAAAACTGGACAGACACATGCAAAAAGATAAAACTGGACCAAAAACTTACATCATACATAAGAATAAACTAAAAATAGATAAAGGATTTAAATATAAGGCATGAAACCATAAAAATCTTAGAAGAAAACATAGGCTGTAAAATCTCAGACATCTCACATAGCAGAAATTTTGCCAATACATCTCCTAGGGCAAGAGAAACAAAGGAAAAAAGAATGGGATTACATAAAAATATAAAGCTTCTGCACAGCAAAAGAAACAAGCATCAAAATGAAAAGCAAACCCACTACATGGGCAAACACATTTGCCAATGATACATATGATAAGAGATTAGCATCCAAAATATATAAAGTATTTATACTACTCAACAAAAGAAAGACAAATAATCCAATTAAAAAATGGAGAGAAGACCTAAATAGACATTTCTCCGAAGAGGACATATAAATGGCCAAGAAAAAATGCTCAAAGTTACTAATCATTAGAGAAATTCAAATTAAAACCACAATGAGATATCACTTCACACCTGTCTGAATGGCCATCATCAAAAAAGCAACAAACCACACATGCTGGTGAGGATGTAGATAAAGGTAACACTAGTTTACTGCTGGTGGAAATGCAGATTGGTGCAGCCACTATGGAAAATAGTATGGGATTTCCTCAAAAAACTAAAAATGAAACTTCCATTTGACCCAGTAATCCCACTTCTGGGAATATATCCAAAAAACCCCAAAATGTCAAACAGAAATAATATATGCACCCCCATGTTCATAGCAGCATTATTTACAATAGCTAAGATCTGGAAACAGCTCAAGTGCCCATCTGTAGATGAATGGATAACCAAGTGTTGGGACATTTACACAATAGAATACTATGCAGCTGTATAAAAGAGGGATCTTTGGGACAGCATGGATGGACCTAGAGACTATTATGCTAAATGAAATAAGCCATTCTGAGAAAGACAAATATCACATGATCTCACTTAGTGAAATCTAATTAACAAAATTAATTCAACAAAATAAGACCCGAAGCATGGAGGCATGAAACAGACTGACATACCTCTCTCTATGTGGGGCTTGGGGGGGACAAGAAGAGACACCAAGATGGCGGAATAGGTGAACACTTAAACTGCTGCCTTGCACAACAATTTCAAAACTACAACTAAAATATGGAATGGACACCATCCAGAACCACAGGAAAGCTGGCTGAGTGGAAATTCTACAACTAGAAGTAAAGAGTGGGGCTCACAGAGACTCAGAGGAGCTGTAAAAAGCTGAGGAATGGAGACAGAGGCGTGGAGAGAATAAATTTAGCGAGACCCAAGAAAAGATGAAAAAGGACCAACTAGAAATTAAACATATATTGACTGAAATAAAAAATATTATACAGGGGAGAAACCAAGATGGCGGCATAGGTAAACACCTAAGCTGCTGCCTCGCACATCAATTTCAAAACTACAACTAAAAGATAGAACGGATACCATCCAGAACCACAGGAAGGCTGGCTGAGTGAAAATTCTACAACTAGAAGGAAAGAGAGGGGCTCATGGAGACTCAGAGGAGCTGTAAAAACCTGAGGTTTGGAGACATGCGAGTGGAGAGAGCGGGCGCTGGAGTGCCTGGCTGGCTCTAGTGGGAGGGAGATGGAAAATTCCAACTGCCCTGAACCCCAGCACCAGGCAGACTCATAGGTGAAGTCAGGACTATTGTGAAAAGGAAGGAGTGCACGTAAACTTAGGAGAGCCGCGTAAGACAGAGGTCTGGGGGCGTGTGAAAGTGCATATGAAAGTGTGCGCAAAAGTGCACACACAGAGTGCTGATTGCTGATTGTGCCTGGCTTCCTCTAGCGCAGCAGTTCTCAACCTGTGGGTTGCGACCCCTTTGGGGGTCGAACGACCCTTTCACAGGGGTCGCCTAAGACCATCAGAAAATGCAGATATTTACATCACGATGCATAACAGTAGCAAAATTTCATGGTTGGGGGTCACCACCACATGAGGAACTCTATGCAAGGGTTGTGGCCTTAGGAAGGTTGAGAACCACTGCTCTAGCGGGAGGAAAACAGAACCTCACAACAGCACTGAAATCCAGGTCCAACTGCACTGGACCCCAGTTTTGGGTGAGACCCTGGGGACACAGACTCATACAGGTCCCTAGAGTGCACAGAAACTCAGGGGAACCGAAAGGCAGAGTTCCGGAAGCTTGCGCATGCACGCACGCAGAAGGCAGTGGTCTACAGGCAAGCCCGCATGCGCAGACACAGCTGATTCCCACAACCAATTAGCTTGGAGGTCAATCCTTCCCAGTGATACCAACAACAATCAAGAATTAGCTACAACAGACTGTACACACATTTCACAAAGGGGTGCACCAAGAGTGTCCACCTCAGGTAACTGGGAAGGCAGAGCTACTGGGCCACATAGGACAGCTAGCACACAAAGCTACTATACCAACTCAGGGAAGCAGTGAAATATGCAAAGACTAAAGAAGAGATCACAAATGAAAGAAACGGAGGAAAACAAATGACTGGATATAGAGTTCAAAACCACAGTTATAAGACTTTTTAAGAATTTCCTAGAAAAAATGGATAAATTTAGTGGGACCTAAAAGGAGATGAAAAAGAACCAACTAGAAATTAAACATACATTGACTGAAATAAAAAATATTATACAGAAACCTAAAAGCAGACTAGAGGATCGCAAGAATCAAGTCAAAGATTTGAAATACAAAGAAGCAAAAAACACTCAACTGAAAAAGCAAAAAGAAAAAAGAATCCAAAAATTGGAAGATAGTGTAAGGAGCCTCTGGGACAACTTCAAGCATACCAACATCAGAATTATAGGGGTGCCAAAAGAGAGAGCAAGGTAATGAAAACCTATTTGAAGAAATAGTGACTGAAAACTTCCACCACCTGGTGAAAGAAATAAACTTACAAGTCTAGGAAGTGCACAGAACCCCAAACAAAAGGAATCCAAAGAGAACCACACCAAGACACATCATCATTAAAATGCCAAGAGCAAAAGACAAAGAGAGAATATTAAAAGCAGCAAGAGAAAAACAGTTAATTACCTACAGGGGAGCACCCATTCAACTGTCAGCTGATTTCTCAACAGAAACTATGCAGGCCAGAGGGGATTGGCAAGAAATATTCAAAGTGATGAATATCAAGTACCTACAACCAAGAGTACTCTACCCAGCAAAGCTATCATTCAGAATTGAAGGGTGGGTAAAGAGCTTCACAGATAAGAAAAAACTAAAGGAGTTCATCAACACCAAACCAGTGTTATATGAAATGCTGAAAGATATTCTTTAAGAAGAGGAAGAAGAAAATGGTAAAGGTAAAAATTATGAGCAACAAATACATACCTATCAACAAGTGAATCTAAAAATCAAGTGAATTGAAAATCAAATGAACAGAATAAATTGGTGATTATAATAGAATTAGGGGCATAGAAAGGGAGTGGACTGATAATTCTCAGGGGGAAAGAGGTAAGGGAGGGTGCAGAGAGAGACTGGACAAAAATCATACAACTATGGATGAGGACAATGGAGGGGAGGTAAGGACAGAGGGTGGGGTAGTGTCGGAAACCAAATATTGTTCTCACTAAATGGATGTAAACGGGAAGCCAGAAGGCTGGCCAACCTTAATTGCTCTGAAAGGTCAGAGCTGATTACTCATTGGTTAGTTGAAACTATCTGTTTGTATCATGTTAATTTCTGTTATTTTCTGCCTAAAGTATAGGGGTGTGTCCCAAAGCCTTAATAAAAGGGAGAAAAAGGCCAGAGCAAATGGCAGTCCTTTCCACTAGAGGAAGGCTCCCGCCTGGCCCCCCAATATCGCCAAATTAATGTTTTCTAGTCTCTCATTTTGTTTGCATTCAGCCTCCTTCAGAACCCGAACCCTGACCCTGGAACCCTAAACCACGTGGGACGTGGAAAGAGGTTCCCACAGGGTAGGAGCCAGGTAGAGGGGAGATATGGGGGGAAAAAGAGGAACAATTGTAATAATCTGAACAATAAAGATTTATTTTAAAAATATTATACAGAAACCTAACAGCAGACTAGAGGAATGCAGAAATCAAGTCAAAGATTTGAAATACAAAGAAGCAGAAAACACTCCACTGGAAAAGAAAAAAGAAAATAAGAATCCAAAAAGTTGAAGATAGTGTAAGGACCCTCTGGTACAACTTTAAGCATACCAACATCAGAATTATGGGGGTGCCAGAAGAAGAGAGAGAACAAGATGCTAAAAACCTATTTGAAGAAATAATGACCAAAAACTTCCCCCACCTGGTGAAAGAAATAGACTTACAAGTCCAGGAAGCACACAGAACCCCAAACAAAAGGAATCCAAAGAGAACCACACCAAGACATATCATCATTAAAATACCAAGAGCAAAAAACAAAGGGAGAATATTAAAAGCAGCAAGACAAAAGCAGGTAATTACCTACAAGGGAGCACCCATATGACTGTCAGCTGATTTCTCAACAGAAACTAAACAGGCCAGACAGGAGTGGCAAGAAATATTCAAAGTGATGAATATCAAGAACCTACAACCAAGATTACCTCAGTAAAGCTATCATTCAAAATTGAAGGGCAGATAAAAAGCTTCACAGATAAGAAAAAGCTAAAGGAGTTCATCAACACCAAACCAGTGTTATATGAAATGCTGAAAAGTATTCTTTAAGAAGAGGAGGAAGAAGAAAAAGGTAAAGATAAAAATTATGAACAACAAATACATATCTATCTATCAAGTGAATCTAAAAATCAAGTGAATTGAAAATCTAATGAACAGAATCAACTGGTGAATATAATAGAATCAGGGGCATAGAAAGGGAGTGGACTGATAATTCTCAGGGAGAAAGAGATGAGGAAGATGCAGGGAGGGACTGGACAAAAATCATACACCTATGGATGAGGACAATGGAGGGGAGGTAAGGGCAGAGGGTAGGGTGGGAGCCTGGTGGAGGGGGAGCCATGGAGGGAAAAAAAAGGAACAATTGTAATAATCTGAACAATAAAGATTTATTGAAAACAAAACTATATTAATCAGGACAGTATTGTGGATGAAAAGGGGTATTTTATAGAAATTACCCTCACAGAGAGATCTGATAATAAATTCATAACTGAGCATGTCATGGGGAGTAGGATCTAGGCCTATAACTTTTTTACTGAACCTGTTCCTGCCCATTGTTCTTGTGCATCTAAGTTAACACACCTTTGATATACCAGATGTAATACTTCTGAAGAGATTATTAACCCTCTATAGAGCACACAGTCTTGTTAACTATCCTGTAATTCAACCCCTGCCTTGCTATTTCCAATCTTCTTTACATCTCTTCAATTTCAAATGCATAAAATAACTGTAAAACTGTTATTCTTTAAAGCATATGAGATCTTGCTCCGTGGCATATGCCATCATTTGAAAGTCGTATAGAAATTATCTACATATGTGGAGGTTTTTTATGTTGACAGTATGGTAATGATACAAGAAAGAACATATAGATCCGCAGACTAGAATTGAGAGTTTGGAAATAAACCAATAGATATGTGGCTTATTGGTTTTGACAAGGATGCTAGCCTGTCAATGGTAAAGAATAGTCTCTTCAGCAGATAGTGCTGAAACAACTGAATTTTCACATGCAAAAGAATGAAGTTGGACACAAATTTAAAAATGGAAAATAGATTTAAATAGACATTTTCCCAAAATACACAAATGGCCAACAAGCAGATGAAGAGATGGCCCAACATCATTAGTGTTTAGGGAAAGGCAAATAAAAATCACAATGAGATACCACTTCAGATAATTAAGATGGTCATGATGCTGCTGCTGCTAATGATGATAGTAATAAAAAGAACATGAAATGGTAAAAATTGGAACCCTCATACATTGTTGGTGAGAATGTGAAATGATACAACCATTGTGGAAAATAGTTTGGCAGTTCCTCTAAAAGCTAAACATAAAATTATTATATAAGCAGCAATTCCACTCGTAGGTATATACCCAGAACTGAAAATAGAAATTCAAATACTTGTTTGCCAGTGTCCTCTATATTATTCACAATAGTAAAAAGGTCAAAATAATCTAGTGTTCATCAACAGATGAATGACTAAAGAAAATATATATATATATATTGGAATATTATTCAGCTATAAAAAATGGAGTATTTATACATGCTACAACATGAGTGAACCTTGTAAACATGCTAAGTGAAATAAGCCAGATACAAAAGAATGAATCTATAATAATAAAAGCATAATATGCTAATATTACGAGAGAGGTATCTAGGCAGCCATGGCTGTGAAGGCTTACTCTAGCATGAATTTTGTGCATGGGGCTTCTAGTATAATATAATTGCACTTTTCTCTCTCTATATAAAACCCTAATATGCAAATAGACTGAGTGGTGGAACAACCAAACAACTGAACAACCTGTCACTATGATATGCACTGACCACTAGGGGACACACATGGAACATGTGGGCTTCAGCAGCAGACAGCAGAATGCAGACATGACAGGCATTGGCTACGGCACGATGATGGAGCAGGTGAACGGGAGCACCAGACCAAGGTGGGGTGCAGGGCACTGTCATCAGGATGCTGAGCTTCTGGTGGTTATTGAAAATTCTTTGCTTCCACGCAATACAATCTCACCTGGTGTTCACACCCACTGCTGGTGCCGGCCCCAATCACTCCATTCCATCAGCAGGTGCAAGCAAGACATGGTAACAGCAGCGGTGGGAGAGGGCTGCTGGCAGACTGGGGACCAGAGGCCATGGCAGGAGGGACTGGGTGGGGGCGCAGAGGATGGGCTGAGATCCACCCCTGTGCCCACTGCAGCCTCATGGTCCACAGTTCCTTTCAAAGTGCACAGATTCGTGCACTGCACCCCATTGTATGAAATATATAAAGTGTGGGTTCCAGAACAAGTCACTCCAAGATGTGCCTCAGTGGTATGCGATTACTTTTAGCTAAAGGCTAAGGAAAAACTCCTATGTCCTTCCACCCCCAACAACCTAGAAGAATTTGAATTAGGGGGCTGGTTCATATAAGCTATTATCAGAGATAACTTCTTTTTACCTATCTATAGGTCAGAGAAAACTTCTAATTACTAAACTTCTGTTCTTATTATTATCCTGCAATGATCCTTTGAAGTTTCCAAGGTGCTTCATTGCGTCATTCCTAGCTCAGGATGTCATATATAACTCAATCACCCTTTCTGTCTCTGAACTTCTCATTCATGTGGGGTCTCTGACTTTTCAGGTATGTGTGAATTAAATTTTGTTGTTTTGTCTTGCTAATTTCTCATGTCCATTTGATAATTAGACCAGCCAGACGAACCTTGAGACTAGAGGAAAGTTTTTTCCTTCTGCACACTAGAATCGGCAAATTCATAGAGACTGAAAATAGACAAGAGGATATAAGGTGCTGGGGTTGGGGAGAATGGGAAGTTATTCCTTAATGGTTATAGAATTTATTTAGGGTAAAAATATTTTAGAAATAGGAAGTGGTGATGGTTCCACAACATTGTAAATGTAGTTAATTCTATTAAATTGTACACTTAAAGTGGTTGAAATGGTCGATTTTATGTTATTTCTATTTTAACAAAAATAAATTACTAAAACATTTTTCCCCCTTAAGCAAAGTGGACAGAGCAAACCCCTATTCCATTTCCCTGCTCCAAAAATCCATTTATATATTTTCCCAGAATAAAGGCATCATCAAATATTAAAGTGGTAGAACATATATAGTGGTACCTCTAGATATGAGTGCCCTAACATACGAGATTTTTGAGATACGAGCCATCGAGCGAGTGATTTTTGCTTTGAAATACGAGCAACATTTGAGATAGGAGTAATCACGAGAATCGGCTGGCTGCACACGACCCACCAGTTTATCGCGACTCGAGCGTCTCATAGTTTCCCACGCCTCGGTTATGGAACGAATTAAACTCGTATCTCAAGGTACCACTGTGCTTCACTTGATCTTAGCCAATAAACTGAAAGCAATAAACATAATTTTAAAATAGAGATTTTTAAATTTTATTAGCCCAGATGATAAAAGGAAACAACTCCTTAGAATCTATAATGTGGTGACATTTTTAAATTTTAGATTTTTCATAAAATATTTTCCAAGAAGTATTTATTATTAGTTAAGCCATGATTCAGGATCCCTAGATGGGATGTACCTACGTCCCCTTCTCTCCCTGGGAGAAAGATGGAAGACAGAAGAGAGGTGGGTGAAACTAGTTCAGATTTTCCTAGGAAATGGGCCTTCTGTCAAGTGGTTGTCCTGGCCAACACCAGTATGTTGAGAGAGGGCCTTGTATACTCGTTGGTACCATTCTCACATGGAGACATCACCTCTGTTAGCAGTCATTGCCTTCTCACAGAGGTGGAAGTCCAGGTAGTTACGCCAACAGGTCTTGGTCTGGTTCTGATTAGGGAAGCAGCTTTTGAAGGAGGCAGTCTAGTAGTTCTTGATTTTGGTCTTGATGTCTTCTGCCATGTTGCTGACTCCTAAAGATGCCCCAAAGCAGCTTACAGCTCAATTTGCTCCTCAGAAAAAAACTTTTACATTTTAGTTTTAAGCTCAGTTAGTAAAACAACAGTTACTATAAAAGTAAACATATGAATCCCAAAGCATAGTATGTTACAAATACAGTGTATAAAATAATGACTATATAATTTTGTGCCTGAGCGTGGAATCTCTATGGTGTAGGAATCAAATAACTCTATTGGCTTTCCTACCACTTCTCTGACTCTGCTTCATCTACATCATCTTTGCAGCCTTCTAATCTTCTGCTTTCCCCTTAAAACATTCTGGTCCTGTTTTGGCTATCTTTCTTCTACACACGTTCTCCCCGTGCCATCGCTTCCAATCCTGGTATGATGTTGATGACTTCCAAATCTTATCTCTGGTGCATCATTTCTTCTGAGCTCCAGAATATATATCCAGTTATCTTGTTTCATTTATGTTCACAGTGAACACGTTCCAAACTGAACACTTTATCTTTACTCAATCTTACTTCACTCAAGCTGCTTCTCGTTCCACATTTTGTTTCCTATTTCCATGGATTACTTACTTTCCACTTGGTTACTCAAGCAACAGCTTAGACACCATATTTCCATCACTGTCCACATCAAATTCAATAACTGGATCCTATTGAGTTCCCCAAATACAGTTATAATCTACCCACTTTCCTCCATCCCTCCTATCATTAATATAGTCCATATGTATGCTGGCATGGACTTCTATGATAGCCTTCCTGCTGGTTTGTTCTCTGATTCAGACCCCAAAGTATTTGTAGGTTGAATTAATATAATTCATGAATTTTGTTGGAGAAAAAAATTATATCTTTATTTTCACTAATCTGTACCTAAATCTTAGTATTTCTTTTTTTATGAATGTAAGCAATGACTTTATCACCAAAGGAAATCATAAGTATTTTCATATCATTATATTGTTGCAAATATCTAAAACTCATTTATATTTATTAGTTTTTTGAAATATGATAATTATTGCCCTAGCTGATTTGGATGAAGCATCAGCCTGCAGACTGAAGGGTCCTAGGTTCGATTCTAGTCAAAGGCATATGCCTGGGTTGCGGGCTTGATCCCCAATGGGGGACATGCCAGAGGCAGCCAATCAATGATTCTCTCTCATCATTGATGTTTCTATCTCTCTTTCCCTCTCCCTTCCTCTCTGAACATGTTCACTTCAAATAAAGATATATTTAAAAAAAATAAATATGATAATTATTAATAACTAGAGGCCCAGTGCACAAAATTCATGCATGGGGGGTGTTCCTCAGCCCAGCCTGCACCCTCTCCAATCTGGGACCTCTTGAGGGATGTCTGACTGCCCGTTTAGGCTTGATCCCAGTAGGATAGGGCCTAAACAGGCAGCCGAAAATCCCTCCCACAATCCAGGACTACTGGCTCCCAACTGCTCGCCTGCCTGCCTTCCTGATTGTCCCTAACTGCTTCTGCCAGCCAGCCTGATCACCCTTTAACCACTCCTCTTCCAGTTTGATTTATGCCTAACTGCTCCCCTGCCAGCCTGATTGCCCCTAACTGCCCTCCCCTGCAGGCTTGGTCACCGTTAACTGCCCTTCCCTACAGGCCTGGTGGCCCCCAACTTCCCTCCTCTGCCAACCTGGACCCTTTCAACTGCCCTCCCCTGCTGGCCATCTTGTGGCAGCCATCTTGTGTCCATATGGGGGCAGCCATCTTGTGTGTTGGAGTGACAGTCAATTTGCATATTACTCTTTCATTAGTTAGGATAGAGGCCTGGTGTACAGGTGGGGGCCAGATGGTTTGCCCTGAAGAGTGTCCTGGATCAGGGTTGGAGTTCCCTTGGGGCATGGAGTGGCCTGGACAAGGGGCCTGTGGTGGTTTGCAGGCTGGCCATGCTCCCTGGCAACTCAAGCAGAGGCCTTGATGTCTGGGATTTATTTATCTGCTCTAATTGAAACTTTATAGCCTTGAGTGGAGCCAAGCCTCCTACTGCTCCATGGCTGCTGCCACTTTTGTTGGGACTTATTTATCTTCTATAATTGAAACTTCATAGCCTTGAGTGGAGGCCTGGGCTGGCCAGGGTGTGCAGAAAGCTTGGTTTCCTCCATTTCCAGGGAAACTTAAGCCTCCTGCTCGCTCTATGGCTGCAGCCATCTTGGTTGGGTTAATTTGCATACTCACTCCTGATTGGCTGGTGGGCGTGGCTTGCGGCTATAGTGGAGTGATGGTTAATTTGCATATTACTCTTTTATTAGATAGGATACCCACTGCTAGATCTTTTTATTTAAATATGAAGAAGCATATATAATACTATCTTATAGTTAAAAAATATTTTCATAACTGTATTTTAGAATAATTGTTTTTGTATGTAACCTTAATAGATTTATTTATTTATTTAACATATTTTTTTATTGATTTCAGAAACAGAGAGAGAGAGAAACAGATACATCAATGATGACAGTGAATCATTGATTGGCTGCCTCCTGCACGTCCTTCACTGGGGATTGAGTTTGCAACCTGGGCATGTACCCTGACCAGGAATCCAACCATGACCTTCTGGTTTATAGGTAAACACTCAACAGCTGAGCACTCAGCTGGGACCTAATAGATTTATTGACATGTAATTCACATACCATGTCATTCCCCTACTTAAAGTATATAATTTAATGTTTTTTTTCTTTTAAATTAAATCTTTATTATTCAGATTATTACATTTGTTTCTCTTTTTTCCCCTCCATAGCACCCCTCCAGCCAGCTCCCACCCCTCCCTCTGCCCTTAGCTCCCTCCCATTCATCTCATCCATAGGTGTATGATTTTTGTCCAGTCTCTCCCTGTACACCCCTCACCCCTTCCCCCCTGAGAATTATCATTCCACTCCCTTTCTGTGCTCCTGATTCTATTATATTCACCAGTTTATTCTGTTGATCAAATTTTTAATTCACTTAATTTTTAGATTCACTTGTTGATAGATATGTATTTGTTGTTCATAATTTTCTGGCTTTTACCTTTTTCTTCTTCCTCTTCTGGTTTGGAGTTGATGAACTCCTTTAGCTTTTTCTTATCTGTGAAGCTCTTTATCTGCTCTTCAATTCTGAATTTTAGCTTTGCTGGATAGATTATTCTTGGTTGTAGGTTCTTGCTATTCATCACGTTGAATATTTCTTGCCACTCCCATCTGGCCTGCATCGTTTCTGTTGAGAAATCAGCTGACAGTCGTATGGGTATTCCTTTGTAGGTAATGAACTGTTTTTCTCTTGCTGCTTTTAATATTCTCTCTGTGTCTTTTGCTCTTGGTATTTTAATTATGATGTGTCTTGGTGTGGTCCTCTTTGGATTCCTTTTATATGAGGTTCTATGTGCTTCCTGGACTTATAAGTCTATTTCTTTTACCAGATGTGGGAAGTTTTCAGTCATTATTTCTTTAAACAGGTTTTCAGTATCTTGCTCTCTCTCTTCTTCTGGCACCCCCACAATTCTGATGTTGGTACGCTTAAAGCTGTCCCAGAGTCTCCTTACATTATGTTCACATTTTTGGATTCTTTTCTCTTCTTGCTTTTCCAGTTGAATGTTGTCTGCTTCTTTATATTTCAAATTTTTGACTTGATTCTTGCCTTTCTCTAGTCTGCTGTTAGGACTCTTTATAATATTTTTTATTTCAGTCAGTGTATGTTTAATTTCTAGTTGATTCTTTTTCATCTCCTCTTGGTTCTCACTAAATTTATCAAATTTTTCTAGCATATTCTTGAAAAACCTTATAGCGTGGTTTTGAACTCTATATCCAGTCGTTTTTTTTTTCTCCATTTATTTTGTTTGTGATCCCTTCCCTTGTTTCGGCATTTTCACTATGCCGGGGAAACTTCTGTGTTGGATTCAGCCTTATGATACCAGACGCAAAACCGAAGAAGCCTCTGTTGAGCTTGGGATGGGTGCAGTCTCAGGGCTTAAGGGACCACCTTGCCTTCCAGTCGGCCCCGCCCTCCACAGCCCCTGAGTCTCACGTGGCTGGGTAATCCCTGGAGCGGTCCTTGTGCGTGTGCGCACCCGCAGTGCCTCTAACCGCTGCCTTTCCAGCTCCCCTGCGCACCAGGACTACATGAGTCTAGGTCCCCAGGGTTTCGCCTGAAACAGGGGCTTAGTGGACTCAGAAGTGACACAGTTCGGAAGGTCTGTCTCCTGCCCACTCGCGAAAGCCAGCGGCACAATCAGCAATCTGGCCTGCGCGCAGCACCGTGCGCTTGCGAGACCAGACCTGATCTTCTGCGACGCCCCTAAATTTCGGTCCACCTCTCCCTTTTCACAGTCCAAACTCCCCCCATATGAGTTTCGCTGGATCTGGGGTTTAGTGTCGTAAAATAAGGGGTTCAATGCTGTTGGGAGTCTCCGTTTCCCTCCCGCCAGAAAAAGCCAGCCAGGTACTCTGGCACCCGCTCTCTCAGCGCGCGCGTCTCAGTACCTCGGCTTTTTGCAGCTCCTCT
This sequence comes from Lasiurus cinereus, assembly GCA_011751065.1. Taxonomy (NCBI): domain Eukaryota; kingdom Metazoa; phylum Chordata; class Mammalia; order Chiroptera; family Vespertilionidae; genus Lasiurus; species Lasiurus cinereus. The sequence goes on from JAAGEH010000012.1 coordinate 23,459,494, forward strand.
GGGTCTCCGTGAGCCCCTCTCTTTCCTTCTAGCTGTAGAACTTACACTCCGCCAGCTGGTTCTGGATGTTGTCCGTTCTGTCTTTTAGTTGTAGTTTTGAAATTGTTGTGTGAGGCAGCAGTGTAGGTGTTTAACTATGCCGCCATCTTGGATTCCTCCATCAATTTAATGGTTTTTGTATATTCAAGAATTGTGCAACCATTACCACAATCAACTAAAAATGTTTTTCTGACTTGGGATGATGAACACATAATACAATATACAGATGAAGTATTATAGAATACCCCTGAAACCTATATGATCTTATTAACCAATGTCACCCCAATAAATTCAATTTCAAAAGATATATTTTAAAAGAATAATTTTTCATTACTTTAAAAAGAGACCCTGGCCCAGCCGGTGTTGCTCAGTGGTTAAGTGTAGACCTATGACCAGGAGATCATGGTTCAATTCCTGGTCAGGACACATGCCTAGTTATGGGCTCAGTCCTCAGTGGGGGATGTGCAAGAGGCTGCCAATCAATGATTCTCATCATTGATGTTTTTATCTCTCCTTCCCTCTCCCCTCTTCTCTCTGAAATCACTATATATATTATTAAAAAAGAACCCTATATCTATTAGCAGTTATTTCCCATTTCTTTTCACCTTCACTTCCTTCTCCCAAACCTAGACAACCACTAGTCTACTCTCTGTCTCACATGTGATCTTTTGTGTCTCACTTTTTCCACTTATTATTTATTTATTTATTAATATTAAATTTATTGGGGAGACATTGGTCAACATGATCATATAGGTTTCAGGTATGGGTTTCTATGTTACAAGATCTGTATATTGTACCATGTGCCCATCACCCAAAATCAAATCTTCTGCTATCACCATATGGCTTCATCCTTTAGCAAAATGTTTTCAAGGTGTATTAATGCTGTGGTATATATCATTACATCATTCCTTCTTATGGTCTAACTAAAGGCCCAGCGCACAAAATTTGTGCATTAGGTAGGGTCCTTAGGCCTGACCAGCGATCAGGTCTGATTGGGGCCTTCCTCCCCCCAGTTGCCACCTGGCAGCCAGGGCCTTCCTTCATTCTGCACCACACTCTGGTGACTGGATGTCATAGCAAGCAGTTGAACTCCCATTGGTCAAATTCCTGTTCGGTCGAACTCCCAAGGGGACAATTTTCATATTAGCCTTTTATTATATAGGATAATATTCCATGCATAAGTGAATGGATAAATATTTTATTTATCCATTCTTGTTTCAAGGACCTTAGGACTTTTTAGGCAGTTTGGGTGTAATGAATAAGACTGCTATGAACATTTATTTATAAGTTTTTGTGTTTCAGTTCTCTTGGGTATATGCATGTTTAACTTTTGAGAACTTCCACATTATTTTCCAGAATTGCTGTGCCATTTTGCAATGGTATCAGCAATGTAGGAAAGTTAAAGTTTCTCCACACTAAAAAAAAAATTGTTATTATATCTTTTTTTATAATTAAAGCCATCCTATTATATGAAGTACATTTTCATTGTTGTTTTGGTATGCATTTCCCTATTATTAAGTGGGTAATGAAGTTAAATATTTTTTTCATGTGTTTCTTGGCCACTTTTATATTTTCTATAGAGTAATATCTTCTCAGATCCACTGCCCATTTTTCAATTGGGCTGACTTTTTATTGTTAAGTTGTTCCTTCCTCAGTTTCAGCAGGCTGCTCAGGGCCTCAGTCTGCTCAGAGCTTCCTTCCAAGGCAAGGGAGTAGGGCTGGTACCCCAGTGGGCCTGAGAATAGAGTATCATACCAAAGAATATTATTCTCCAGACTTAAAATCTAATGGGCCCTGTTAGAGTATTGCTCAGTTAGAGTATTGTCCTAATATATCAAGGTTGCAGACCAGTTCGATCCCTGGTCAGGGCACATAAAAGAAACAACCAATGAATGCATAAATGAGTGGCATAACAAATGAATGTATCTCTCTTCTCTCTCTCTCTCTCTCTCTCTCTCTTTCTCTCTCTCTCTCAAAATAAATTTAAAAAAATCTAATGGAATTTTCTCTGGTAAGTTTTGCACTTGCTTGGGATCCATAAGCCCTTTTTTTAAAATACAAATTTTCTCTTTGGGGATGGGAATGTTCATCCTATGCCTGTCCCCTCATTATATATTGGAAGCAGATAATTTGTTTTCACAGGTTCACAGCTAGAGAGCAATTTTTTGCCTCTGAATGAATCATAGCTCCAATCTTTTCCTATATTTGGTTGAACTTTGGGACTTAGAGCTGATGCTGGAATGGGTTCAGGCATTTGAGCTGCTAGGACTGCAGTGAATCTATTTTGCATGTGAGATGGACGTGAATTTTTGGGATCTAGATGAACTAAATTATGTGTTGAAAGTTTAATCCCCAGTATGTCTAAATGTGAATGTGTTTGTAAAACTGAGGATCTTTATGATGTTTATTACATTTTGTTTTAAGTCCTAGCTCTAGAAGTCATCTCTCCTCCCCACCATTGCCAACCCCCAGAGACCTAGCCTTTCCCCCCAAATAATCAGCAACCCTTGAGGCAGCAGAAGACAGTAGCCCCCACCTAATGGTCACAGGGTCCTGACCTCTGGCAGGCTAAAGATAACATCTTTTCTCTCTCTCTCTCTCTCTCTCTCTCTCTCCCTCTCTGGTTATTCCTCACTTGAAGTATATTTTTTCCATTGATATTTAGAGAGAGTGGAAGTGATGAAGGGAGAAAGAGAGAAAAACATCAATGTGAGAGAGACACATATCTATTGGTTGCCTCCTACACACATCCCACCCGGGGCTAGGATCAAACTTCCAACCCAGGTACATGCCCTTGACTGGGACTTGAACCTGAGATCCTTTGGTGTGTGGGCCAACACTCTAACCACCTATTAACACTGGGCTAAAGATAACACCTTGATCTAAGTAATGCTTCAGTTTCTGAGCCCTTACAGTGAAAAGAACTCCTCGTTATTTTTCTAATAGATGCTGGAGCTGTTTCAAGACCCGAAGAAATAACTTATTACCTTTACCTTACCTCCAATCAATGAGTTCCCAACAGAATCCCTAACCCTTAAACCACAAGTGTGTTGTGATTTCTTCCCCTATATCATCTGTAAATCACAGGTCATTGGGGAATTCAGGCTTTTAAGCATTAGCTTCCCATTTTCCTGTGTGGTAACATCTCTCTATATAAAAGCCTAATATGTTAAGTGCCCAACCACTGGACCAGTCGCTATGATGCACACTGACCACCAGTGGGCAGATGGTTCCACCAGTAGGTTAGCTTGTTGCTGGGGTCTGGCCTATGAGGACTTGGTGGGACAGGCTGGAGATGCTCTGGAGCCCTCCCATGGTCCCTCCCCATCCCTGATAGTTCACCATTGGGGTCCCTCGGCCTCACCTGTGCCCTGTCACAATCCAGGACCCCTTGAGGGATGTCCAAGAGCTGCTTTTGGCTCAATCCCTGCAGGCCAGGCCAAGGGACCCCGCTGGTGCATGAATCTATGCATTGGGCCTCTAGTTTATAATAAATTAGTCAATACTTCTCTACTGTAATCTTGGTGTCTAGTGTTTGGCTCTGCTAGTGTCTGGGGAACAAACCATTGCTGTTACTGTAACACAAATGTTGATTCTGTTGGGACTCAGCCCTGAGTGGGTTTTCTGCCTGCAGTTCAGCAACCCCTGGCTGCTAGTGGTTGCTCCAGTTTCTGTGTGAGCAGCTGCCTAAACCGATTGTTCCAGGGACAGTTCTACAGTGCTCACCATTGACTGGGTTGGATGACCAACAGTGCTTTCATTTCGCAGTGAGAGAAAGTGCGTACTTGGTAATATTAAATTGGTTTAAAAAAATAAGACATCTACTGGTAAGTAGCCTTGTAGGTAAAAACCTCAGGGACACTCTGCTGTTACTTTTGGTTGGGTCCTTAAAGAACTCATTTGACTTGGTTTGAGGGGCCCCTATTGGTTGCATTAGGAAAAGAATCCTGAGAGGTTGCAATTAGCAACTAGGATATGATTATTGGAATTATATCAGTTATTTGTTGAGTCTGTGTCTCAACTCAGGTGTGGAATTTTGTTTTTAACTTAAAACTGGTATTGAATTTAGTCTAGAGCTGACGAATTAAATTTGAGGGGAGGGAGAATCTAAGATGGCAGCATAGGTAAACACCTACACTGCTGCCTCGCACAACAATTTCAAAACTACAACTAAAAGAACAGACATCATCTAGAACCACAGGAAAGCTGGCTGAGTGGAAATTCTACAACTAGAGGGAAAAAGAGGGGCTCGCGGAGAACCAGAGGAGCTGCAAAAAGCTGAGGTACGAGGAGACGTGCTCGCTGAGAGAGCCGGTGCCTGAGTACCTGGCTAGTTTTCTCTGGCAGGAGGGAAATGGAGACTCTCAAAGGCATTGTACCCCTTATCTTACGACACTAAAACCCCAGATCCAGCCGAAATTCATACGGGGGGAGTTTGGACTGTGAAAAGGAAGAGGTGCATGGAAATCTAGGGGAGTTACAAAAGATCAGAGGTTTGGTGGCAGGCACGGCACTGCGCAGAGGACAGATTGCTGATTGTGCTGCTGGCTTTTGCAAGTGGGCGGGAGACAGACCCTCCCAACCGTGCCACTTCTGACTCCACTAAGCCCCAGTTTCGGGTGAAACCCTGGGGACCTAGATTCTTGTGGTCCTGGTGCGCAGGGGAGCTGGAAAGGCAGCGGTCTGGAGGCACTGAGGGAGAGCGTGCACAAGGACTGCTCCAGAGATTACCCAGTCACGTGAGACTCAGGGGCCGTGGAGGGTGGGGCTGACTGGAAGGCAAGGTGGTCCCTTAAGCCCTGAGACTCCACCCATCCCAAGCTCAACAGAGGCTTCTTCAGTTTTGCAAGTCTGGTATCATAAGGCTGAATCCAACACAGTTCTCCCGGCATAGTGAAAATGCCAAGACAAGGGAAGGGATTACAAACAAAAGAAATGGAGGAAAAGAAATGACTGGATATAGAGTTCAAAACCACGCTTATAAGGTTTTTCAAGAATATGCTAGAAAAGTTGGATAAAGTTAGTGAGAGCCAAGAGGAGATGAAAAAGGACCAACTAGAGATACAAAAGATTCAACTAGAGATGAAAAAGGACCAACTAGAAATTAAACATACACTGACTGAAATAAAAACTATTATACAGAGTCCTAATAGCAGACTAGAGAAAGGCAAGAATCAAGTCAAAAATTTTAAATATAAAGAAGCAGGAAACATTCAACTGGAAAAGCAAGAAGAGAAAAGAATCCAAAAATGTGAACATAAGTAAGGAGACTCTGGGACAGCTTCAAGCGTACCAACATCAGAATTGTGGGGGTGCCAGAAGAAGAGAGAGAGCAAGATACTGAAAATATTTAAAGAAATAATGACTGAAAACTTCCCACATCTGGTAAAAGAAATAGACTTAACAAGTCCAAGAAGCACACAGAACCCCATATAAAAGGAATCCAAAGAGGACTACACCAAGACACATCATCATTAAAATATCAAGAGCAAAAGACAAAGAGAGAATATTAAAAGCAGCAAGAGAAAAACAGTTCATTACCTACAAGGGAGCACCCATACGACTGTCAGCTGATTTCTCAACAGAAAAGATGCAGGCCAAACGGGAGTGGCAATAAATATTCAACATGATGAATAGCAAGAACCTACAACCAAGAATAATCTATCCAGCAAAGCTATCATTCAGAATTGAAGGGCAGATAAAGAGCTTCACAGAGAAGAAAAAGTTAAAGGAGTTCATCAACTCCAAACCAGTATTATATGAAATGCTGAAAGGTACTCTTTTAGAAGAGGAAGAAGAAAAAGGTAAAAGAGAAAAAATTATGAACAACAAATACATATCTATCAACAAGTGAATCTAAAAATTAAGTGAATTAAAATTTGATCAACAGAATAAACTGGTGAATATAATAGAATCAGGAGCACAGAAAGGGAGTGGACTGATAATTCTCAGAGGGGAAGAGGTGAGGGGTGTACAGGGAGAGACTGGACAAAAATCATACACCTATGAATGAGGTCAATGGGAGGGAAGTAAGGGCAAAGGGAAGGGTGGGAGCTGGCTGGAGGGTTGCTATGGAGGGGAAAAAAGAGAAACAAATGTAATAATCTGAATAATAAATATTTAATTAAAAATAAAAATAAATTAAAAATAAATAAATTTGAGGGGAAATGTATGAATGTGCATGAGTGAGATATGTTGTTTGTCGATGTTATTTGTTTTACAGCATTACAAAGCTTTGGTCATCCAAGCAGAATCTTAAATTTGTTCATTTACTAGAAACATAATCTGGATCCAGTTTTTTTCTGAGTCTTGAATTGTGCCTGGAACACAAAGGCTAGAGATTTAAAATGACAATTATGAGATCTCTATTTATGCTTATCTGTATGTTTATATATGTTTATATATGTCTATGTACTAGTATGTATAGTCTAGGTGTATCATATTTCTACCATTGAATTCTAATTTGTAATATTAAATTGGTTTAAAAAAATAAGGGCTTATATAAGAACTAGAGGTCCGTTTTATGAAGATTCGTGCAATAGGCCTTCCTTCCCCTGGCTGCCGGCACGGGTTTTCCTCCAGCACCTGGGACCCAGGCTGCAGTGGAGCCAAGCCTTCAGCCTTCATGCTTGGCTCTGGCTGCAGTGGAGCCTTCAGTCTTCACTCCATGCCTGTGTATACAAATTAACCTTCCATTTTGTTGGGTTAATTTGCATACCCACTCCTGATTGGCTAGTGGGCATCACAGAGGTATGGCCAATTTGCATCTTTCTCTTTTATTAGTGTAAATGCTCAAAAATAGAACAGGCGGTCTGGTGGTGTGGCTCAGTGGTTGAGCAATGACCCAGGAATCAGGAGGTTCAATTCCCGTCAGTACAGATGCTTGGGGTATGGGCTTCATCCCTAGTAGAGGGCATTCAGGAGGCAGCCCTTCGATGGTGTTTCTCTATCAATGATGTTTCTATTTCTCTCCCCCTTTCCCTTCCTCTCTCTGAAATCAATTAAAAAATTACTTATTTGAGTGATAAAACATTTAAAAGAATAGAACAGGCTATGTTCACTCTGGCACCACATATACTAAAATTGGATTGATACAGAGAAAATTGATATAAGAATGACATGCAAATTCATGAAGCATTCCATATTAAAAAACAAAATAGAACAGACTAGCCTAAATGCTTTTCAGAATCACATGATTTGGGAAAATATTTTATATTAAAGTTGATTCTGAGTTGGGTTTGGTTAAATAGTCATATCTTTAGACTCATAAGCATTAAATAATACTTTGATTTTTCCTGAGTTTATTAGTCAATTAAGTAAGTTCATGTTATCTCTTTTGCAAAATTTGTCAGCTAGAAAAATAACTTGGTATAGTAAAACTTATGTAGAACTAACTTAACTGTTAGAAGAAATTAAATTAAATTAATATAAATGAAATAAAAGTTTTCTTTTAACAACTCTTTAGCAATAATTATATTGTATATATACTTAACTGATTTTGTTTAGAACTTCATTGACAAGTTCAAGCAATGTATATAAATTCTGTGTACACATTTCAACATTTACTTTTATTGTTTAAAATATTACATATGTCTCCTTTTTTCCCCATTGACCCTTCCCTGGCCAATCACTCCCTCCCCACTAGAATATGTCCCCACCGCCCTAGTGTCTGTGTCTACTGATTATGCTTATATGTATGCATACAGGTCCTTTGGTTGATCTCTCACCTCCACCTTCCCTCTGAGGTTTGATGGTCTGTTTGATGATTCTCTGTCTCTGGATCTATTTTTGTTCTTCAGTTTATGTTGTTCATTATATTACACAAATGAGTGAGATCATGTGACATTTATCTTTCTCTAACTGGCTTATTTCATTTAACATAATGCACTCCATGTCCATCCATTCTGTTGCTAATGGTAAGAGTTATTTCTTTTTTTACAGCAGCATAGTATAAATCTTTTTGTTAACTTGAAACTTTAGAATTTTACTACATTAAGTGACATAATAAAAAATTGAATATCTAGATATTTCTAAATATCATGAAGTACTGAAACATTAATTGCTAGATAAGTCTAAGTTTACTTACTTTAGAATTATTATTATTTTTTAAATATATTTTATTGTTTTTTTACAGAGAGGAAGGGAGAAGGATAGAAAGTCAGAAACATCGATGAGAGAGAGACAGCGATCAGCCGCCTCCTGCACGCCCCACACTGGAGATGTGCCCACAAGCAAGGTACATGCCCCCGGCCGGAATTGAACCTGGGACCTTTCAGTCTGCAGGCCGACGCTCTATCCACTGAGCCAAACCGGTCTTGGCTAGAATTATTTTTACAGAGAAACTAAAAAATAAATTTAGATCTGTTAATGAAAATGTTTTGTCTTTGTCAGGAAAAGAACCTATGTTCCTAAAGGTTATGAAATGGATTCATAAATTTGCCAATCTAAAGAATGCTGATTAGCCAAAACCAGTTTGGTTCAGTGGATTGAACGTCAGCCTTCGGACTGAAGGGTCCCAGGTTTGTGGGCACATCCCCAGTAAGGGGCGTGCAGGAGGCAGCTGATAGATGTTTCTCTTTCATTGATGTTTCTAACTCTCTATCCCTCTCCCTTCCTCTCTGTAAAAAATCAATAAAGTATATTTTTTAAAAAAGAATGCTGATTACTTATATTTCAGTTGTGGGTAAAAATTAAGTGTTATTCTAATTAATATGAAAAGAAATGATGTATGTTTTCAGTGAAGAAAATACATTTTTAAGGAACTAAAAGGAAGTGGTTTATTTTAAAATAAGGTTAGTTATTGCCTGGCTGGCGTGGTTCCGTGGTTGAGCATTGACCTATGAACCAGAAGGTCATGGTTTGATTCCTGGTCAGGATTGCAGGCTCAATGCTCAGGGCAGCTGATTTATAATTCTCTCCCATCATTGAAGTTTCCATCCCTCTCTTTCTTACGATTCCTTTCTGAAATCAAAAATATCTTTTAAAAATAAAATAAGGTTGGCTATTTTAATAAGAAAAGAGAAATTAACAGGGATTAGGATAGTTTTAGATGTTCTTTGGGAAAGAAAATTTTATGTATAATCAAGCTGAATAAGATTAAAAAAATTAATTGAATTAGTTAATATAAGTACCAAAAGTAAACTAATAAAAAATTAGAGTTTGGTTCTCTTTCACCCTGTCAAAAAGATGAAGTTTTTCTATATTATTTTTCTTTTTAATAAATCTTTATTATTCAGTTTATTATAGATTTTCTTTTTTTTTCTTCATAGCTCCCCTCCACCTGATTCCCCACCCCTCACCCCATGCTCTTACCCCCGGCTACTGTCCTCATCCATAGGTGTAAGACCTTTGTCCAATCTCTTCCCCCACCCCTCACACCCCTTTTCTCCCAAGGATTGTCAGTCCATTCCCTTTCTATGCCCCTGATTCTATATATTCACCAGTTCATTCTGTTCATCAGATTTCTTATTCACTTGATTTTTAAATTCACTTGCTGATAGGTGTGTATTTGTTATCACTTGGTTGTTCATAATTTTTATCTTTACCTTTTTCCTCCTCTTCCTCTTCTTAAAGAATATCCTTCAGCATTTCATATAATCCTGGTTTGGTGGTGATGAACTCCTTTAGCTTTTTCTTATATGTGAAGCTCTTTATCTGACCTTCAATTCTGAATGATAGCTTTGTTGGGTATAGTAATCTTGGTTGTAGGTTCTTGCTATTCATCATTTTGAATATTTCCTGCCACTCCCTTCTAGCCTGCATAGTTTCTGTTGAGAAATCAGCTGACAATCGTATGGGTGCTCCCTTGTAGGTAACTAACTGTTTTTCTCTTGCTGCTTTCAAGATTCTCTCTTTGTCTTTTGCTCTTGGCATTCTAATTATGATGTGTCTTAGTGTGGTCCTCTTTGGATTTCTTTTGTTTGGGGTTCTCTGCACTTCCTGGACTTGTAAGTCTCTTTCACCAGGTAAGGGAAGTTATTGGTCATTATTTCTTCAAATAGGTTTTCAGTATCTTGCTCTCTCTCTTCTTCTGGCACCCCCATAATTCTGATGTTGGTATGCTTGAAGTTGTCCCAGAGGTTCCTTACATTATCCTCACATTTTTGGACTCTTTTTTTCTTTCTGTTTTTTTTATTGGATGTTTTTTGTTTCTTTATATTTCAAATCTTTGATTCTTGGGGTCCTCTAGTCTGCTGTTGGATTTCTGTATATTATTTTTTATTTCAGACAGTACATGCTTAATTTCTGACTAGTCCTTTTCCTTTTTTTTTTTTTTTTTTGCATTCTCATTAAGATCCTTGAAGGTCTCACTAAGTCTCTTGGCAGTTTGTAGAAGATTCTTGAGTAACCTTATAAATGTGGTTTTGAACTCTACACCCAGCAGTTTGCTTTCTCCATTTCTTTCATTCATGACACGTTTCTTTGTCTCCACATTTTGGCTGCTTCCCTGTGTTGATGGAGTGGCTTTGTGTGCTAATTGTCCTTTATGGCCCAGTAGCTTCTCCTCCTCCTCAATCACCTGAGGTGGACACTCTTGATGCACCCCTTTGTGGGCTGGGTACACAGCCTTGTTGTAGTTAAGCCTTGATTATTATTATTTTTTTAAAAATATGTTTTATTGATTTTTTTACAGAGAGGAAGGGAGAGAGAGAGAAAGTCAGAAACATCGACGGGAGAGAGACATTGATCAGCCGCCTCCTGCACGCCCCACAGTGGAGATGTGCCCGCAAGCAAGGTACATGCCCCCGACCGGAATCGAACCTTTCAGTCCGCAAGCTGACGCTCTATTCACTGAGCCAAACCGGTCTCAGCAAGCCTTGATTATTTTTGGTACACTGGTAGGAATTGACCTCCAGGCTAATTGGCTATGAGGACCCCCTGAGTCTGTAATGGAAGAACTGCTGTGCTGTAGACACCCCTATGGAGCAGGACTTGCTTCAGTGGGGCTTTGGTGCTCACCAAATTTGCCTCTTGAGTGTGTCACTTATGTATGTGAGGAGTTGAAATCTGATGTTGTCTCACACTGACCTCTAGGTATACTGGTTCCTGGATCTCCAAGGAAGTGCAAGTCAGCTATTGTCTGAGGCCACCCAACAGGAGCTACAGAGAGATCTGCAGATTTCTTCTCTTTGCTTGGAGTTTGGAAGTTTTGGAATTGTCTGACCCAGTTGCAATTTGTTAGGCTAAGCTGCTAGGGGGCAGGCCATTCATATGCAAAAACTGCTGTGCACAGCTTGGAGGGTTTGCAAATTGGGGGGGGCGGGGTCTCAGGGAAGCTCTTGGGTGTGGCAAATAGCAATGGCTGCCAATCAGTCCTCTCTGTGTTTTGATCCCTGTCCCATGTCCGAACCCCAGCGCAGTAAACAATGATTTCTGTGTGCACCTCTGTGAGAAAGCCATCCTCTCTTTCGGACCCGATGGCCAACAGTCCAGTTTCTCCCTGGGTCCCTAGAATCTCGCGGAAACTGGAGTTCAGAGCAGTGGGGAACTTGTAACTTCCTCCTAATTGAAAAAAGCAGTGCACACCAGCCCAATTCACATGAGTCTCCGCACCTCTGCCTTTCTGAGTCTTTGCACGTCCTACCAGGTCTCAATGCACTTTTTTATTTCCTTCTAGTTGCAGAACTCCACTCCATCAGCTTTCCCATGGTTCTAGGGGATAGTCGTTTTGTCTTTTAGTTGTAGTTTTGGTGTGGTTGTGAGAGGCAGCACATACAGGTGTATACCTTATGCCGCTATGTTGGCTCTCTCTATATTGTTTTGCTACAGAAAAGATATGAGAAGTTTTCTACCTGGAAAGTAAGGATTCTATATTTTGTTTAAAATATTTTTTGTGTTTTAAAAACATTTTTTTTCTTAATAAGATACTTGATTACTCAAAAAAATAATCTTCTCAGTCCTAAGACTTTGATGATCTAGGTAATCTGTATTTATGTTTGACAGCTTTTATTTTCACTTTGACTAAGTGGATAATTTTTTTAAAATATATTTTATTGATTTTTCACAGAGAGGAAGGGAGAGGGATAGAAAGTCAGAAACATCGATGAGAGAGAGACATCGATCAGCCGCCTCCTGCACGCCCCACACTGGAGATGTGCCCGCAACCAAGGTACATGCCCCCAACCGGAATCGAACCTGGGACCTTTTAGTCCGCAGGCCGATGCTCTATCCACTGAGCCAAACCGGTCTCGGCTAAGTGGATAATTTAATATTGTTTCATAATGACATACAATCTTCTTGGTCAAACATGTTTGACAAACTTCCCAGGGTTTAGGATATAAAAGGAGGTTGTTTTTAAACCTGGAAATAGCTTTGGGTTATTTCAGTGGGTCCCTGGAATTCTTCAAAGATTTGTTCTCTCTTTCTTTGTAAAAGAAAAAAGTTAAACTTATTAGGCTGATTTGATATACTAAAATTACATGGAAAGCTTTATCAAATAAAGAAATAATAATTGTGTTGTATTTGTATGTATATACTAGTAATTTTATAACTAAAAATGAATTTTCAGGAGATTATAATCTCTAAGAGTCTGCAATGTCCTGATACATTTATTTGTAAATCTAGAAAGTTTCTTAAAATGTTATGTTACAGAGAAAAACAAATATTGGTCCATTGCATTATAATCAGATCTACAACCATGTCATTTTAAGTTTTTGTCATTTACAGATCATCATTATTTTACTTTAAAAGTTTTGCAAATATGTTTTATCTTCGGAAAGATAGAGAGGACTTACTCCAAAATACAGGCCTCTGAGAATAAACTTTCAAATCATACCTTTAAAATGGGTAGAGATTTTTAAAAATATTTATTGTTGAAAGTATTATAGATGTCCCCTTTTCCCCCCTCCTATTGACCCCCCTCCGCTTCTCCCATCTACCCACCCTAGGCCTTCACTGTGTCCACAGGTTATGCATATACATTTCAGTTCTTTGGCTAATCTCTTCCCATTGTGCCTCCTCCCCATTCTCTCTGAGATCCATCATAAAATGGGTAAAGATTTAGATGAACAAGAATTGATGATGTGGCACTGAGTGAACTGAGAATGATTATTATTTTTTTGAATTTTTGTTTAAAACATTATTGATTTTTAATCTTTTGCTTTCCAGATAAAATAAAACTTGTTTATTTTAAACTACTATAACTTAGTAATTTGTCAAATTATACCTTTGTAAACAGAATTGTAACTTCTTTCTCTCTATTTGATCCCTTCAGAATTCAGGAACTCTTTTCTTTTTTCTTTTTAATTCTCAGTCATTCAAGGATATTTATTGGACACCTACTACCTACCATACTAGGCTATCATTGTTCTAGTCATTAAATATAATGTGATGAACAAAGCAAAAAAAGTCTCTGGCCTCATGAAGCTTACACATTATCCCAGATATTGAAGAAAAACTACTAGACCTAAGATATAAAAACAGAAAACTATCAGAGCAATATTCAAAGAACAAATTAGAGCTTTAAAAATTAAGAACACAGTCCCAGCCCTGGCCAATGTTGCCTCAGTATTTAGTGTCAGTGGTTGCAGGCTCCATCCCCAGGAAGGGGGTATGCAGGAGGCAACCAAATGATGTTCCTCTCTCATTGACATTTCTATCTCTCTATCCTTCTCCCTTCCTCTCTCTCTAAAAATCAATAAAAACTTATTTAAAAAATAAATAAAACTGTCTTTTTCTAAAGCCATGCAAGCTAAAAATGCACAGCTTGGTATCAAATTCAGAAAATTGTCACAATAGCTCATGTTTAAGCAATCTCAGTGACTGATGCTTTCTAAGCTAAGCTACACAGTGAGTTCACCTGAGCACCTGCAGACATCATCAGAATAATTTCAAACCACAGGATACTTTAGGCCTTACATCTAGAAATCTTGACTGACAGCCTTCAAACTCAGAAGTGGTTTGTAATTTGCTCTGCACATTCTTTTTTTTTTTTTAATGTTTTTATTTATTTTGGAGAGAGGAAGGAAGAGGAAGAAAGAGATTGAAACATCAATGATGAGAATCATCAGTCAGCTGCCTCCTGCATACCCCATACTAGGAATTGAGCTTGAAACCCAGTCATGTGCATAGGACCATGCTCAACCACTGAGCCACACTGCCTGGGTGTTTTTTGTTTTGTTTTCATAGACATATCTCATCTTTAGGACTAAAAACAGGGATCCCAGGAAAAAAGCAAACATTATGGTAGTGTAGAGTATTAATGGTAAATCTGGAACTAAAGAATATTTTTAATTGAATGTTACACAATTTCATTCCTTGAATCCTATAATCCATCAATCAAGTTTTCTTTCATCACTTGTGCTTTTGGCATATGTCTTAAGAAGGCTCTCTCTAACTTTAGGTTATGAATATTTATTTCTATGTTTTCTTCTCTAAAAGTTTTATAGTTTTATATTTATTATTCATTTTAAATTAATTTTTGTATATCATATTACAAAGGGACAAACTTCATTCCTTTTGCATGGGGCTATTCAATTGCTGAAAATACGATTTTTTCTCCTATTGAATGGTCTTGGCACCTTTGTGAAAATTCAAATGACCATAAATATAAAGGCTTATTTCTGTAATCTCAACTCTATTTCACTAATTTTTGTCTCTGCGTATGCCAGCACCATACCATCTTCATCTTGTTTACTGCAACTTTGTAAGTTTTGAAATCAGGACATGTGAATCCTTTAACTTGATTATTCTATTTTAAGATATTTTGGCTACTCTTTTTTCTTTTTTTTGTCTTAAATGTATTTTTATTGATTTCAGAGAGCAAGAGAGAGAGAGACAGAAACATCAGTGATGAGGGAAAATCATTGATTGGCTACCACCTGGGTGTCCCCCACTGAGGATCACCCAAGCATGTGCCCCTGACCGGAACTGAACCCAGTATCCTCCAGACCGCAGGCCAATGCTCTACCCACTGAGACAAACCAGCTAGAGCTTGGCTACTCTTAATTGCTTATATTTCCATATGAATTTTAGGATCAGCTAGAAATTTGATGATTGTGTTGAATCTAATTAAATTTGGTGAACATTTCTTTTTTTTTAAAAAAAATATATCTTATTGATTTCTTGCAGAGAGGAAGGGAAAGGAATAGATAGAACGATCGATGAGAGAGAAACATTGATCAGCTGCCTCCTGCACACCCCCTACTGGGGGTGTGTCCGCAACAAACCAGAATTGAACTTGGGACCCTTCAGTCCACAGGCCAACGCTCTATCCACTGAGCCAAACCAATTAAGACTGAACATTTCTGTTTTGACATTGAGTTTTCCAATCCATGAATATAGAAGATATCTTTTATTTAACTATTCTTTAATTTCTTTCAACTATAATTTATAATTTTGGGAATACATAAATATATAAAGTCATAAATAAATAAAATTAAAAAACCCTGCTGTATGTTGCAGCCAATGATCTTTATAAAATGCAAATCTAATTATATCTTTTCACTGATTAACCTTTTTTTTTATCTGAACAATAAAGAGTTATTTAAAAAAAAAGACTTACAGCTTTAATGATGTTGGTGGAGTGAGATAAAATGGTTACCCTCATAACAAGTTATCCTGAAAATAATCACTTTAAAATTGTTTATAGAAAAGAAACAAATTAGCTAAGAAACTATAAACAAAAACATGATCACTACTATTGTATGGCTATAATAACTAAAGTGCTGAAGAACTATAACATAAACCTAAAAAAATAAAGACTTATGCCTAAAGATGTTCTTCACAGTGTTTATTTATGAATATGAAACACTAGAAATAACCTATGTCCAATAATAAGAGAGTGTTTAAATAAATTATGATTGGAATGAAACAGCATAGACTATCAGCTAAAAGCATCGATTCTTACCACCTAGATTTAAATCCTGAATTGACTGCATATTAGTCCTACATTAACCTCTTCATGCCTCACTTTATTTTTAAAAATTTTTAAAATTCTTTATTATTTAAAGTATTACCTGTGTATTCTTCTTTTTTAAAATTTTTATTAATTTTTTATACATATCTCCTCATTGCCCCCCTCCCTCCCAAGCATACCCCAACCCCCCAGTGTCTATGTTCATTGGTTATGCTTATATTCATGCATACAAGTCCTTTGATTGATCTCTTATCTACCTCACCTAACTTTAATCTTCCTGCTGTAATTTCATAGTCTGAAGCTTTACTGTCTCTGTATCTATCCTTTTGTTCATCAGTTTATAATGTTCTTTATTATCCACAAATGAGTGAGATCATGTGATGGTTCTCCTTCATTGACTGGCTTATTTCACTAAGCATAAGGCTCTCCAGTTCCAACCAGGTTGCTGCAAATGGTAAGAATTCCTTCTTTTTAATGGCAGCATAGAATTCCATTGTGTAGATGTACCACAGTTTCCTGATCCACTCATCTGCTGACAGGCACTTAGGCTGTTTCCAAATTGTAGCTATTGTAAATTGTGCTGCTATGAACATAGGGGTGCATAAATCCTTTCTGATTGGTGTTTGTAATTTCTTAGGATAAATTCCTAAGAGTGGGATTACAGGGTCAAATGGGAGATCCATTTTTAGTTTTTTGAGGAAACTCCATACTGTTCTCCACAGTGGCTGCACCAGTCTGCATTCCCACCAACAGTGCACAAGGGTTCCTTTTTCTCCGCATCCTCGCCAACACTTGTCGTTTGTTGATTTGTTGATGATTGCCATTCTGACAGGCGTAAGATGGTCTAGCATTGTCGTTTTGATTTGCATCTCTCGGGTAATTAGTGACTTTGAACATGTTTTCATGTGTCGCTTGGCCTTCCTTCTGTCGTCTTTTGAAAGGTTCTATTTAGGTCCGTTGCCCATTTTTTTATTGGATCATTCATCTTCCTTTTATTAAGGTGTATAAGTTGGCTGTAGATTTTGGAGATTAAACCTTTATCAGTGATAACATTTGCAAATATGTTCTCCCATACAGTGATCTTTCTTGTTGTTTTGTTGATGGTTTCTTTTGCTGTGCAAAAGCTTTTTATTTTGATGTAGTCCCATTTGTTTATTTTTTCTTTAGCTTCCATTGCCTTTGAAGCAGTATCAGTGAAGAAGTTCTTTCGGCATATATCTGAGATTGTGCTGCCTGTGGATTCCTCTAGTATTTTTATGGTTTCCCTTCTAATGTTTAAGTCCTATATCCATTTTGAGTTTATTTTTGTATTTGGTGTAAGTTGGTGGTCCAGTTTCATTTTTTTGCATGTCTGTGTCCAATTTTCCCAACACCATTTATTGAAGAGGCTATGTTGGCTCCATTGAATGTTCGTGCCTCCTTTGTCAAATATTAGTTGAGCATAGTGGTTTGGGTGGATATCTGGGTTCTCTATTCTATTCCATTGGTCTATATGTCTGTTCTTGTGCCAGTACCAGGCTGTTTTGAGAACAATTGCTTTGTAGTATAGCTTGAAATCTGGTATTGAGATCCCACCTACTTTATTATTATTTCTCAGAATTGCTGTAGCTATTTGTGGTCTTTTTTTGTTCCAGTTGAATCTATGAAGAATTCTTTCTAGGTCTGTGAAATATGTCGTTGGTATTTTAATGGGTAGTGCATTGAATCTGTAGGTTGCTTTGGGTAGTATGGACATTTTAATGATGTTGATTCTCCCAATCCATGAGCATGGTATGCTCTTCCATCTGTTAACATCTTCCTCTATCTCATTTTTCAGTGTCCTGTAGTTTTCTGCATAAAGGTCTTTTACATCTTTAGTTAGGTTTATTCCTAGGTATCTTAATTTTTTTGGTGCGATGGTAAATGGGATTGCTTTTTTAGTTTCTCTCTCTGTAATTTCACTATTAGTGTATAGAAATGCCACAGACTTCTTAGCATTAATTTTGTATCCTGCTACATTGCCGAATTCATTAATTAAGTTAATTAGTTTTGGAATGGAGTCCTTTGGGTTTTTTATGTACAATATCATGTCATCTGCAAATAAGGATAGCTTTACTTTTTCTTTTCCAATTTGGATGCCTTTTATTTCTTCTTCTTGTCTAATTGCAGTGGCTAATACTTCCAGTACTATGTCGAACAGGAGAGGTGAGAGTGGGCATCCTCTTGTTCCTGTTCTTAGGGGAAATGGTTTTAGTTTTTGCCCATTGAGTATGATGTTAGCTGTGGGCTTATCATATATGGTTTTTATGATGTTGAGGTATGCTCCTTCTATTCCCACTTTGCTGAGAGTTTTTATCAAGAAAGAGTGTTGGATTTTGTCAAATGCTTTTTCTGCATCAATTGATATGACTATGTGATTTTTATCTCTCAATTTGTTTATGTGTTGTATCACATTTATTGATTTGCGGATATTGTACCATCCCTGCATTCCTGGGATGAATCCTGCTTGGTCATGGTGTATGATCTTCTGATGTACTGCTGGATTCGATTTGCTAGAATTTTGTTGAAGATTTTCGTATCTATGTTCATGAGAGATATTGGCCTATAATTCTCTTTCATTGTGTTGTCTTTATCTGGTTTTGGTATTAGGGTGATGCTGGCTTCATAGAAGGTGTTTGGAAGTGTTTCTTCTTCTTGAATGTTTTTGAATAGTCTGAGGAGGATAGGTTTTAATTCTTCCTTGAATGTTTGGTAAAACTCTCATGTGTAGCCATCTGGTCCCGGGTTTTTATTTGCTGGAAGCTTTTTGATTACTGCTTCAATTTCTTCCATAGTTATTGGACTATTGAGATGTTTGGCTTCCGCTTTGTTGAGTTTTGGAAGGTTATATTTTTTCTAGGAAAATGTCCATTTCTTACAGGTTGTCCACTTTGTTGGAATAGAGTTGTTCATAGTATTTTAACAATCCTTTGTATTTCCACAGGGTCTGTTGTTATTTCTCCTCTTTCATTTCTGATTTTGTTTATTTGGATCTTCTCTCTTTGTTTCTTGGTGAGCCTGGCTAGAGGTCCATTAATCTTGTTTATCCTTTCAAAGAACCAGCTCTTGGTTTTGTTGATCTTTTGAATTGTTTCTTTGGTCTCCAAGTTGTTTATCTCTGCTCTGATCTTCACTATTTCCTTCCTTCTGAGTACACTGGGCTTTTTTTGTTGCTCTTGTTCTAGCTCTTTGAGTTGTAGCTTCAGGTAATTTATTACCATTGTTTCCTGTTTTTTGCAGTAGGCTTGTAGGGCTATGAAGTTCCCTCTCAAGACTGCTTTCACTGTGTCCCATAAATTTTGTATTGTTATGTTGTCATTGTCATTTGTTGCCATGATGTTTTTTATTTCTTCCTTGATCTCTCTGGTTACCCAGTCGTTGTTTAATAGCATGCTGTTTAGTCTCCATGTGTTTGATTTCTTTCTATTGTTTTTATTATAGTTGATTTCCAGTTTTATGTCACCGTGGCCTGAGAAAATGCTTGATATGATTTCTATCTTCTTGAATTTGAGAGACTTTTCTTATGACCCAACATATGATCTATCTTTAAAAATGACCCATGTGCACTGGAGAAGAATGTATATTCTGTGGCTTTGGGGTGAAATGTTCTGAAGATGTCAATTAATTCCATCTGGTCTAGTGAGTCATTTAGGATTGATGTTTCTTTACTGATTTTTTGTTTAGAGGATTTGTCCAATGGTGACAATGGGGTATTAAAGTCTCCTACTATGATTGTATTGCTGTCAATCTCTCCCTTAATACCCTCCAAGAGTTTTTTTTTATGTATTTAGGTGCTCCTATATTGGGTGCATGTATGTTTTTCAGAGTTATTTCTTCTTGTTGGATTGTTCCCTTTAGTATTATGAAGTGGCCTTCTTTATCTCTTGTTATGTCCTTCACTTTGAGATCTAATTTGTCAGATATAAGTATTGCAACCCCAGCTTTTTTTTCATTTCCATTTGCCTGAAATACCATGTTCCATCCCTTCACCCTCAACCTGTGTGCATCTCTTTTCCTGAGGTGGGTTTCTTGCAGACAGCAGATATATGGATCATGTTTTCTTATCCAATCGGTTACCCTATGCCTTTTGATTGGAACATTTAATCCGTTTTCATTTAAAGTTATTATCGATAAGTACTTATCTGTTGACATTTTTAGTCCTTATCCCCGAGTTCCTTCTTCGCTTCCTCTTTCTTTTTATTACAGCAGACCCTTTAACATTTCTTGCATTGCTGGTTTGGTGGTAATATATTCCCTTAGTCCGTTTTTGTCTGTGAAGCTTTTGATTTCACCTTCAATTTTGATTGAAAGTCTTGCAGGGTACAGTATTCTTGGATTCAGGCCCTTCCTTTCCATGACTTTGTATATTTCATTCCATTCCCTTCTCGCCTGATGAGTTTCTGTTGAGAAGTCAGTAGCTAGTCTTATGGGGGTTCCTTTGTAGGTAACTTTCTGTTTCTCTCTGGCTGCTGATTAACCTTTTTAAATACATATGTTTTTATTGGTTTCAAACAAGAAGGAGAGAGTGAGATAGAAACATCAATGATGAAAGAGAATCATTGCTCAGCTGCCTCCTGCATGTCCCTACCAGGGATCAAGCCTGCAATTTAGGCATATGCCTTGACCAGGAATTCAATTGTGACCTCCTGGTTCATGGGTCAATGCTCAACCACTGAGCCACACTGGCCGATCAATGATTAACACTTTTAATTGGCTGTCCATGGCCTTCAGATAAAAGTTCAATTTCCTTAACATGGTGTGTAAGTTCCTTAATGCATTGTCACCGCTTGCTTTTCTGGCCCATCTTTGTACCTCTATCTCATCCTCACACTTTGTACTCCAATCATGTGAATTACTTTTAGAACCTTGAAAATGCCCTTCTCTTCCTCCCCATCCAGACCTTTACATGTCCCTTGTCCTCCAACCCTCTTCTCTTTTATATTTTATAATTTACCTCATGGCTAGCAAATTCTGGTTCACTCTTCAGTTCCCAAATTAGACATCATTTTCTCCCGGAAGCCTTCCCTGACCCTGACATCTGGGTAGTGCTCGTTGGATGAGCTGTCATGGTCTCCAGGGCTTTCTCTGGCAATGTGTATATTAATAGTTGCCTGTCAAATTGTCTGTATCCTCACTAGATTGTATGAGAGTAGGGTTTTGCCTTTTTCACTCTGTTTTCTCTTATACCCTGCTGGCAGGAACAGAACTTAATATGGAAAGACATTTCTAATCCTGATGTATTTTATTCTCAAGTCTTTGTAATTTTCTCACTTCTATATATAATATCATGATTTCCCCTCATTCTAGTCTAAACATATTGGGATTATCTGTGATGTTTCTTTTGGCTTTATCACTAAATTGCAGTTAGTTATCCAACTAAATTGAAATTTTCTCTGTATTTTTTCTCACATTATTCTTTGACTCCACATTTCATCATTGAAAATGATAGAATTAAAAATTACCTTAAAAAAATCAACCAACCAGTTTTGCTAGTTTCATTTCTACAGTATTCCTCATAGATGATCATTTATATTCTGTTTAAATATCAGCAGTGACAGAAATTTTATTTATTTAATATGTATATTTTTTATTGAAGGGAGAGGGAGAGACAGATAGAAACATCAATGACAAGAGAGAATCATTGATCGCTGCCTCCTGCAAGCCCATCACTGGGGACTGAACCTGCAACTTAGGTATGTGCCCTGACTGGGAATCAAACCATGACCTCCTCCTGTATCATAGGTTGATGCTCAACTACTGAGCCAGGTCAGCCAGGCAGAATATTTATTATCTCACTCTTTTAAATTTGTTTCACCTTGCTCAGATTAATACTATAAAGGAAAAACACTAAGATTTTTCCAACTTAAAGAAGAAGATGGAGTCTAGGATTTAGGATACCACTAGACATACCACCAATCCACCTGCCTAGTTATTATCTATTTTACATAAGGGATACAGTATTTCCTTCCTTATCCATGGTTTTGCTTTTTTGCAGTTTTAGTTATCCACAGTCTGAAAATGTTACATGAAAAATTCTAGAAATGAACAATTCACAAGTTTTAAATTGTGTGCTGTTCTGTGTGGCGTGATCATGTTCCACCTGGGATGTGAATCATCCCTTTGTCCAGTGTATCATGTGTATATGCTACCTATCTTAGTCACTTCATAGCTTTCTCAATGATCAGACTGACTGTCATTGTATCCTAATGCTTAAATTCAAGTAATCCCCATTTTATTTAATAATGGCCACAAAGTGCTTCCTTTAAGTGAAAGGCATCCACTGGGGGTCTTAGAACATATACCCTGAAGATAAGGCTGGGACTACTATGCTGTCAATGTCATCTACTATCAATTGTTCAGATATTAGCCATACCATCTAGTGAAAAAATCAGATCAGCAAAAATTTCACGCAATTGCATTTGATAATGCTTTTCAATTTGAAGATTTCCTCTGTCTTTTTTTTTTTAATTCATTTTTATTAATTTTTTATACATATCTCCCCATTGCCCCCCCTCCCTCCCAGGCGTACCCCGACCCCCCAGTGTCTGTGATCCTTGGTTATGTTTATAAGCATGCATACAAGTCCTTTGATTGATCACTTATTTACCTCACCTAGCTTTAATCTTTCTGCTATACTTTCACAGACTGTTTGATGCTTTATGATTTTTGTCCTCCTGAGAATTATCAGTCTACTCCCTTTCTGTGCTCCTGATTCTATTATATTCACCAGTTTATTCTGTTGATCAGATTTTTAATTCACTTAATTTTTAGATTCACTTGTTGACAGATGTGTATTTGTTGTTCATAATTTTTTGTCTTTTACCTTTTTCTTCTTCCTCTTCTAAAAGGGTACCTTTCAGCATTTCATATAATACTGGTTTGGAGTTGATGAACTCCTTTAGCTTTTTCTTCTCTGTGAAGGTCTTTATCTGCCCTTCAATTCTGAATGATAGCTTTGCTGGATAGATTATTCTTGGTTGTAGGTTCTTGTTGTTCATCACGTTGAATATTTCTTGCCACTCCCGTCTGGCCTGCATCGTTTCTGTTGAGAAATCAGCTGACAGTCGTATTGGTGCTCCCTTGTAGGTAATAAACTGTTTTTCTCTTGCTGCTTTTAATATTCTCTCTTTCTCTTTTGCTCTTGGCATTTTAATTATGATGTGTCTTGGTGTAGTCCTCTTTGGGTTCCTTTTCTTTGGGGTTCTGTGTGCTTCCTCGACTTGTAAGTCTATTTCTTTTACCAGATGTGGGAAGTTTTCAGTCATTATTTCTTTAAACAGGTTTTCAGTATCTTGCTCTCTCTCTTCTTCTGGCACTCCCACAATTCTGATGTTGGTACGCTTGAAGCTGTCCCAGAGGCTCCTTACATTATGTTCACATTTTTGGATTCTTTTCTCTTCTTGCTTTTCCAATTGAATGTTTTCTGCTTCTTTATATTTCAAATTTTTGACTTGATCCTTGCCTTTCTCTAGTCTGCTGTTAGTACTCTGCATAATAGTTTTCATTTCAGTCAGTGTATTTATTATCTTCTCTTGGGTCTCACTAAATTTATCCATCTTTTCTAGCATATTCTTGCAAAACCTTATAAGCGTGGTTTTGAACTCTATATCCAGTCGTTTTTTTTCCTCCATTTCTTTTGCTTGTAATCCCTTCCCTTGTCTCAGCATTTTCACTGTGCCGGGGAAACTTCTGTGCTGGATTCAGCCGCAGAAGCCTCTGCTGAGCTTGGGAGGGTGGAGTCTCAGGGCTTAAGGGACCGCCTTGCCTTCCAGTCGGCCCCGCCCTCCATGGCCCCTGAGCCTCACATGACTGGGTAATGGCTGGAGCGGTCCTTGTGCGCGCACCCGCAGCGCCTCCAACCGCTGCCTTTCCGGCTCCCCTGCGAACCAGGACCACACGAGTCTAGGTCCCCAGGGTTTCGCCCAAAACAGGGGCCCAGTGGACTCAGAAGTGGCGCAGTTGGGAGGGTCCGTCTCCCGCCCACTCGCGAAAGCCAGCGGCACAATCAGCAATCCGTCCTCCGCGTGGTGCCGTGCGCGACCAGACCTCCGATCCTTTGCAACTCCCCTAAATTTCCGTGCACTTCTCCCTTTTCACAGTCCAAACTCCCCCCGTATGAGTTTCGGCTGGATCTGGGGTTTAGTGTCGTAAGAGAAGGGGTTCAATGCCGTTGGGAGTCTCCGTTTCCCTCCCGCCAGAGAAAACCAGCCAGGTACTCCGGCACCGCGCTCTCAGCGCGCTCGTCTCCGTACCTCAGCTTTTTGCAGCTCCTCTGGGTCTCCATGAGCCCCTCTCTTTCCCTCTAGTTGTAGAACTTCCACTCAGCCAGCTTTCCTGTGGTTCTGGATGATGTCCGTTCTGTCTTTTAGTTGTAGTTTTGAAATTGTTGTGCGAGGCAGCAGTATAGGTGTTTACCTATGCCGCCATCTTGGATTCTCCTCTGATTTCCTCTGTCTTTAAGCAACAGAATTATAAGTCATAATGTAAATAAGTACATAATAATACTGGTAGACTATAAGTGATAATTCAGGATTGAGGTCATGTACTATTTGAAGCATACGAGCCCATAATTAAGTAAAAATATTGTATTTTGCAATGAAACAAATATTATTGTATCAAAACAAATTAGAAAAACTAAGAGTATTGTACAATAGTTTTAAATTTATTTTTTAATGCTATGCTTGAGAAAATATGAATTTAATTTCAGGAGAATGGAGAGGTCCTATGGAAGTTTTCTAAGTTCAGAAATAGATTACACAGATTCTTTTTGGAGTAACAAGTTTTAATATGTCTTTATATTTTAGGCATGATTAGTATTACTTTTATGTATATTAACAAGATACTCAAAGACAATAAATCTCTCAAAATACCCATGCATTTTTCAGTCTACCCTTTTTTGTTAATCCTCATCCAAGGATATTTTTTCCATTGATTTTTAGAGAGTGAGAGGAAGGGGAAATAGAAAGAGGAGAAGAGGAGAGAGAGGGAGAGAGAGGGAGAGAGAGGAAGAGAGAGAGAGAGAGAGAGAGAGAGAGAGAGAGAGAGAGAGAGAGAATGTGAGAGAGACATTGGTCAGTTGGGTAAGTTGCCTTCTGCACGTGTCCCAACTGGTGCTAGGGATTGAACCTGTAACCCAGGTATGTGCCCTTGACTGGGAATCTAACTCTTGACCCTTTGGTGTGCAGGCTGGCACTCTAACCACATTGAGCCACACAAGAAGGGCCATTTTCAGTCTATTCTTGGTCACTCGTTCACTCACTAGATTTGAAGATCATTTTCTTTTGATTTAAATCTATGTGTTTTGATGCTTCACCAAGATCCTGGCTTTATATAATAACTGGAACTCAGGACTTTATGAATTCAGATTTACACATTTCTTTTGTGCTCCAGGTTGGATTTTAGTGTACTTTTCAATTTGTTATACTTCCTCCCCAACTTTTTTTGAAAATGATTTGTATAATTTGAAAATAATGTATAAAATATCGACTTTATACATTACTAATTCGTGTATGGGTGGGGTCTGGCTGGCCTGGCCCCAATCGGGGTGGATTGAGGCTGGGCCTGTGGGGAGGAGATGGTAGGAGGTTGGCCAGCTGGCCTGGCCCTGATCAGGGCCCTCCTGTGGTTCATCCCTGATCTGCCAATCTCCTGTGGTCCCTTCCCAGCCAGCGGACGGGGACTGGGTGAGAACTGGACCTGCCCTGGATGAATCTGTGCACCGGGCGGGTTCAGTCTGATCCCTGCAGCCAAGCTGTGGTGCACCCTTGTGGGCCTCTGGTATGCTATAAAAACACAGGCACAATGACAACCCATAACAGGCTCTAGTTTATATACAATGACCTTATATAAACTATTTTAATTATTATTTCTCAATACTTAAAAATCAGATAGGATTGTTCCCTCAGGATAGTTTTCAGAATTTATAAAAACTGCATTAAAATCCCAAAATCACTTTTCAATGTTTGGATCCTGCTATTTTAAATATCTCATCCAGAGAGTAGACTTCATAAACCCAAGTGAATAATAGTTGCTCACATATACCATGTTAACATGCTTAGGGGGAAAAACATCCACAGTAATGGGGGAGGAGGTGAGAGATTGGGACTTTAAAAAAAGCTTATTTCACTATTATTTTATTATAAATATAATGAAAATATATAACCTGTATAACCTCTCATCTTTATCTATATATCTATATCTATATAAATAGAAATAGAAATGACAGAAATGATACCAAATGTTTTACTTCTGAAAAATTCTAAGTTGATAGGTTATTCTTTCAAAACAAACAGAAAAGTACTATTTGACTTACTAAAATTTTTCTGTTTAAGTCTTTCCTAAGCAACCCTTAAAGCTAGTTTGTTTCAGGTTTACCTTCAAACTTCTAATACTGTCTTATTACAAAGGCAAAGTAGTTAAATAATGCATCAAAAGCCCTGGCCAGGTGACTCAGTTGGCTGGGGTATTGGTACACTAAAAGGTTGTGGGTTTGATTCCCAGTCAAGAAACATTACTACGTTGTGAATCTGCTCCCCAGACAGGGTGCACATGGGAGTCAAATGAATGTTTTTCTCACATTGAGGTTTTTTTTCCCTTCTCAAATCAATAAACATATCCTCAAGTGAGGATAATAAAAACAAAAAGAATGCATCAAAGAGAAACACTTTACAAAGTGAGGTGCAATTTTAAAAATGACTTCGAGTATTTTGAATAAGCTAAATGTGGGCAAAATACAGCAGTATTTCATTTATAGTCTTAACATCTTTTCCAATTGAGGAGCCAAGCAACAAAATACATTACTTAGATGACAAGTGGCTATAAAGAACATAAAGCACTTCTTTATAATGCTCTACATTCTTGAAATGCCCAAATAAGTAAATTGAACAAGTGGAAAAATAAATCTCCAAATATGCTATATTAGAAAAAAAACAAACACCCCAATATTAATTTGCTCTTTCATAAAGTTTTTAATAAGCTATCATTTTCTTACATGTATACTAGTAACCTTAAAAAGACAAATATTTACTACCAAACATTAAATACTGTACAATTTATAAAAATATAATTTTAAGAATTTGGAGTAATAAGAGAAGGTATCTATTTCAAGTTGATTATATAAGAAATATTCTATTTTTAAGAAACTTACTAGAAAACAAGAAATGTCTAATTTGTCTAAGGAAACACTAAAATCTTTTACTGAAGCCTAAGACCTTTCTATTTGTGTCCAAGCCTTCATCTACCTAGTTTTAAATAAACCTTAAAAAAGATTTTTCAGTACATATAATACTGCTAAACTGAGTACATGACTTGGGGGAAAGGACTATGCTAGAACGTGAAGGTGTGAACAGAAATGTGCTTTATTTTTATATCCCCAGGTCCTAGTATAAAACCTAGCTCAAAGTAAAAATGCTCAAGCAATGGTTGTTGCCCTGAAATGAACTAGGCAAACACTCATTTGTACTTGTGGTCCAATTTGCTCTCTAATTGAGCTGTAGTCCTTTTCTTGGTCCTTGACCTTAAATTGAGTAACATTAGGTAATATGCATATACTTCCTACATCAGCCTTTTGACAAGATTCTCAGAACTGAATCTATCAATGGACTGTAAATCTTATCTTATGGGGTCTGATTCTTATTTCTTGGATAACAGTTAATATCAGTGTACGAAAGTAATGCATTTTCAGTGCAGGATAAATATGTTCAAATAAGTAAAAATGGAATAAAGGCCTTGCTTTTCCAGATTTTAAATAACAGATACATAGCATCTTATGACAATTAGCATTTTTAGACACTGAACATAATACACTGTAATACAATGCAAGGTGTTAGGTTTCCATTTTAGGAACAAAAATAAATTTCACATAAAAAAGATTTATTTTAAATTCACATAAAATACATTTAGAATAAATCTAAATTTTTAGCATTAATTTAGAAATAACAAAGAGAAGCTTTTAAGATGTGTAGTCTGCATCCTGCTCCAAAAGCTCTTTTCCAATTATTGATCGTCACCTCGTTGTCTTAAATTTCTAGATTTTCCATTTTCCATTTTTCTCTTTTTGAATACTGGGGCCACTCCATCTGCCACAACTCCAAGAGAAGTGACTGTTTTTTCTTTAAAAACTACTTTGGGTTCCCCACCAACAGCAGCTTCTGTAGTTGATAAATATTCATTTTCAGTGCTTGGAAGTTCCAAATCCACCTCCTCACTGGAATAGAAAATAAAAATAAAACCATTACTTGATAAAGTTTCACATAACTAGTGGGTTCACCAAAGCCCCAAGATCATCTTTCTAATTGTGGGAAGTTAGCCATTTTGGAGTAGGGAACTATTTTAAAATAAATTACTTAAGATACTAAACAATTATTTAGGTGGATATACCAGAAAAACTCCCATCTATTATTTTATTCCTGTTGCACAAAACATGGGTCGTTAAATGCTTGTGCTTATGTATGATTAATAGTACAGTTAATATAGGTGAATAAGTGAGACATATTTATGGAAAATGATTTTGCCACGGACTGACAAGACCTATGGGGGCTCACACAGCACAAGATGAAAAACATGGAATCTCAACGTCCTAGTGTAGTAAAGACTCCATGAGGCTATGTATTTGCCTAGCACCCTTTTACTAAGGAACTAGCCCTTCAACCATCCACATGGTTAGTATAAATATTCAGGTGACTAGTCCACAGAACAATACCTGTTTATCATGAGCATAATAAACCCATTATTCCATTCCTGAGCTTTTTAAACATGGATCAGAATGATCCTTATGTTTAACTTTTTAGTGGCTAGATGTATAAGAACTGTTGGGAACTACATATCCTTCCTATTTAGAGAAAGCTGTTCTACAGAGATTAGGGATGGGAGATGGAGAATTCTGCCAATGTTTCAGGCCGGGTCAGTAATTCCTGAGGCCCACCTTAATTCCTGCCCCCTCCCACAGCTTACAAATAATGTATTAAAACTTCCCAAAAGTGGGGAGAGATTTGTATATCAAGTTGAAGCTAATATAGGTCACCTCAAAATTGTAGTCCAAAAAGATCTTCAAAACACATTTTTTTCAAAACAAATGTAAAGAAAATGTTTAAAATCAGAGACAGAGAATTTTAAAAGAAACAAGTGAAGAAAATTTTACGCATACAAGAGAATTTCATAAGGCTCTCAGAGAATATTTCAACGAACAATGCAAGCCAGAAGAGAATGTGATGATATATTCCAAGTATTGAAAGGAATACAATGCTAATCAATATTACCTAAGCTATTAAGGTGTCTTTCAGAAATGAAGGCAATAAAAACTTACCCTAACAAAAAAAAATCTGAGGTTATTCTGCTTTACAAGAAATGCTGAAAGGAATTTTTAAGCTGGAATGAAAGGCTGCCAATTACTAACATAAAAATATACCCCCAAATGGTATATAGCTAGAATATACAAAGCATATAGTCAGAATAAATAAAGACTCTATTAGGGTTGTGTGTTAATTACTTAACTCTAGTATAAAGGTTAAAAGATAAATACATTAAAAACAGGACTAGCTAAAACAATTTGTTAATAGGTATACAATATATAAAGATTTAAATTTTGACATCAAAAATATAAAACAGGAATAAGTAAAAATGTATTTTTTATTTGTGATTGAAGTTGTTATCAGACAATGTAAATAGACTATTTTATATATGTAACAAGTTCTATATAAGCATCATGGTAATCACAAAACAAAAACCTATAGCAATAGTTTCACAAGTATAAAAGAAGGGAATCAAAGCATACTTCTGTGCATAATCATATCAATTCAGCAAGAGAGAAAAAAGGAAAAAGGGAACTCCAACATAGCCAAAACACAATTGATAAAATGGCACTGGTAAATCCAGATATTATTCTAAATTTAAATGGATTGAAGTTTCTAATCAAAAAGTACAAGTGACTGAATGGATAAAAACAAACAAACAAACAAACAAAAAGAACTGCCGAGACCAGTTTGGCTCAGTGGATAGAGCGTCGACTTGCGGACTGAAAGGTCCCAGGTTCGATTCCGGTTGGGGGCATGTACCTTGCTTGCGGGCACATCTCCACTGTGGGGTGTGCAGGAGGCAGCTGATCGATGTCTCTGACTTTCTATCTCTCTCCCTTCCTCTCTGTAAAAAATCAATAAAATATATTAAAAAAATACAAAAAACAAAAACAAAACAAGAACCGCCTGACTGGTGTCGCTTAATGGTTGAGCACTGACCCAGAAACCAGGATGTCACAGTTTGATACTCAGTCAGGGCATAAGCCCGGGCTGCAGACTTGATCCCCAGTAGAGGGATCTACAGGAAGTAGCTGATTGATGATGTTTTTTCTCTCATAGATGTTTTTATCTTTCTCTTTTCCTTTTTCTAAAAATCAATAAAAGCATATTTAAAAAAAACCCATATGCTGCCTACAAGTACTCACTTCAGATTTAAGGAAACACACAGGCTCAAAGTGAAGGATTTTTCATGCAAGTGGAAACCAAAAGAGATCTGGGGTAACTATGCTTATATAAGACAAAATAAAAAAGTCAAAAATGGAAACAAAGACAAAGAAGGTGGTTATATTTTAACTAGAGGCCCGATGCATGAAATTCATGCTAGGGGCTTGGCCCTCACAGCCCAGCTTCATCCGGAAGGTCATCTGGACAGTTGTTCTGCTGTTTAGCCTAATTAGCATATTAGCTCTTTATTATATAGGATGATAAAGGGATCATCAAGAACATGTAAGTAACAATTGTAATTATGTATGAAGCCAACATCGGAACATCTAAATGTATTAAGCAAATACTAACAGATCTGGAGAGAGAAATAGACAGCAATACAATAATAGGGGACCTCAATAAACCACTTTCAACACTGGACAGATCATCCAACAGAAAATCAACACAGAAACATACTGCATATCAAATGGACCTAACAGATATACACAGAACAATCCTTCCAATAGCAGAATACACATTCTTCTTAAGCACACATGGAACATTCTCCAAGATAGATCATATAAGTCATGAAGGATTCTTAGCAAATTTAAGACTGAAATCATATCAAGTATCTTTTTAAACCACAATGGTAAGAAGCTAGAAACCAATATTTTAGGAGGAAAGCTGGAAATTTCAAAATATGTAAAAATTGAGAGAATCCAAGATGGCGGCATAGGTAAACACCTACACTGCTGCCTCGCACAACAATTTCAAAACTACAACTAAAAGACAGGACATCATCCAGAACCACAGGAAAGCTGGCTGAGTGGAAGTTCTACAGCTAGAGGGAAGGAGAGGGGCTCACGAAGAACCAGAGGAGCTTCAAAAAGCTAAGGTACGGAGACATGCGCTTGGAGAGAGAGGGTGCCGGAATACCTGGTTGGTTTTCTCTGGCAGGAGGGAAACGGAGACTCTCAAAGGCATTGAACCCCTTATCTTACGACACTAAACCCCAGATCCAGCCGAAACTCATACGGGGGAGTTTGGAATGTGGTAAGGGAGAGGTGCACGGAAATTTAGGGGAGTCGCAAAAGATCAGAGGTTTGGTGGCGCGCACGGCACTGCGCAGAGGACAGATTGCTGATTGTGCTGCTGGCTTTCTCGAGTGGGCGGGAGACAGACCCTCCCAATTGTGCCACTTCTGACTCCTCTAGGCCCCTAAACTCGTGTGGTCCTGGAGCGCAGGGGAGCCGGAAAGGCAGCGCTCTAGAGGCACTGCGGGCGTGTGCACACAAGGACCGCTCCAGCGATTACCCAGTCATGGGAGATTCAGGAGCCGTGGAGGGCGGGGCTGACTGGAAGGCAAGGCGGTCCCTTAAGCCCTGAGACTCCACCCATCCCAAGCTCAACAGAGGCTTCTTCGATTTTGCAAGTCTGCAATCATAAGGCTGAATCCAACACAGAAGTTCTCCCAGCATAGTGAAAATGCCGAGACAAGGGAAGGGATCACAAACAAAAGAAATGGAGGAAAAAAACCGACTGGATATAAAGTTCAAAACCACGCTTATAAGGTTTTTCAAGAATATGCTAGAAAAGATGGATAAATTTAGCAAGTCCCAAGAGGAGATGCAAAAGGACCAACTAGAGACACTGACTGAAATAAAAAATATTATACAGAGTCCTAACAGCAGACTAGAGGAAGGCAAGAATCAAGTCAAAAATTTGAAATATAAAGAAGCAGAAAATATTCAACTGGAAAAGCAAGAAGAGAAAGGAATCCAAAAATGTCAAGATAATGTAAGGAGCCTCTGGGACAGCTTCAAGCGTACCAACATCAGAATTGTGGGGGTGCCAGAAGAAGAGAGAGAGCAAGATACTGAAAACCTATTTAAAGAAATAATGACCGAAAACTTCCCACATCTGGTAAAAGAAATAGACTTACAAGTCCAGAAAGCACACAGAACCCCATATAAAAGGAATCTAAAGAGGACTACACCAAGTCACATCATAATTAAAATACCAAGAGCAAAAGACAAAGAGAGAATATTAAAAGCAGCAAGAGAAAAACAGTTCATTTCCTACAAGGGAATACCCATACGACTGTCAGCTGATTTCTCAACAGAAACGATGCAGGCCAGACGGGAGTGGCAAGAAATATTCAACGTGATGAACAGCAAGAACCTACAACCAAGAATAATCTATCCAGCAAAGCTATCATTCAGAATTGAAGGGCAGATAAAGAGCTTCACAGAGAAGAAAAAGTTAAAGGAGTTCATCAACTCCAAACCAGTATTATATGAAATGCTGAAAGGTACTCTTTTAGAAGAGGAAGAAGAAAAAAGGTAAAAGCCAAAAAATTATGAACAACAAATACATATCTATCAACAAGTGAATCTAAAAATTAAGTGAATTAAAAATTTGATCAACAGAATAAACTGGTGAATATAATAGAATCAGGAGCACAGAAAGGGAGTGGACTGATAATTCTCAAGGGGACAGGGGTGAGAAGTGTACAGGGAGAGACTGGACAAAAATCATACACCTATGGATGAGGTCAATGGGAGGGAGAGGAAGTCTGTGCACTGGCTCTTTTAAGGGAAATGCCTGGGACTCCAGCATTTGAACCATAATCCCCACTGGCTTTTATAGCCAGAAGTTATGATAATTTCTCTTTATGTTACTGGAATCCAATTTCTCAAACAGGCAGCATCTAATGGACAGTCTGGTATGGGACTGGGACCCCTCATTCCTCAGGAGGACCCCCATAGCTGAGATATCTCTCCCAATTTTTATCAATGGGACCAGCCTTTCTGGGTCTCCACTCCTCTTACGAGTCTCAATGTGGCTTCATCATATCCTTAGCTGTAGGACTTCTGTTCAGCTAGATTTCAGGCAGTTCTGAAAGATGGTTGTTCTATAGTTTAATTATAATTTTGATGTGGTTGTGGGAAGATTCAAGTACCACATTTACCTATGCCACTATGTTGACCATATTCCATCCTAGTAACATTTTAACAGTTCTTGTGTGTTACCCCTAGAGAATCAATTCTAATTAGAACAGGTATATAAAGTTGTCCAAAACTTGCATTACTTTTATCTTGTGAAAAAATACAACCTTTTCATTAAAATATAATTTTAACAATAACTTCAAGTATCACCAGATTAGTAATCTTTCATTACCATTTCAAAGCACAATGTTTTAGAGAATAACTGCTTAACTAATTAGAAGATTTTTTTTTCCACCTGAAGATTTTTTTTAAGCAGTAAAAAAACACACACTGATCTGTGAAGCTGATCTTCCTTTCACTATGTAAATGCTTCTAAGACAGTAACTGATTTGATCACATAAGTTAGTATATAAACCAGGTAACATCTCACCATGATCTTGTTCAATTGATAAAACTGTTGTTTTCTTAAACTGGCTTAAAAACTTTAATGCCATAAGCCATTTTGAAAATAGCAAAAGAACTTTTTTCTTGCTTTTAGATGTATTAAATGCAGCATTTGTTGATAGAAATAATGAATGCGAGAATGCTCATGTGTGTATAATCGAGTTACTGTGTGAATGTGTGCTCAACAGAAATGTCATATTTTGGAAGATATAAAAACAATCATTAGCTTACTTTTTAAAATAACCTTTGACCTATATTAAAAAAAAAGACTCTAGAAATAAAATAAATGAGCTACACTTTTAATGAGCACTTTATCCTTCAAAGTAGTTATTATAATTTATTGAAGTACTCGATATAAAATACTTGTAATAACAATGGGGTTACATTTCAGGTACTCACTGAGACTCAACTTCTTGTTTAATTTCTTTCCATTCTCCATATGGGTTTGATTTTTTATGAGTTTTGGATTTTTCATGAGCTTTGGATTTTTCATTTGAACTTGAATTCTGCTCTTGGATATTTGTTTCTTTCTGTTTTTCAGGTTCATTTCCTTTATCACTATTTTTATTTTTTACCTGAAATAACGAAGTCAAGAAATAAGGTACTACTAGAACAGAAACAAAATTTCTTTAATGGAATCTTACTATTGGTTTCTAAATAATAATACATTAACTCTTTTAACATTTTAAATTTTCACATAACACAACAAATATACATAAAAAAACTTTAATGGTCAATAAGGTTTTTTCATCACATCTAAAATATTATCACACCATAGCCAAGGCTGCTTTTCAAAATAGGACATGATCCTATTATTGTTCTACAATTGGCTTTTTTTATCCTCTCTTTTCTTTTGGGTTTTATCTCCTTACTTATATATCCAACACTGACCTTCCTTTATACTGTGCTCCTTTGAGTTTACTGCCATGTCATTGGACCCTTCTACACCCACTATCTATTTAAAGAACTTCCTTAACCTATTAGTGTTAACTTTATATTGACTACATTGCTAGAACTTTAGTGTCCTATACAACTGGAAGCTATGTGAAATTAGAAGACACACCCTGGAGGGACAAGCAGCTCCCATGGTAGTCCCTAGATAGGGCTGGTGGTTTTATAGCACCCCTTTATCTGGGATAACAAAGTCCTGTGACCCATAGCAAGTAGATTATGGACTAGATTTCTTGGCAATTGCACAACAATGGGTGGCAGTCTTGGGATTCTGTTTTGTTTGTAATTCTTTGAATGGATATTAGTTCATTCCCTTATGCTATTGGTATCACAGAACTAGAAGTCAGCACCTGCTTTCTCTTAGCAATCTTGACTGTATCTAGGCTATGACTTTTTAGAAATAAAATATTTTAATTTTACTAAAAATAAAATATTTTGACTTTGATTCTCATGCAATAAATGTCTTCTCTTCTGAGACTCACAAAATCGCCGTCTATACAGTTCTCTTCCATTTCTCCTTATATGATCTAGTGACCTCTGGCCAGTACTCTATATTCACTGATGACTGTGGCAACTCTGACACCATGTCCTCTATTCATACTCTTATCATCCTAGAGCTTAAAAATTCCTTAGCCTCAGTTTTTTGAGTTTCAAAACCAATGATTTTGATCTTCACTATAGAGGCATACCTCAGAGATACTGCAGGTTCAGTTTCAGACCACTGCAATTAAATGAGTCTTGTAAATATTTTTGCTGGTGAGAATCTTGCCTTCGATTTGTAAAACACGAAAACATCTGTGAAGTGCAATAAAGCAAAGTGCAATAAAATGAGGTATGCCTGTATTTAGCAACCTAATGGTATATATGATAGGTTTAGTTTGTCCTGGATGCTCTTTATTCCTTTGGCTTCTGGGATAAATTCTTCTGCTTCTGCATCTCTGCACACCTTCCTAATCACTCTTTTCTCATTCTACCCTGTGGGCTTCTCTTTCTCTGTCTGCCACTTAAATGTTTAATGTTCTCCAAGGTTATTTTCCTAGATTATTGCACCCATTTTGAGATTTAAATTACTACCAGTATGTTAATGATACTCAACATTTGTAGCCTAGACATTCTGATTTGCATGTTCAGAGAGCTCTCTCTCAATATTACAGAGGCAGCTGAAGTTTAGGAGGTCTAAAAATAAATTTATTTGTTTTATTACCAAACAGATAACAAAAAATGGTATAGCTACTTATCCAGATACCAAAATACAGGTCTTGGTTTTATGTCTATCTTTTACCAGAAAATTTAAGAAAGCCTGAAGAGCTTTTTATAAATTATAAATTGATAAACTTTTGTAAAGAGTAAATCCAGAACATACCTTAAACTTTATTTTTAACTTGGGTGTTTCTGTAGGGACCTCTACTTTTTGTGCTTCCTGTTCCCCATCAGAATCACTATGTGAATTTGATGATTTGGATTCTTCCAGGGTGCCAAGTGACTTTTCATTGACTTTACTAGAAAGCAGATCGCCGGAATGTGGAATAAAATCATCAGGTTTTTCCCATCTGGATTCTATCCAACACATTAAAGTAGTCATGTTATTTGGTTACCAATTCAATTCAGAAATAATTCCCAATATAATGCCTCCCCCATCACTTATATTGTTAAATGCCAATTCTCCATCTATTTTATACCATCCCTGGTCAAGAAAATAATAAATAAGAATTCTGATAGTTCTTACTCTTGTATCTTTTAGAAATTTATTTCAAACGACCTTGATTCACTAAATGTATGAAGTACAGCTCCAATGGAAAGAGGCCTAAGAATTAGACAATACTTTCTAAGGATTACCACAATTTAACTGACACTGATTTCAGGAAATGTATGTAATAATGAGCACACACCAGATTTCCTGGAACTTATTTACCACAAAGATTTCCTAGGATCTTTACAAAGAGAAAGCATACTGTAAAAAATCTAAATGAATATAATTTGTTACTTTTCTAGTAGGAAAAAACCCCACAATTGAACTCTACTGCCACCTAGTGGTCTACTGGGCTTTTAGTAAAATGATAGCATTTCTAATTATCTTGCAGTTAGTCTATATTTTTAGTTTAATAAAAGGGAGAGGGGTCCTGAAATTTATTGTCCAATTGGGAGAGCTTTAAGAGTGGAAAGGCTCTATTAATAATCACACTGGTCTAGACATAAACCAAAACTTTTGAGGACAAATCAGTACGTACAATCCCTTTTTAATATAGGATACTTTCAAGCACTAATAAAAACATTACTGCCTGGCTGGTGTGGCTAAGTGGTTGATTTTCGATCTATAAACCAGGAGGTCACGGTTCGATTCTCGGACAGGGCATATGCCTGGATTGAAGGCTCCATTCCCAGTATGGGGCATGCAGGAGACAGCCAGTCAATGATTCTCTCTCATCACTGATGTTTCTCTCTCTTTCTCCCCTCCCTTTCTCTCTGAAATCAATAAAATTTTTTTTTTAAATTACTTTTTTTGGTCTCTATTTCACATATATAACAATAGACTCCAGAAAATAAATAATAAATAATTTGTATATAATATATACCAGGCAGTGTTCTGGGAATTTTATAGACACTTGATTCTCATGACCCCATAGAGCAAGTGATTGTCTCTATTTTACTTAAGAGGACCTATAGCTCAACGACTTGCCCACAATCATATACCTGGTAAGTAGAGAAGTTGTGTGTTAAATTCAGCTCTTACTCTAGAGCTACATTATAAATTCCTTAAGCTCTATACAGATTCAGTATCTTAACTGAGATAGAACCATTGTTATCATTGGGCAAGCTAGGTATCCACATAAAGGTTAAAAGAACTTTTCCTCTTACAAGAGTTAATGCTATGCAGAAGGCTTTGGTTAGTAGGATTTAAAAAACAACAACAAAAACTTGTCAAAGTTATACCGATATTATAGCTATTTTGATATTAACTACAGAGAAATCAAGTACCGTTACTTGAAAGGCAGTTTTATAAAATTAAATTTTTAATATGAAAAATGTAATAGTTAACATTAGGCATATTTTGTAAATACTTATAATTGGAACATTATTAAACTGATAAAAGTGAAAATTTGACAACCTCAGCCTCTGCAAAAACTTTGTTTTTGAAAAAGGAAAAGGCAAGTTGACTAGGTAATCTTTAAGGTACTTTCCAAGGTAATGATTATATTTCTAAAATAATCATAATAAAAATTAGTAATGGTAAAGGAAGTAAAAATGATTCAATTTTCATAATTTATGAATGCAGTATCAACTGAGAATTATATAGTATAATGTAGTATATTATATATAGAAATCTTTTTTTCCATGAGAATTAATGTGTTTTTCTAAATTACAAAATATAATACACACTTATTATAAAAATATGCTTATCACTATATGTACTAAAATTCCCTATTTTAGATGATTCATCAGCAGGCTAAGAAGCAGTTTCAGATATAATTTTAGATACTTTGGATGATCAAAGGTAATACTTACCTCCTGTTTCTATATTATAATAATAGGTATAACCATCTTCACTTAAACCTTCTACCCAAACAGCCTTCCCTGCTGTCTAATGAGAGGGAAAAAAAACAGCATAAATGGAAAACAATGTATATATATTAGATAACTAAGGCAGAATTAGCCACCCTTTCCTTTTCTCTTGAAACCTGGATGTTAGTGGGGGTGGTACAGATCATGGCCAGGAAGCTTGTTTTATATCAGAAGCCAATTTTCAGGAAGAGAAAGTCTCACCTCTGAAAGCTGGGAACAATTTTTCACAGATGGACAGGGGACATGTGAATGGTGACTAATAATATTTACCCTATATGGAGTTTTTGAATAGACATCACTTTTAACTTCTACCCAGCCTACTAACAAAAGGATTATAGAAGAAAAGATACAAAGAGTTTGGATGAGGAGGGGCTTAGATTTGCTTACTAAAACTCTATCAAAATCCCAGAAGCCAATCACTTTAAAGAATAAATCAAAGACACTATTAATGTACTTCAGTTACCTTTTTTAAGTTTCCTTGAAATCCTTCAGGTTTCTCCCATTGAGTTGCTTAAAACAAAATACATTGCATTAATATATCCTTTTATTTAAAAAAAAGTTTCCAAAAAATTTACAAGCTATTCAATGTGTACAAAACACTAAGGTCTAAAGTTAAAAAACATAATTGAAAAATAAAAAGAACCAACATGCATCCAGTAGCATTGTGCAGAACAACACATGTGAATGTTACATAACCAAAGAAGGACAGAATCATTACAAGTTACTGGCACTTCCACAGAATTATTAGAGCCCGGTAGGGCTTCTCTTAAAGACTTCTTGAAATTCAGGCTTGAAAAATCTGGAAGAAATAACATAGCCTTTTGACATCTTGGGAGGGGAGAATAAGATATAGAAAAAAATGACTCAAAAGAGGAACAAGATGAAGTATACAGGCATTAAAAACAAGTATTGATGAGAAAGTACATAAAGAAGGATGGTGAAAAAAGGAAGCAAGCAGTAGGCACTAGAAGGGAGAAAAGACATAATAGTTTATAAATTTAAAAGGTATATAATCCTTAGCATATAATAATTTATGATTTACTGCTAAACTATAACGTGCACTTCACTTACGGCTCAGTGCAAACTGAGTGATTATTACTATTTCTATGTAGTTTGAAACTGATTATGACTCTAAAGATTATAATAATGATACTACTACCTATAGCCCAAGGTTTTCTTCATGATTAATTCTCTGATCTCATTTCCTGCCTTCCATTCTTAACTTTTTTTTCCTTGGCTTTCTTGTATCCATTCCTTTAATATATGTACTACCCATCATGTGCTCTGGCCCCTGCTGTGGGCTGGAGCTCCTTTGCCAGAGCAAAGGTTGGGGTTCCATTCTGTCAGGCACCTACTTAGGTTTCAGGTTTGATCCCCAGTCAGGGCTGACTGCTGCTCAGTAAGTGACCAAGGACTGTTGAGGTCCATGTGCTCTATATCATTCGGTAGGGAGCCGGGGTTCCATTGCTGACATGGCCAACTCTGATCCCCGCTACCGCCGCTTCTCCATCGAGGACGACCTCAACCATGGCAGCTGCGTGGCCTCCGCCAGTGTACACAACTGCATGGGTAGTTTGAACCTTCCATGGCTTGCCAGGCCCGGCTGCTTTGCAATTGCACTGGGAGTCGGATTTCCAGGTTCCCAGGGAGAGCACCCTCTGCACCAGACTCCCAGGGAGAGCAGGGAAAGCACTCTACCTCCCCTTGGGGCTCCCAGGCCGGACAGAGGGGAGAGCTACCCCAGGGAGGCCTCCTAGCTGGGTGCTGAGAAAACGAAACTGGAGTCCTTCCTCCTTGAAGCCTATCATCTCTGGTGTAGAAAGGGAGAGATGAAGGCCTCAGCAGCCTTACTAGGACATGCTACGCTTTCAACCTGCTGAGCAGTTGTGATGTTATGGTGTCACAGACAATTTGCATATTCCTCTATTATTAGTATAGATATTGTTCTACCTGTGTGGAATACCTGCTGTAGCCTCATAATAAGCTACTGCTATCTTTTTTAATCAAAATGTCAATGGAGTATCTGCACCATGCCAGGCACATTGTGTTAAGTGCTAGGAATACAATGGATATGATGACATCATTCCTGACATCCTCATTTTAACTTGTAGATCATCTGATAAGTAATTTCAGTGGTAATCTCTCAGAACCACATAATCACAATTAATTCCTCACTATTTTGGCTGCCATATAATCTCTCTCTTTTTTAAAAATATATTTTATTGATTTTTTGCAGAGGAAGGGAGAGAAATAGTTAGAAACATCGATGAGCTGCCTCCTGCACGTCCCCTACTGGGGATGTGCCCACAACCAAGATACATGCCCTTGACTGGAATCGAACCTGGGACCCTTCAGTCTGCAGATCAATGCTCTATCCACTGAGCCAAACCGGTTTTGGGGTGCCATATAATCTTAATTACAACTCTATTATATTATAGCTCTTGAAAATTCTTCCTTGTATCCCACTTCATTGTTTACTTCTGGTACTAAATTTTGGGGTTTTGAAGAGTAAATGTATAACAAATTCATTTATTTATGCCAGAATTTACATGGAATAAAAATACATTTCATTTTAAAGAAAACATAAAAAGATGTTTTTGATAGTTTTATTAAGAAATACTATTATGCATTTTATTAGAAATTGATATCCAAAACATTCATGGAGGGGTAATTTACTAAGTCAATCAAGATAGCTATACAAAAAAGAAATCAGTTTCTGGTTCTCTGATCTTGGATAGAAAATCTCCTCCACAGAATATTTTATTTAAAAAGCCCCTGCAGCCAAAACTGGTTTGGCTCAGTGGATAGAGCATTGGCCTGCGGACTAAAAGGTCCCAGGTTGGATTCCGGTCAAGGGCATGTACCTTGGTTGCGGGCACATCTCCAGAAGGGGGCGTGCAGGAGGCAGCTGATCGATGTTCTAACTCTGTTTCCCTCTCTTTTTCTCTCTGTAATAAAAAAACCCTGTAATTTGTGAAGTGGATCTGAAATAACTTTATTCCACATAAAATGCTTTATTTACATGTAGCTCATTGTTCTAGAACAGTGGTTCTCAACCTTTCTGATGCTTCGACCCTTTAATACAGTTCCTCATGTTGTGGTGACCCCCAACCATAAAATTGTTTTCTTTGCTACTTCATAACTGTAATTTTGATACTGTTAATGAATCATAATGTAAATATCTTTTTCTCAGATTCATTACAATTCATTAACATTAGTAAAATTACTTCATAACTGTAATTTTGCTACTGCTAATGAGCCATAATGTAAATACCTGTTTTTCTCAGATTCATTACGATTCATTAACATTAGTAAAATTACAGTTATGAAGTAGCAAAGAAAACAATTTTATGGTTGGGGTCACCACAACATGAGGAACTGTATTAAAGAGTTTCGGCATCAGAAAGGTTGAGAATCACCGTTCTAGAAGGTTCTATTGAAAAAAATATAAAGCTTTAGTTTATTTGTAAGGAACCCAATATTAGGGCTTTAACTAACTAAGACACTGAGTCACCATACTTTTTTTTTTTTACTATTTAGTGGCAAAAATGTAAAGTTACAGTATTTCACTGTTTAAATATTCCAATATTAACTAGATGTCTAAAGACAAAATAAACTGTCAGTTATCATACTCTGCAGCTCTATGCATGCATGACTTACCTCCTGTGATAAGATCATAATAGTAATGGTAACCTTCAGAGGTTATGCCTTCTACCCATCTGCCTTTTGAAGGGTCTTTTTTCTTTTTCTTCTTTTCTTTCTGCTGAATTGATGCAGAGGTGGGTGGGACAGTGCTGGGTGGGACAGTGCTGGTTTTTGGTGATATGCTTGGTTCTGAAATTTCTAGAGGAAAGATGAGAGAAGGGTGAAGTAGACAATACAAGACACCTCTACACCCCCACCCCAATAAACATAAATAATATTAAAATAAAAAAACCTGCTAAGATCCTTTTGGGAACTTGACACATCATTATAAAGCTTATATGGAAAACTAAACATATACCAATATCTAGGGGAACTAAAAGAGGAATCTAGTACTATCAGGTATTAAAACTTATTCTAAAACTATGGTAAAAAAAACAAACAGTATAAAACTGATCCAGGAATAGGGAAACATATGACTGAAACAGAACAGTACAGAAATAGATCCAACTGCAGATTCCTGGTGTTTCCTATTATAGGAGAAGAGAGATCACTTAATACATTATATTGGACTGAGTGGCTAATTATTTACAAAAAAGTTAAGCTGTTCAACTCTCCTCAGTATCTCTCATGTTTTTACATCAATATAAATTTCAGATGGAAGGTATTAAAAAAAACAAACAAACTACAAAGTAAAATAACGTTAAATTTACATACAAATTAGAATTATTGCATATGGCAAAAATAAGAAAAACATATACGGAGAAAAAAACAAATGACAAATATTTATAACAAATATGACAGAGGATTAATGATCCTAACAAAAATCCCTTACAAATCCAATACTGTAACAGAAAAATGGGCAAAAAATACAGAGGTAATTCAGAAAATTAACATTTACCTTCACTAATATTCAAAGGAATGTAATTTTTTTAGTATTAGATCAATAAGTACTGGAAAGAATGACTGAATCCAGTGTTAGTCTTAAGGATATGAAAAAACAGGTAGTTTTTATGGTTTTACTTTTTTCTAAAGATTAGCTAGTCATTCCCAATAACAATTAATATTTTAATTTTACTTCTAGCAAAAGTATTAATGTTGGAGACACTTCTGGAATATTAACTATCAATCTATAAAATACATTCAGGTTTTGGCAATCTTACTTCTAGAAAGTAAACTTGCAGGGATAAATGCAAAAACACACATAAGGATGCTCACTGAAGCATTCTAATGAAAAACTCTGAATAACCTAAATGTTACCAGGAAGAAATTAGTTAAATAAATGTTGGCATTTTTATGGCATTTTATACCCTTTAGTAGAGGCCTGGCGCACAAAATTTGTGCAGGGGGTGGGGGGGGGGGAGGAGAGAAGGGGTGGAACGACTCAGCCCAGCCTGCACGCTCTCCAATCCAGGACCTCTGGGATTGGGCTTAAACCGCCAGCCAGACATTCCTCTCACAATACTGGACTGCTGGCTCCTAATCACTCACCTGCCTGCCTGGTTACGCCTAACTGCCCTCACCCCCTTGCTGGCCCAATCACCCCTCACTGCCTTTGCGTGCTGGCCTGATCGCCTCTACCTGCCCCCTGTGCTGGCCTGGTCGCACCTAACTGCCTCTCACCGTCAGCCAGGTCATCCCCAACTGCCCCATCCCTGCTGGCCTGATTGCTCCTAACTAGCCCCCCTGCCAGCCTGGTTGCCCCCAACTGCCCCCCCCTTCCCCAGATTGTATGGTTGTTGTGAATGGGGGTGTTAAAATTTGAAGCTTTAAAAGCAAAACAAAAGTGCATGAGCAAACTTCCACAATCTAAACAGGGCTATGAGACATAGGAAAAACACTAATAATATACAGAGTGTATAACCTCTTTATGGAAATAATAAAAGCTAACTTAGCATGGCCTCTGGTATTACTTTAAAAACATGCTGTTTTGTTTTGTTTTTTTTGTTTTTTACCTGACTCCAAGCCAAGCCTTTTCAAATCCTCTTGGTATGCTTTCAGGGCAGCTTCCTCCATTGCAGCAAACTCCTTTGATGCCTTTTCTTCTTCCTTTGCCTTATCCAGGCTTTTCTGTTTAATCTTTGTAAGACACATTTAAAAGGGAAAGCTAAATAAAAGACTGATATTTACATAGAAAAACTAGCAAAAAAAAGAAACAAAGTAAATTACCTCACTGATCCTCTTTGCAACATTTTCCTTATGATTCTTTCCTCTTTCATGAAATTCAACACTCTTGAAAATGAAAAAAGAAAAAGAAAATACAAAGGAATACTACATAAACATCATAATGTTCACATTCAAGTAACAGTAAATTTGAGAATGGAATATAACAAAATTAAAACTAAAATGACTGGCAGAAAAGATTCAAAATAACTTGAATGAAAATTGGCCCTTTCTACCAAATGATAATATAGAATTGAACTACATTATTTTTTATTTTTAAATATATTTTATTGATTTTTTATAGAGAGGAAGGGAGGATAGAGAATTAGAAACATCGATGAGAGAGAGACATCCATTAGCCGCCTCCTGTACAACCCCTAGGGAGGATGTGCTCACAACCAAGATACATGCCTTTGACCGGAATCAAACCTGGGACCTTTCAGTCCGCAGGCCAATGCTCTATCCACTGAGCCAAACTGGTTTCGGCTGAACTACATTATTTATTACTAGCTTTTGAGTTTGACATGCTTAATGTACACAGTCCTATGACATGCATGAGAGGAGTTCAAAAAAGACAATGGTGCTGCTTTTTGTTTCATGTCTTAAAAGCTGAAACTAGACTAAGAAACACAGTAAAATATAATTTGCTTAACAGAGTTGCCATTTTCATATTCTATGACAGAGGTAATGATATTTTTTTCAAATTTAAGCATTTATAGACAAAAAGGTATGCATCAAATATATTTAATTATCTCTAGAGCAAAAAACTTACAAGAAATACTACAATGTTTCTTCTTACATATTAAAGGCTTTCCACCTTTACTTTTCTTTGTATGTGACAATGTTAAAAACAACACCAACA
The DNA here is from genome assembly GCA_011751065.1 of Lasiurus cinereus. Classification (NCBI taxonomy): domain Eukaryota; kingdom Metazoa; phylum Chordata; class Mammalia; order Chiroptera; family Vespertilionidae; genus Lasiurus; species Lasiurus cinereus. Next base: position 23,504,413 of record JAAGEH010000012.1, read on the forward strand.
TAACTAACTGGATGTTTCATAGACACGGATGAGATTACCCCCACTCAACGTTCATTTCCTAAATTTGCCTGAAAGGCCATAGTGAATTAATTGGGCTTAGTACATATATACAAATTTAGGCTGATGAAAAGGAAGAAGGCACACAAGGAACGAAAAGATAACAGAAGCCCTAGCCAATTTGCTCAATAGACAGAGCTTTGGCCTGTGGACTGGAGAGTCCCAGGGTGTGTGGGGGAGGCAATGGATGTTTCTCCGACTCTTCCCCTCCCTTTCACTCTCTAAAATTTGAAGGAAAAATATCTTCGGATGAGGATTTACAACAACAAAAAAAAGATAACAGAAAAATTTTCAATGTTTTGAAACATGTAGAGCAATGCATGTGAAAATGTTTTGTAAACTCCAAGTTTAGATTAAAAAAAGGAACACTTCACAGAAACACATTATTAGAAGAATATCAGTGGAACTGCCATACAGGCCTATTGTCCGCTATCCAGCACTTGCAGTAATCACAGAATTTCTTTGGTTGTGACTTCCAGTAGTCAGCCCTGAAAAAAGGAAAAGCAGTTTAAGCTTATTTATAAGTTAAAAAGGTAAAACTTTGCATGCTTTACATCTTAGAATTTGAAATATAAGCCTCTGCTACTGAATCTGGTCTGGCTACATACAACAGCACCGTTTTATTGTTTGTCTGAAAGTGTTGCCACTCTGGTAGAAAAGTCTGCACCGGATTTAAAACTCCCTTAGACGAAACAGCTTAAAAAAGTCGTCCCCCCCATTTGTTCATGTCATCAGTGTGAAGAAATAAGTAACATCTCAGAGATTTGTCTTTCCTCGCCGTTTCTGGCCTTTGGAGAGGTTGCTGTAATGGAGGTCTGCATACACTCATGAAGCTTGCTTTAAATCCAGTTACTTGCACCAAAAGAACAAAGAAAGCACAAGACTGTGGTTCCTCCGAGACCATCAGCTCATGCAATTTGTTCCTGGGCCTCCGGGCAAGAGAGAGTTGGAAAACCCAAGGGTCCTCCCAGCCGGCAGACAGGAGGGAAAGATTCTTCATTGCTCTGACCAGGGCTGGCCGCTCGAGCGGGCGGCGGGCTCGGCCCACGCTGGCTCCTTTCAGTTCCCGCGGCTCAAGCCCTCCACGACCCTACGGCTGCGGCGACCCCCGTCTGCGGGCGGGCGGCCGTCCCACTTCGACTGGCCGCCGCCCGCCCCCACCCCGCGCCCGTCCTCCGGGCCCCAGGGCGCTCCACGGGCAGGGTTTCCACCCGGCCCGGAAAACCGGTCCGGCTGGTCCCAGCGAGTTAAGAGCGAGTCCACCCCGCCTCTAACCGAAGGGCGGGGGCGGGGGCGGGGGCCCGGGACTGTGGCGAAGGAGAGCCGGGCGGGGGACAGGGCCGCCCAGGGGAACAACACGCCCTTGTTGAGAGCCCGAGACCCCACTCACATGACTGGGCCAGCCGCTCCGCGCGTCGCCCGCGGGCTCGGCCCCAGCTCGCGTTCCCCTCCCGGGGCGAGAAGCAGCCCAGCCGGCGCGAGGCCCGCCCGAGCCTCGGAGCCGTGACACCGCCCTCCCGCCCCGGACCAGGGTTCCACGGTTCCCGACTACGGGTGCCCGGAGGACGCAATCCGCGCGCCGAATCGCCTCCTCGTCCCCTCCCCCCCAGGGGCGGTACTCCGGCTCCGGAGGGGTGGGGTGGGTATAAAGGGGTTGAGGTCACCCAGAAGGGGCAAGGCGCGACGGCACCCAAGCTGAAGGGCGCTGGCCCGAAGCCCCGCGTCTCCGCGTCCTCCCTCCGTTCTCGTCCCCTGGGACCCAGAACCTCCACCCTTCTAGGCTCGCTGGCTCGTGGCCGGGGAGCGCGCGCGCCGCCTCCGCCCCGAGCACAAACAGCTGTTCCCCGCGACGTCGCCGCCCTCAACTTTGCCAACTACTCCGCACGCACTTTGACCGGCGGAGCGACCCGGCCCTATAGGCTGGGGGCCGTTGGCGGAGTTAAAAAGAAAAAAAAAAAAAAAAAGAGGGAAAGGTGAAATCGCTGGTTTCGCGGCCGCGAGTTGCGAGGTTTGCCTCGGAACTTGGCTGAGGCGGCGGTGCGGCCGCGTTCCCCTCCGCGACGCCCGCGCGCCGGGGCCGGTCTGGTTCCCTCGCTCGGGAGCGCGTGGGTAGCGGAGGGAGCGGCGAGAGTGGCTCAGCAGCAGCGGGAACCGGGAACCACAGCGACGAGAGGTGGAGAGGAGGCAACGCGGGCGCGGGCGCTCGTCAGGTGAGTCACTGCGGCATCCTCACCAGCACTTCCCATATGGTCTAGCGGTTAGGATTCCTGGTTTTCACCCAGGCGGCCCGGGTTCGACTCCCGGTATGGGAACGTCCTGTGCTTTTTGAATTTTATTATTTTTTTACTAAGAGGCATGGGCAACTAACTTATTTTATTCCCCCATGACTGGCTGCCCTCACCAGGTGAGGGTTTGCAAACGGAGACTTTGTGTACTTGCTACTTGCGCCCTTGCTCCGGGCTGGGCTGCGGGAGTCACGAGTGCTGCGCCGGGCAGGCTGCGGGGCGAGCGCGCTCGGCTTTCCCACCTCCCGAGCCGGCGGGGCTGACCTGCCGGGAAGAAGTTTCACTTTCCGGGGGGCTGCCCTCCCGCCGCTCAGGTCTCTAGCCGTCCTCTTTCAAATGCTTGGGAAGTGGTAGGTGAATTCCAGCCTCGCCTCACCTCCTCCCCGCACGCCCCTCCGCCCCACACCCTCCGTGGCCGCCCCCTGCTGACAGTCCCGAGAGACGCGGGGCGTGCTTGCGCCTGCCCTCGGCCGGTTGGGGAGCCCGCGTCCAGCGAGGATCCCACCTAAACTCCTCGCCGGGTGGTGACGGCACCCCCTCCCAGCACAAAGCAGCCTCCTGCGGGGCGCTCGCTTGGGGCGGGCGGGAGATGCCCGCTTGGCGGCGCGGCGGGTCGACTAGCCCGGGTGCCCGCGGGCGAGCTTTGCTGTCAGCGCAGCTGCCAGTCACCGGGGAATCAGCCACGCAGCCTCCGCCGGGGTTTCCCGCGGAGCCCGCGCCCAGCCTGCGAGTTTGTCCCAAATCGATGTGCGGGCCGGGGCTGCAGTTCACAGGCCCTCAGGTTATTTTGCCTGGGAAGAGAATCTACTTCCCTTCCTTTAAAAAACCACACACACACACACACACACACACACACACACACACACACATACACACACACACACTCTCACACACACACACACACACACTCACACTCACACACACACACACTCACACACACACTCACACACACACACACACACTCACACACACACACTCACACTCACACACTCACACTCACACACTCACACACACACTCACACACACACACACTCTCACACACACACACTCACACTCACACACTCACACACACACTCACACACACACACACTCACACACACTCACACACACACACTCACACACACACACTCACACTCACACACTCACACTCACACACACACACACACACACACACACACACACACACACGAGTATCACTACGATGAGATGTGTTTAAAAGAGAAAATTGACTTTCTGCAGATATAGCCTTGAGCGCCGATGATAGATAATCCTGGGGTGGAGGTGGGGCTTGGAAGAGAACATTGGCCCGACACTGGGAAAAGGGGATGCTATAACAAAGTTTCACTGTATTTTTAAATATAGGAGCCTTGTGTTTATTTCGAAGAAGGGGCAGCTGTGTCAGCAGCATGTGAGCTGTATAAATGAAACAAAAGCGTTATCTTAAATGCAAGCTGAAATTAGAAAATGGGGTGATTGATATAATGTTCAATCTATTGTGCCTCTGGGAACAAATGAAGAAGGAAAATGCGGCTCTTATGGAGGGTTTCTGGTCAGTGCCATTCCTTAAGAACAGAAGTTTTGTTATTAGTGTGCTTTGAAGTAATCTGTTAATATGATCTACATGATTAAGAATGACGTCTACATTGTAAACAAACCTCTGCAACCATAGATACTTTAAATTATCTTTATTAACTCAAATATTTGAACATTTACTCTATACCAAGCATAACTAGATGCTTTTGAAAGTTACTGGTGTTAGGGGAGGTAGTGGTAGAATATGAATGGAATCATATTTTAGCCCTTGTGATTAGCTGTATGACTTGTGAGGATCTTTCATCTTTGCTGTGCTCTGAGTTTAAAGCCATCAATTCTTGATAATACATAACACTCATTTTGTTGAATAGTTCTTAAATAGGTTATGAGAGTGGAAAAGTTTCATTTAAATAATGGGATTGTGTGATTATTAAGAAACCATTTACTAAAAAATTATGTCCAAACTTGGAAGGAAGTAAAGACTGCTCTGCCTTAATTATCTCCAAATAGGGCTTAATTCTTGACCTTGCATTTTGTGATGACTTGTATTATATTGTACCAAATGGTGCTAAAGTGGCTCTAGCTTTTACTGAGATCCACTAATCTAAGAAGCTTTACTATGTTTGTCCACTTGAGGGTATGCTGAAGGGCATAGTTTGGTGACAATGTTTCTGTCCAGAATGCAGACCCATATAATTGCCTTACCAGGCAGCATCCAGTAAGGTTGCCTCTGAGTTGTGGAAGCACAGAGGTGAGAAATCAGTTCTGTGCAAGGAAGAGGACTGGAAAAGAGACACAGAAGGGAGAATGTTTCCCCTGCACCTGGAAGAACTGGTTGGATTTCTCCAAGTGGGGAATGTGAATCAAAAAGCTGAGGTGAGGGAACAAGTATGACGCTGGCAAGTAGTCTGGTTCTGCAGGAGCGCACAGTGCCTGGAGGCAGAGCCATAGAGATGAAGTTGGGACTAGATAACATGTTCTTTTATCAAAGGTGACATTTATGTCTCTAGAGTTTTAAGAACATTTTTTTGTCTCTTTGAAAAACCCAAATGTAGAAGTAATATGTGAAAATGCTTGTTTTAAAAGATTAAAACAGTGTAAAAGCATGTACAATATTTTGTGTCCATAGGTTTTATGTTTAGCAATGCGATATTTTTAAGTACTAGAGTGGAGAAAAGCAGTCCGTTCATTAGAATTCAATGAAAAAAAAATGAAATCTAGGTTTAAATTATGAGATTGGTTACAACTATATTTTTATTGACTTGCTCTTTTGAAAATGACCTTAATATTCTAAGACAAAGCTGCTAGTTACTGTTAGTAAGGCATACACCTTATTTGGTTAAGATTAGATAATAAATGTATAAGGATGTGTTCATCTGTTTGTAATTCATATGCAGGACTATCAAAACACCATTGGTACTCATGTTTTAGGTGTTCTGTCGTGGGCCATAAAATAAAGTGATAACTAATTAAATGCCATGGATTTACCCAAGTAGTCTCTTTAATATTTACTATTATTAGTTGTAGGTAGAAGATATGTAAAAGTTCAACAAGTGTTTGCATAGATGGACACCTGTATTTAAAGAAATATAAGGTATTAAAAGTGATTGCATTTTAAAATCCAAAGAGCTTAGTATGGCTCTGAGGTCCAAGATGATCTGGCCTCTGCTTACCTCCCCAACTTCATCTACTACTTTCTCTGCCTCTTTATTATACTTCAGTCACACTGACTTCCTTTCGTTCCTTGAACTTGCCAGACTTGTTCTTTTCTCAGTTTTATTTTTTTTGCTGTTTCCATTGCCTGGAATGTTCCCCTTCCAGCTCTTTACATCTTAGGTCAACATTATCTTCTCAGATTGGTCTTTTCTGACTACCCTACCTGGAAACTTCCTTTTGTTCTGGTTTACTTTCTGTTCACTTTGCCCTGTTTCATTTTCTCCTTTTTCTTACTTTATTTTACTTTATTTATTGGGGTGATATTGGTTAATAAGATTACATAAGTTTTAAGTGTACACTTCTGTGGTACATGTTCAGTATGTTTCATTGTGTGCTCACCACCCAAAGTCAGATCATCTTCTGTCACCATATATTTGGCCCCCTCCTTTTTATTATTATCTAGAGGTGAAATGTTTATTTCTTGTATTATTCCACTGGGATATAAATTCCATGAGGTAAGTATAGTAAGATTGTTCTTATTCTATAAGATTCAAACAATACAGATGTTGGAACTCTCATACCACATCTTGTATGGTATCATTTAAGTAAAATTTCTGGAATAGCAAATCTATAAAGAAAGGATAGATTTTGGTTATCTAGGATTAGGGGGGTGAGGGGCCAGAATAGGAGGATGGGAAGTGACTGCTCATGTAGGTACAAGATTTCTTTTTAGGGTGATTAAAATTAGATTGGATGGCTGCATGATTCTGTAAACATACTAAAAACATTTGAATTCTCTTTGGATTGGAGAACTTTATTATATGTAAATTATATCTCAATAAAACTAGAAAAAGATTGAAGCAATAAAAAGCATATAGGATATTTGTCTCTACATTTTACATTTACCATTTTGATATTACATATTTAAAAATAAATATGGAATAATTTAGAACTGCCACTGTAGCTTTTAGATAGTGCAGGAATGTAGCAAGTGTGTATTAAATAGCTGCTGAAGGAGGTTAAAATATACAGGTATTTTAATTATGATACAGTGCATAGCGGGATAAATGCTCAGAGGGGACTCATTTAAGGGTTGGTTACAAGAGTTTGAAGGTCTCCACAATATCTGGATTTGTGTGAAGGGAATGGAGAAGGGTCTCTTAGAAAGCAGCATTTGAAGTGGGCTTTGAAGTCAGGTTAGCCTTTAGCTGGTGGAGCTGGTAGGAGGTGAGGCAGGAGCCAAGGGCACATTATCAGTTGCTAGCTTAGCACATTTGGCTGATCTGAGGGAACAAATAATGTGGGAATGGGAAATAAGGCTGCAAAATACATTCGGGTCTATAGCAGACAATGTTAGTGCTGGCAGATCTCTGGTGTCTTTTTGTTATCCCCCAATCCCTAGTGTTCTTCCAATGGCCCATACCTGGGAAACAAAGCTAGCAATGTCTGGGGGCTTATTTACTTTCCACTATAAATTCTCAACCCAAGACTGTCCAGTCAGGAGTATAACTTTGGAGCAGGGGCTTTGACTGGTGCCCCTCAGTATCATTAGCACTTGGAACAGTGCTTGGCACCCCGTGAGTAATTAGAAAATATTTGAATGAATGAAAGCCAGGAATTTGCAAGGTTCATTCACAGTGAAGTTTATTTTACAAATCCCCTTGACTCTTGCAGACCATTTAGATAGAAGATTTTGGAAGGTTCTAATTAAGAAGGTCCTTGAATTTGCAGATAAGGAATTTACTTAGCTAGAAGGGATTTCTGGTAATATAAGTGTTTTAATAAATTAATTTGGTGGTAATGTACAGGGTGAACTGAAGGGTGGAAGGATTTTGTCTGTGGTGTCCTTTCCCATCTTCCTATTCCTATTCTTGCTCTCATTGTCCCTGGGTTAGGCCTCAACCAAAATCAGGGTCTCCTGTAGTACAGTAATAATCTAACAGCTCTTATTCTAATATCTTCCTAAATAAGGTAGTCAGCAAAATAGAAAGGATCAAAGGAGATACATTTAAGAAAGTAAAGATGTCAGGAAGTAAACACTCCTAAAAGAAATAGGGAAATTACAAAGCATATATTTTAATTTTTAATTTTTAGAGGACAGGCAATTTTCCTTCCTAGGGTTGATCAGACAGTAAATTTTTATTGCTTAATTGTGTATATGTGTATGTGGCTTTTTGAACACTGTAATTGTACATTGAATTCAGAGACAAAGTTAAGACTGTGAACTTGCCACCCCGTGGACAATGTAATTTAGAACTAAACCCTCAAAATTATAATCACCTCCATTCATTTGAAACTCACTATTTTAGAACTGCTTATGGTTCTTCAACATTGGTATATGTAGTTATGTTCACTAAAGAGAAAGTTGAAATTAGTTTATTTTCTGAGGCATTTAAGTAAACAGGATTTAAAATACAATCAATAGTTTAAAAAATTACAAAGAAAGTCAAGGATGCTTTTTATTACTTTTTAAAAATTTAATCTTTACTGTTTAGATTATTACAATTGTTCTTATTTTTTCCCCCATAGCTACCTTCTACCCGGTTCCCACCCCACACGATGCCCTACCTCCCTCCCACACTGTCCTCATCCATAGGTATACGATTTTTGTCCATTCTCTTCTCGCACTCCCCATACCCGTTGTCCCCTGAGATTGGTCAGTCCACTCCCTTTCTATGCCCCTGATTCTATTATATTCACCAGTTTATTCTGTTCAGATTTTTTTATTCACTTGATTTTTAGATTCACTTGTTATCAGATATGTATTTATTGTTCATAATTTTTATCTTTACCTTTTTCTTCTTACTCTTCTTCAAGAATACCTTTCAGTATTTCATACAATACTGGTTTGGTGGTGATGAACTCCTTTAGCTTTTTCTTATCTGTGAAGCTCTTTATCTGTCCTTCAATTCTGAATGATAGCTTTGCTGGGTAGAGTAATCTTGGTTGTAGGTTCTTACTATTCATCACTGAATATTTCTTGCCACTCCTGTCTGGCCTGCATAGTTTCTGTTGAGAAATCATCTGACAATCATATGGGTGCTCCCTTGTAGGTAATTAACTGTTTTTCTCTTGCTGCTTTTAATATTCTCTCTCTGTCTTTTGCTCTTGGCATTTTAATTATGATATGTCTTGGTGTGGTCCTCTTTGGATTCCTTTTCTTTGGGGTTCTGTGTGCTTCCTGGACTTGTAAGTTTATTTCTTTCACCAGGTGGGGGAAGTTTTTGGTCATTATTTCTTCAAATAGGTTTTCAGTATCTTGCTCTCTCTCTTCTCCTGGCACCCGCATAATTCTGATGTTGGTATGCTTGAGGTTGTCCCAGAGGCTCCTTACACTATCTTCCAATTTTTGGATTATTTTTTCTTTTCCAGTTGAGTGGTTTTTTTTTGGTTTTTTTTTTGCTTCTTTGTATTTCAAACCTTTGACTTGATTCTTGCGATCCTCTGGTCTGCTGTTAGGTCTCTGTATAATATTTTTAATTTCAGTCAGTGTGTGCTTAATTTCTAGTTGGTCCTTTTTCATATCCTCAAGGGTCTTGCTAAATTTATCAGCCTTTTCTAGAAAATTCTTGAAAAACCTTATAACCATGATTTTGAACTCTATATACAGTCGTTTGCTTTCCTCCATTTCTTTCATTTGTGATCTGTTTCTTTGTCTCTGCATTTTCACTGCTTCCTTGAGTTGATAGAGTGGCTTTGTGTGCTAGGTGTCCTATAGTGCCCAGTGGCTCAGCCTCCCCAGTTACCTGAGGTGGACACTCTTGGTGCACTCCTGTGTGGGTTGTGTGCACAGTCTTGTTGTAGTTAAGCCTTTATTGTTATTGGTATCACTAGGAGGAATTGACCTCCAGGACTATTGGCTGTGAGGATCAGCTGTGTCTACGCTGGGAGAATTTCTATGCTGGAGACACCCTTATGAAACAAGATTTTCAAAAGCCTCTATGCTCAGCTTGGATGGGGTGGAGTCTCAGGGCGGAGCAGATAGCATTGGTTTTCCATCAGCCCTTGCCCTAATAGGCCCCCAAATCTCAGTGTCCTGTGGTAGTCACTGGAAGCACCTCTGAGAGAAAGCCGCCCTCGAGTTTTGCCTGCTGTCAGACAGTCCAGTTTCTCCCGAATGAGTCTGGGTTCCCAGAGTCTCACCTGGAACTGGAGTTCAGTGCAAGTCAGGAGCTTTTGTCCTCCTCCTGCTTGAGAGAGCCAGCTGCGTGCTCAGTTGCTCTCCCTCTCTGTGTGCGCACCTCGGTACACCTGCCTCCTCTGAGTCTCAATGTGCTTTTCTCTTTCCTTCTAGTTGTAGAATTTCCACTCAGCCAGCCTTCCTGTGGTTCTGGATGATGTCCGTTTTGTCTTTTAGTTGTAGTTTTGAAATGGTTGTGCAAGGCAGCAGTTTAGGTTTTTATGTATACGGCCATCTTGGTTTCTCCAAGGATGCTTTTTAAACGGCATACGTCTTTCTTCCATTGATTTTTCAAGAGAGTAAAGGGACGGGGAGAGACAGAGAGAGAGATGTCATATAGATTGGTTGCATCCCACATTCTCCCTGATGGCCAGGAATTGAGCCAGCAACTGAGGTATATGTTCTTGACCCATGGAACCTATGACCCTTCAGTCTGAGGGCTGATTCTCTTAACTACTGAGCAACTGGCCAGGGAAACATCTGTAATACTTTCAACTATAAAAATCCTATCTAATAAAACCCTGATATGCAAATCAACCAAATGATGGAATGACCCGATCACTATGACCACACTGACCACCAGAGGGCAGACGTTCAATGCAGGAGCTGCCCCCTGGTGGTCAGTGCACTCTTCCACAGGGTGAGTGCTGCTCAGCCAGAAGCCAGCTCATGGCTGGCGAGCACAGCAGCAGTGGCAGTGGTGGGAGCCTCTCCTATCTCCATGGCAGTGCTAAGGACCCCTCAGGAGGGCGGGGAGTGTCCAACTGCCAGCTTAGGCCCTCAGGGAATATCTGACTGCCAGCTTAGGCTAGCTCAGGCCTAAGCTGGCAGTCTGACATCACCTGAGGGATCCTGGACTGTGAGAGGGTACAGGCCTGGCTGAGGAACCCCCCCCTCCTGTGCATGAATGTTGTGCACTGGACCTCTAGTAAGTAAATAAAAAAGAAAATTCTCCATGATTTGATGAACTCAAATTGTAATTATGTAAACAATTTGGATTTCATTATATGTTATTTAATTAGAAGGGAAATCTGCTAAGACATTTAACTGATAAACTAGCTTGAATAAAAATGAAATGGTGAGCCCATTTTGTCTTCCTCCTGATGTGTCTCAGTGGTTGAGTGTGACCTATGAATCAAGACTTCACAGTTTGATTTCGGTCAGAGTACATGCCCCGGATGATGCTCTATCCCCAGTGGGGTGTGTGCGAGAGACAGCTGATCAGTGATTCTCTCATCACTGATGTTTCTCTCTCTCCCTTCCTCTCTGAAATCAATAAATAAAAATATTTTTTTAAAAATGAAATGGTGATTGTGAAAGAATTGTTTGCTCTCTGAAATTCAGGAAATGTTTCTACAAAACTTTCCCAACAGATGAGCTGTATTTACAGCCTAATGTTGTAAGTGGCTTGTGCACTTGTATTCCCAGAGGTGTTAGGAGGGGTGGGGATTTAGTATTTGAAATTTGTGTTACCAGTTAGGCAGAAATGGGCTGTAGTAGCATTCTGATGTCAGCAATTATATGTTCTTTCTAATTGTGTTATCCAGGCTGAAGAAGAGAATGGATGAGTATCCACTGAACTCCTAGTCCCTTAAATTACCTGATATTTCACCTTAAAACCTTTACATTTTGGTAATAGAGAGATTTTTCAGATATAATGTTAATGATTTTATTTTTTATTTATTTTAATTTAAATTCCTTATTGTTTAAAGTATTACATATGTCTCCTTTATATGGGAGGGCTACTCCCAACCCCCAGTACATGCCCTCACCCCCCTACTGTCTGTGTCCATTGGTTATGCTTATATGCATGTATACAAGTCCTTTGGTTGATTTCTTATTCCTGGTCCTTTTCTCCCTTCCCCTACCTTCCTTCTGAGGTTTGACTGTCTGTTCGATGCTTCTATGTCTCTGTATCTATTTTTGTTCATCAGTTTATGTTGTTCATTAATATTCCACAAATGAGTGAGATCATGTGATATTTATCTTTCTCCAACTGGCTTATTTCACTTAGCATAATTGCCTCCAGGTCCATTCATACTGTTGCAAATGGTAAGAGTTCTTTCTTTTTTACAGCAGTGTGGTATTCCATTATGTGGATATACAACTGTTTTCTAATCCACTCATCTGCTGATGGGCACTTAGGCTGTTTCCAAATTTTACCTATTGCAAATTGTGCTACTATGAACATAAGGGTGCATATGTCCTTTCTGATTGGTGTTTCTGATTTCTTAGGATATATTCCTAGAAGTGGGATTACTGGATCAAATGGGAGTTCCTTCCATTTTTTAATTTTTTGAGGAAAATCTATACTGTTTTCCACAGTGGCTGCACCAGTCTGCATTCCCACCAGCAGTACATGGAAGTTTCTTTTTCTCCACATCCTTTCCAGCACTTGTTGGTTTGTTGATGATAACCATTCTGACATGTGTGAGATGGTACCTCATTGTTTTGTGTGTTTTTTAAATATATATTTTTAATGATTTCAGAGAGGAAGGAAAAGGGGGAGAAAGATAGAAATATCAGTGATGAGAGAGAATCATTGATTGGCTGCCTTCTCCATGCCACTCACTGGGGATTGAGCCCGCAACCCTGACATGTGCCCTTGGCCAGAATAGAATCTGGGACCCTTCAGTCCACAGGCTGACACTCTATCCACCAAGCCAAACCGGACAGGGCCTCATTGTTGTTTTGATTTGCATCTCTCAGATGATTAGTGACTTGGAGTATTTTTATATGTCTCTTGGCCTTCTATATGTCCTCTTTTGAAAAGTGTCTATTTAGGCCCTTTGCCCATTTTTTTATTAGATTGTTTATCTTCCTTTTATTAAGTTGTATGAGTTTCCTATAAATTTTGAAGATTAGGCCCTTATTGGATATAACATTGGCAACTATATTCTTCCATGAGGTGGGCTCTCTTGTTGTTTTGTTGATGGCTTCTTTTGCTGTGCAGCTTTTTATTTTGATGTAGTCCCATTTGTATATTTTCTCCTTAGTTTCCAATGTCCTAGGTAGACTCCCAATTCCAATAATTACAGGCTGTCATGGTTCCTTGTGATTAAACCCTTATCCCAGTGGTCGGCAAACTCATTAGCCGCAGTTTGCCGACCAGTGTCCTAGGAGCCTAGGTGAAGATATTACTACAACATATGTCTGATATTTTGCTGCCTATGGAATCTTCTAAGATTTTTATGGTTTCCCATCTTACGTTTAAGTCTTTTATCCATTTTGAGTTTATTTTTGTGTGTGATGTAAGTTGGTCTAGTTTCATTATTTTTCCCAATTTTCCCAGTTTTCCCAGCACCATTTATTGAAGAGACTAACTTGACTCCATTGTATATTCTTGCTTTCTTAGTCAAATATTAATTGAGCATAATGACTCGGATCAATTTCTGGGTTCTCTGTTCTGTTCTGTTAATCTATATGTCTGTTCTTGGGCCAGTACCAGGAAGTTTTGAGAACAGTGGCTTTGTAATATAGCCACTGTGATATCTGGTATTGTGACCCCTCCAACTTTATTCTTTTTTCTCAGGATTGCTGTGGCTATTGAGGGTCTTTTTTTATTCCATATGAATTTTTGGAGAGTTTGTTGTAGGTCTGTGAAATAGGCTGTTGGTATTTTCATGGGGATTGCATTGAATCTATAGCTTACTTTAGGTAGTTTGGACATTTTAATGACATTGATTCTCCCAATCCATGAATATGTCATATTCTTACATTTGTTTATTTCTTCCTCTATCTCTTTTTTCAGTCTCTTGTAGTTTTTCGAGTACAGGTCTTTTACCTCCATAATGTTAATGATTTTAAATATTTAAATATTTCTCTGAGTTTTTCTCAAAAGTGCAGCATGACAAACATGATAATATACTTTGAATGTTTGGCTTATCCTTTTCCAAGTTAATGTATGTGATTGTGGGTGGTTTTCTAAATATTTTTTGCTACATTTATATCTTATATCCTACAGTTGATGTATACTGTGTAATTTTAAGCTAAGTAGACTACAAATTATAAAAAAATGCAAATGTTTAGGTAGGCCCCATAAGCTTTACCACATAAAAAACAGTATTATTTAGGTATTGTTTAAGAAAAGTAACTTTTAAAATACTTCATGGTTTATTTGCTTTTTTCCTAAAAACTGGAACTAGGAGCCAATAAATTTAGAGTTATATATTTTTTTCTAACCTTCTTTAATGGTTTCATTATATTGTTTTTAAACTGTAGCCCTAGCAGCTGGTGTTATTCAATGGTTAGCACATTGGCCCAAGCACTACTAAGTTGTGGGTTTGATTCCTGGTCAAGGGCATGTACCTGGGTTGCAGGTTTCATTCTCACTGTGTGCAGGAGTCAAGCAGTCGCTATGTCTCTTTTATATTAATGTTTCCTCTGCTTCTGTTCCCCCACCCTCCATTCCACTTTCTCTAAAAAGCAATGGAAAAAATATCCTAGAGTAAGAATTAACAACAACAAAAAATCTATAAATGCCCTTGAACTTAGAAAGAAATTTTAGTCTAATATTTAGCCTATACCTAAGAAACTTTGTTATCACACAGTCACTGCCTTTTGTGATAGAATGGTGATTTAGGATTAATGGTGCTTAGCATTCCCTTTACTTTCCACACTTGGATTCATTTTCACAAATAGAAATATAAAAACTTTTGTTCTTTGAAAAGTAATTGCAGCGTACATGACTTGAATTTTGACAAAGTAGTAACAACTATCTCGTAAGTTTTTTATGTGTATTGAGTGCATATGTGCAAATTTTAATTATTTTTTAAAATAATTTAAATACAAACTATTTATTATTAAAGAAATAACTTTGATTTAAAAGGTTTGTTTTGTTTTGTTTTATTTTACTTTATTTTAGCTCTCTGGAAAACTACTTAGCTAATGACTTCTAGATCCAGAGTCCTTCTAGTTAGTCTTATTGTAGTTTGATCTTTTAGTTGAGTTGAAGTTTCTTTTGGATTCAATATACCATGACCAGGATACATTTCTTATTTAGGATGTGTTGATATTTTGCTTTGTGTGAAGCTTTTTATCTGTTTCAGGATTTAATTAATTCAAACTTTCAAGGTTGTATTGGAACTAGTTTTACTCCAGCTTTCCAAACATCAGTGTTTACCACTGATACCTTCTTATATCGAGATACACAGATGACCCTATTAACTGGGAAGGATGGTACCCTGCCCAATCAATCACCCACTGAATAGGCAGGCATTGACCCAGTTGCAAAGCTTAAATAGAAAGGAAGAGTATGATGGGAAGGCATTGACCATGGTCAAAGTCCCAACACACAGATGGAGGCAGGACCAAGGGAAAATAATCTGATGTAAGGCAGAAAGAACATAAGCTTAAGTAACTCAAAACTCTAAGCAGGCAGTTGGCATCAGGAAATTTAAGATTTGAGTGGAAATGTCTGTCCTTTATTTGTTCTCCCTTGCTTATTTTTCTTTTTGCCATTTCACACTAATTGCAATTTTATTGTCCCTTAAAATACTCTTTGAAAAACTTTATTCTTTTTCCATTTTCAATACCTTATCAAATGTCTTTTGTTAGTTTATAGAGTATATTTTAAGAGGGCTCTTTTTACCACATGTTTGTGGGAAAAAGAAAGCACATAAAATTTGTGTAAAAGCAAATCCACCACCTCATTTTCATTAGGATGGCTACTATTAAATAACTAAAAATAGAAAGTGTTGGCGGGGATGTGGAGAAATTGGGGCCCTTATGTATTGTTCATGGAAATGTAAATGGCGCAGCTACTATGGAAAACAGTATGTCAGTTCTAGAGATGGAATTATCATCTGATCCAGCGATTCCATTTGTACCTATGTAACCACAGAAACAACTCAAAATGGTCCTGTCCTGTTTAGGGATCAGGACATAACCAGAACTTGAATACCAGAACACTTTCAGGAGCCAAGGGACTATTCCCAGGAAGACTGGTGTTGGTTGATACCACTATACCACAAATGGCCAAGGTTCTTCAATTAAAACTTGTCCCACCAGATCCGGTCAAAATGATAGTGTAGGTAAATGTGGTACTGGAATCCTCCCACAATTACACCAAAATTACAACAAAACTACAGAACAATCATCATTCAGAACTGCTTGAAAGCTAGCTAGATGGAAGTCTTACAACTAGGGAATTAAAGAAGTAGTCACATCGACACTGGTAGAAGAGTAAAGATGTGGAATGGGCTGGTCTCACACCCTCATTCAGTACTTAAAAATTGGGAGGGATATCTCAACTGCAGAAGTCTCCCTCTACTATGGAGTGAGAGGCCCTGGCCCCACACTAGGCCCCCCAACTCAGAGTCCCAGGACTAGTAAGAGAAGTCCCCATAATTTCTGGTTGTAAAAACCAAGTGAGGATTTAGGCTGAGGGAGAGGAAAGGCTGTGGGGTCCAAGGCAGTTCCTCTTAAAGAGCCTGAACATGAACTAACTGAACTCACTCCCTGATCTCCAGCGCTGGGACAGCATCTTGAAAGGCACAAGAGACATGTGGAATTGTCTAATATCAGGGCAACAGTGAGCCTTTCTCCCAGACAGAAATGCTGGCAGTGGCCATTGTTCCTTTTCTGAGCTCTCCCCTGACAGATTTGGCAAGTGGATACCATATCTGAGACTCCATCAATCTGGCAGGCTTTGGTTTACAGCTTGGCTTTATCTGGCTACCTCCAAACTTAGCACAAGTAGCAGCTATCTGCTGATTGCTTTGAGAAATCAAATATTGATAGGATTTTTAAAGTCATAACATATATATTGGAACAAGTATGGCTACTAAGTCATGTAATTTATTATAGAGCCTGTTTTATCCCTTTCAGATTATATATTTGATCTTGGTGTAGGTGTAAATCTATACTAGCTAATCAGGCTTATACTCGAGGTAATGAAAATATGCAGGATGGCATTGATTTGTTCTTTGAAAGAGAAAAAAACATATTTTTGCTTTATGAAATTACTGCATACTTTATTTTTTCTTAAAGATTCTGGCACTTAAATTTTTAAAAATTTATTTCAAAATGGTTTTAGACTTACAGAAGAATTGGATACATACTATAGAAAATCCTGTATATTCTTCATCCAGCTTCCACTAATGTTAACATCTTACATCAATCACAGTACAATGAACGAAACTAAGAAATTAACATTGGTACAATACTATTAACTTTATTAGGATTTTCATAGTTTTGTTTTTTATTAATGTCTCTTTTCTGTTACAAGATCCATCCAGGATATATCTACATTGCATTTCATTGTCTTGTTACCCTATTCTCTCAAAATCTGTGGTGGTTTCTTGTCTTTTTTTTACCTTGACACTGAAGAGTACTGGTCTGGTATTTTGTTGAATGATCCTTAATATGATTTTGTCTATTTTCCTAGTGATTATGGACTAGAGTAATGGATTTTTGGAATATTGAAATTTTTTAGAATTGTTTTGTTTTTAAAGTGATCATAAAGTAAAATTGACCTTTTTGAAGTGGGGGCGGTTAATATAGTTCTGTGAATTTTAACACAGATAAATTTGTGTAGTCACCACCATAATTAGGATGTAGAATAATTCCACCATTCCTCAAAAGTCCCTGGTAGTCTCCTTTTATAGTCACATCCTTTCCGTAGTTCATATCCCTGCAGCCACTGATCATCTCCATCATTACAGTTTTATCTCTTTAAGAATGTCATACAATGGACTAATATAGTATGTAACCTTTTGACATTGGCCTCTTTCACTCAGCATAATGCTTTTGAGAGTTATCCAAGTTGTGTTTATCATTTCATCCCATTTTATTGTTGAGTATGGATATACTACCAGTATGTTTATTTATCTCCCCTTTTTTGATAAGTAGTTGAGAATACATTATATTCACACTATAATAAGCAACTTAAGTGATTTCTTTTGGTGTGAAATAGGTATTATCATTATAAGTTAAAAAAGACTTAGAGTTATATGTCGTACAACTGATTAACAGTGAACTTGGGACTCAAACCTAGAGCACCCAGTCTAAAGCCAATTGGACTTTTAACCATTGGACTGTGTGGCTAGTTGTTAATGTTACTTTTTTCATGTCTGTTTTGCTCAACAGTGCAATTAAAAGAAATTGAATTTTTTTGTTTCTTTAACATCCTAAAACTTACCCATTATTCTGTTTATATTTGGTTCTTTTTATTAGAGAGCAAAAATACTAATAGCAAAGTATTTTTTTCATATTGGTGGGTTTTGGTCTTTAAGGCCAAGTATTCTGTGGTTCAGTCCTAAAGCAAAAAGCCAAACTAAGTAAATTATCAGTGCAATTTACGAATTAACAATGAGTGCATCCATTTAAAAGAATTAAAAAGGCAACACTAAGCTTTTTCTTAATCTTGTAAGTAGGGGTTTTAATTGTTTTATAGATAAATAATAAATAGCAAATAAATATAGACATAGTCTAAATCAGGCTAGTTTATTTTTATTTTTTTTCTCTTTTGGAAAGATTTCACAACACAAGTCCAGGTAATGTTCCCCCTAGCCCTCTCCAATTGATTTTTAGAGAGAAAAGGGAAAGGAGAGAGAGAAACATAAATTTGTTGTTCTACAGTACTTATTTATGCATTCATTGGTTGATTTCTTCTATGTGTCCTGGCTGGCTATCAAACCCACAACCTTGTCATCTGGGATGATGTTCTAACCAATTGAGCTCCCTGGCCAGAGATAGATCAGGCTAGTTTAAAATAAGAAGCTTATATTGTCTTAAATTTTAGTAATAGTGAAAGATGTCTTTCTTTTAAGAGCATAGAGTTTTGATGTATCTAAGATGAACTTTTTTGGACTTGTGAGAAAAGACCATTTGCTTAAATATCTTACTGCTATAAGATAAAAAAGACTTCTAGAATATTAGTTTTAGATTTTGTGGGTGTGGTTGTGTTTTTGTTTTTACTTTTTATTAGTAAAGTGTAATTGAATTTTGGAGGATTTTATAAAATTCCAAGTTACCCTGAATATGTGGTAATTTTCAATAAACAATATAAAATTTTGATGAGGAGACATTTTTTAAAAACATAGTCTTTTTTTAAAAATTTTAAAAAATATTTTTTACAGAGAGGAAGGGAGAGGGATAGAGAATTAGAAACATCGATGACAGAGAGACATCGATCAGCCGCCTCCTGCACACCCCCTACTGGGGATGTGCCCGCAACCAGGATACATACCCTTGATCAGAATTGAACCCGGGACCTTTCAGTCCGCAGGCCAATGCTCTATCCACTGAGTCAAACCAGTTTCAGCTAAAAACATAGTCTTAATGTGATTTTTATCCTTAGTTTCTCAAGCACTGTTCAAAGGTCCTATCTAATAAAAGAATAATATGCAAATTGACTGTACCTCTGCTATACTCACCAGCCATGCACACCAGCCACGCCCACCAGCCAATCAGAGTGAGTATGCAAATTAACCCAACCAAGATGGCTATGGCCACAGAGAGAGCAGGAGAGAGGCTTGGGATGCCCCTGGCGATAGAGGAAGCCAAGCTTTCTGCACACTCTGGTGGGCCCAGGCCTCTGCTTAAGGCAACAAAGTTTCAATGGCTGTGTGAGCAGAAGGCTTGGCTCCACTCCAGGCTACAAAGTTTCAATTGTAGAAAATAAATGAATCCCAGATATCAGGGCCTTTGCTTGGGTCATTGGGGGGTGTGGCCATTCTGCAAATCACCACAGGCCCCTTGCCCAGACTACCTCATATCCCAGGGGAACACCCACCCTGATCTAGGACACCCTCAGGGCAAACCAGTTGGCCTCCACCATGAGCAGGCCTCTATCCTATCTAATAAAAGAGTACTATGCAGATTGACCATCACTACAACACACAAGACGGCTGCCCCCATGTGGACACAAGATGGCCACCACAAGATGGCCAGAGGGGAGGGCATTGGAAGGGACCAGGCATGCAAGGGAGGACAGTTGTGTGTGATCAGGCCAGCAGTGGAGGGCAGTTGGGAGAGACCAGGCCTGCAAGGGAGGTCAGTTGGGGGCCATCAAGCCTGCAGGGGAGGGCAGTTAGGGGTGACCAGGCCTGCAGGGGAGGGCAATTAGGGGCAAACAGGCTGGCAGGGGAGTGGTTAGGGGGTGATTAGGTTGACAGGCTGAAGCAGTTAGGGGCAGTCAGGAAGTCAGGCAGGTGAGCAGTTGGGAGCCAACCATCCTGGATTGTGAGAGATACGTCCAACTGCTGCCTGTTTAGGCCTGATCCAGTCCTGGATTGTGAGAGGGACTAAACGGGCAGTCGGACATCCCTCAAGAGGCCCCAGATTGGAGAGGGAGCAGGCTGGGCTGAAGGATACTCCCCCACCACCCGTGCACCAATTTCGTGCACTAGGCCTCTAGTCTCCATATATATGGGTAATATGCTAAATGTCCGACCGTTTGACCAGTCACTATGATGTGCACTGACCACCAGGGGGCAGATGGCTCAATACAGGAGTTGACATGATGCACATAGAGAAATGGCACCTCGGACCTGGTGCCCACAAAGCAACACTTGGCTTCCCCCAAGTGGGACACAGGCCTCACTGCTACCCTGGAGTGACAGCCCACCAAATTGCAGCTGCTGCTGCCAAGAACCCTTGGTGCAAAATGTGGCCCACAGCTCAGCCCAGCCTGGATATGGTGGCTGTGTGCGTGGGGTAATAATATCACATAGCAACTCTCGGTTTTCCTCTCCCTAGCTATGACTAGCCTCCTTGCAGTTTCTTCAGCCCAGGAAAATGACTTGCTTTATAGCCAGGTGCAAACATTTTACACTTTAACCAAATGTTTATGTTTCCCATGCCTCATCTCATTTG
The DNA here is from genome assembly GCA_011751065.1 of Lasiurus cinereus. Lineage (NCBI taxonomy): Eukaryota > Metazoa > Chordata > Mammalia > Chiroptera > Vespertilionidae > Lasiurus > Lasiurus cinereus. Next base: position 23,524,942 of record JAAGEH010000012.1, read on the forward strand.
ATCCTCACAGAAGTCCTGGAGTAGATAAATAGGAGACTCAGTGGGATCCTATTTTATTTTCTTTAGCCAGAAAACAAGGAATTTAGAGAGCTTAGAAACTTGACCCAAATGAAAAGAAGTAAGAAATGATGGACCTTGGAAATGACTTCAGGATTTCTCACTGTGCACAATATAGTCAAACACTGCTGCAGTTAAATATTTTACGCTTTGTTCTCCCTACGTGATGTACAATGATAATTTGTTCTGTGTTGATGTTTACTGTTGCTGACAATTACCTGAAAGAGAAGATGGGGTGCTTCACTGAACTAGAAAAAGTTTAGCTACAGCAGAAAGCAGGTCTAATTAAGCAAGTTTACTCCATATCTATAAAAGGCTAAGTTGACTCGCACATGCGTGGTGTGTGTGTGTGTGTGTGTGTGTGTGTGTGTGTGTATATATATATATATATATATATATATATATATATATATATATCTTGCTGGTGCCAGTCACGTGTGTATTTCAACCTGTCATTGTCATTTGTGAATTTGATTGACACTTGTATTATAGAGAAAGGGCGAACAGCGATATTTAAATATTAAAATATTTCTTCTACTTAATTTACTTTCAATATGCATGAATTTGTGCACTGGGCCTCTAGTAGAATCATAAAATGTCAGAACTGAAATGGATCTTCAAAATTACAAGGTCTCTAGATTCTACCAATATTTAAAAAAGAAGAAAATTAAAATTTTATGGTAGTTTGAGGTAGTTGGTTCACAATCTCAACTGATTGTAGAAACTGTATAATATAGTTCTGCTGCATTTCTGGGTGCTTTTTTCTGCCTTCTTTGCTTATTCAACCTCATATCCCCTACCTCTAAACACTGGAGTGTCCCAAGAGTCTGTCATTGTTATCTTTTATATTTGTGGCTTTAATATCATATTTACATTAATGACTCCCAAATTTATATATCTAGCCCAGACCTCTATTCTGGGCTCTGGAATTTGTCTTCAACTCCAATTAGACAATATATCCAATTTGACACCTCCACTTGGATAGCTAATGAGCATATCAAACTTAGTGTGTTTAAAACTGAACTCCTGATACTCTATTACCCCAAATCGTTGCCATATGTAGTCTTTCCTATCTCAGTTTTGGCAATTGCAGTCTCCCAGTTGCCCAAAATGGAGTTTTGAAGGTTTTATTTCCTGCACAACCTACTTTTCATCCATCCAAAATCCTTGACTATTCCTGAAAACAACAAAAAACTCTCTGTTCATAAGTTAATTATACCTCCCTATTTTGTTGCCTCTTTTGTCTGTCTTGAGTTATTATTATCTTCTCTGGGTTATTCTTATTCCCATCTTTGCCCCTCTGCTGTCTGTTTTCATTGTTTTAAAAAAATATTTTTTAAATTAATTTTAGAGAGTAAGGGAGAGAGTGAAACATAATGATGAGAGAGAATCATGGATTGGCTGCCTCTGCACATCCCAAACCACACAACCCAGGCATTTTCCCTGGCCGGTTACCAAACCATAGCCTCCTGGTTCATAGGTCAACGCTCAACCATTGAGCCACACCATCTGGGCACTGCTGTCTGTTTTCAACCAGCATTCAAATCTTATGACTTATCTACTCCAAACTCTCCAATTAAAATCTCTAAACAGTGATGGCTCTCTATTAGTTTTAGTACTTTTCTCCTTTTGTTACTATCCTCCTTACTTTTTCTATTTGAACTTCACTTCCCTCTGTGTTTTCCTTGCATGTCATATCAGGCAACTTCCTTTTTAAACTCTTTGCATAGGCCTTTTTAAAAAATGTATTTTTATTGATTTCAGAGAAGAAGGGAGAAGGGAATGATGAGAGAGAATCATTGATTGGTTGCCTCCTGTATGATCTGCAGTGGGAATTGAGCCCACAACCTGGGATGTGCCTTGACCAGGAATTGAACTGTGATCTCCTGGTTAATAAGTAGATGCTCAACCATTGAGTCACACTAGTTGGGCTTCACAAGCTTTATTCTGCCAGGAATGTTCTTCCTTAGATATGTCTATACAATCTGAGGTCTTTACTCAAAGTGATCTGGTAAAAGTAAGTCCTCCCTAGCTGCTTTCTAAAAGGTCATATCTCCTCTTCACTATTTTTATTTTTTCCTTCTTTGTCCCTATCACTAACATATTTTATTTTTGTCCCTTACTTATAATTAACACTAGTGGCCTGGTGTACGGATTCATGCACATAAAAAAGAAATTGATTAGAAGAACTATAGCTCAGCAGTAAACCAGATTTGGGACCCACAGTGCCCCACCAACAACATAACCCACGACTGAAGGTGGAATCGCGAGGCCCTGAGAGGAATCAGGCTTCCTCCTCTCTGGTTCCAGGTGCATCACTCAAGAATCACCGCTGCCAAGTCACTGCAGCTCAGTAGCTCCTGCATTTAGTGTTTGCCCCCTGGTCGTTAGTGTGCATCATATGTACCAGCCAGTCGGCCAGTCACTCAACCTGTTATATATATATATATAGATCATTATATATTTAGTTTATAACATTTGTTTCTCTCCCTTGCTCTAATATAGGCACCAATGTGGGTAGGGATCATTTGTCAATGTGTCTGTTTTGTTCACTTGTTCACTGTTGTATATCAAGGGCCTAGAATAGTGCCTGGCATATAGTAGGTGCTTAGTAAATATTTAAATGAATGAGTATATCGGATGACCTTTAGTCAGCCATTAACTTAACTCTGATCAAGTCATTTCTTTCTGTCAAGATCTCCTTTCCCTGTAAGTGAGGCTGTTGAGGGAAGCCTTCATGCAAAAAACACATTTGATTTGAGACTATGAAGAATGGGTCAATAGGCAGAGAGAAGAGATAAGATAGGCAATATGTGCTTTCCAAATCCAGGGAAGGCAAACAAATAGAAATGGAGCAATCCAGGTTTCAGAAGGCTGGAATGTGTGTTTTACATTAAGCCCCTGTTTGGAAATGCTACACATTTCTTAGAACCTGGGATTACACTTTGAGAAGTAATAAGGTCAACAAAATTAGTTCTATCCCACGAAAGATTTATAACAATAAATCTCAGTCTTTTAAATTTTATTTTTATTTTTAGATAGTGGAGAACATAAATTGAATAATTTTTTTTAAAATATATTTTATTGATTTTTTACAGAGAGGAAGGGAGAAGGATAGAGAGTTAGAAACATTGATGAGAGACATTGATGAGCTGCCTCTTGCACGCCCCCTACTGGAGGTGTGCCCGCAACCAAGGTATATGCCCTTGACCAGAATTGAACCTGGGACCTTTCAGTCCCCAGGCCATCGCTCTATCGACTGAGCCAAACCGGTTTCGGCCAAATCGAATAATTTTAATGGTTTGATCTTTTCTTCTTTCATTTCTGGTAACGCTAGCATGTTAGCTCCTGACCAAGGAGTCTGATTAAAAGTAAGCATTTTTAAAGCCCATTTTAAAGCCATTTCTAAATAGGGAAATTAAACTATTCTATGTTTTTACATACTAACAGTTTCCAAATTTGAATTCAAGGATAAGTAGTAACAATAAAAGGGAAGAAGTGAGTCCTTGCTGACACAATAAGTTCTTTTTATAAGTTCTGTTTTATTTTGCTTGTTTTTTATAAAGTTGTTATAAAATTTGCTTAATATCAAGCAAGTTTACTTAAGTAATATTTTTCTCTTTATTTTATTTTTTATATCATTTTTTCCATTTTTTATTAATGTACTACATGTGTACATATCTTCCCATTGCTCTCCCTCCAACTCCCTCCCTCCCATGCATGCCTTCATCCCTCAGTGTCTTGTGTCCATTGGTTATGCTTACATGGATGCATATAAGTCTTTCAGTTGATCTCTCTTTTTTTTAATATATGTATTTTATTGATTTTTTTACAGAGAGGAAAGGAGAGGAATAGAAAGTCAGAAACATCGATGAGAGAGAGACATTTATCAGCTGCCTCCTGCACGTCCCCTACCATAGTTGTGCCCGCAAGCAAGGTAAATGCCCCCAACCGGAATCGAACCTGGGACTTTTCAGGCCGCAAGCCAACGCTCTATCGACTGAGCCAAACCAGTCTCGGCTGCCTCTGAATCTTTTTGTTCATTAGTTTATAATGTTATTTATTATCCATAAATGAGTGAGATTGTGTGGTATTTTTCTTTCATTGATGGGCTTATTTCACATAGCATAATGCTCTCCAGTTCCATCCAGGTTGATGCAAATGGTAAGAATTCCTTCTTTTTTTATAGCAGCATAGAATTCCATTGTGTAGATGTACCACAGTTTTCTGATCCAGTCATCTGCTGATGGGCACCTTGGCTGTTTCCAAATCTTAGCTATTGTAAATTGTGCTGCTATGAACATAGGAGTGCATATATCCTTTCTGATTGGTGTTTCTAGTTTCTTAGGATATATTCCTAGGAGTGGGATTACTAGGTCAAATGGGAGTTCCATTTATAGTTTTTTGAAGAAATTCTATACTGTTCTCCACAGTGGCTGCACCAGTCCGCATTCCCACCAGCAGTGCACGAGGGTTCCTCTTTCTCCGCATCCTCATCAACACTTGTAGTTTGTTGATTTGTTGATGATAGCCATTCTGATAGGTGTGAGATGGTATTGCATTGTCGTTTCGATTTGCATCTCTCAGATAATAAGTAACTTTGAGCATTTTTTCATGTGTCGCTTGGCTGTCCTTCTGTCTTCTTTTGAAAAGATTCTATTTAGGTCCATTGCCCATTTTTTAATTGGATCATTTATCTTCTTTTTATTAAGTTGTATAAGTTGCCTGTAGATGTTGGAGATTAAACCTTTATCAGTGATAACATTTGCAAATATGTTCTCCCATACAGTAGTCTTTCTTGTTGTTTTGTTGATGGTTTCTTTTGCTGTGCAAAAGCTTTTTATTTTGATGTAGTCCCATTGGTTTATTTTCTCTTTAGCTTCCATTGCCCTAGGAGCAGTATCAGTGAAGAAGTTCCTTCAGCATATGTCTGAGATTTTGCTGCCTGTGGATTCCTCTAGTATTTTTATGGTTTTACGTCTTATATACATTTTGAGTTTATTTTTGTGTATGGTACAGGTTGGTGGTCTACTTTCATTTTTTTGCATATATCTGTCCAATTTTCCCAACACCATTTATTGAAAAGACTGTCTTGACTTCATTGCATGTTCATGCCTCTTTTGTCAAATATTGAGCATAGTGGTTTGGGTCAATATCTGGATTCTCTATTCTATTCCATTGGTCTATATGTCTGTTCTTGTGCCAGTACCAGGCTGCTTTGAGAACAGTGGCTTTGTAATACAGTTTGAAATCTGATATTGAGACCCCACCTACTTTATTCTTCTTTCTCAGGATTTCTGTGGCTATTCGGGGTCTTTTTTTTGTTCCAGATGAATCTTTGGAGAGTTCTTTTGGTCTGTGAAATATGCCGTTGGTATTTTAATGGGTTGTGCATTGAATCTATAAATTGCTTTGGGTAGTATGGACATTTTAATGATGTTGATTCTCCCAATCCATGAGCATGGTATTCTCTTTCATCTGTTTACATCTTCTCTCTTTTTTCAGTGTCTTGTAGTTTTCCACGTATAGGTCTTTTACCTCCTAAGTTAAGTTTATTCCTACATATCTTAATGTTTTTGTGTGATGGTAAATAAGATTGCTTTTTTAATCTCTTTCTGTAGGTTCACTATTGGTGTATAGAAATGCCATAGATTTCTTGGCGTTAATTTTGTATCCTGCTACATTGCCGAATTCATTTATTAAGTCAGTTTTCTTATGGAGTTTTTGGGTTTTTTTTATGTAAAATATCATGTCATCTGCAAATAAGGACAGCTTTACTTCTTTTTCAATTTGGATGCCTTTTATTTCTTCTTGTTGTCTAATTGCAAAGTAAAATTATAATACTTTCAGCCAATGTCGAACAGGAGGTGGTGAGAGTGGACATCCCTGTCTTGTTCCTGTTCTTAGGGGAAATGGTTTTAGTTTTTGCCCATTGAGTATGATGTTAGCTGTGGGTTTATCATATATGACTTTTATTATGTTGAGCTATGAGCCTTCTATTCCCACCTTGTTCAGAGTTTTTATCAAGAAAGGGTGTTGGATTTTGTCAAATGCATTTTCTGCATCAACTGATATGACTATGTAATTTTTATCTCTCAATTTGTTTATGTGATGTATCACATTAATTGATTTGCAGATATTGTACCATCCTTGCATTCCTGGGATAAATCCTACTTGGTCATGGTGTATGATCTTTCTGATGTACGTACTGCTGGATCCAATTTGCTAGAATTTTGTTGAGGATTTTGGCATCTATGTTCATGAAAGATATTGGCCTGTAATTCTTTTTCATTGTGTTGTCTTTATCTGGTTTTAGTATTAGGGTGATGCTGGCTTCATGGAAGGAGCTTGGAAATGATCCTTCTTCTTGAATTTTTTGGAATAGTTTGAGGAGGATAGGTTTTAATTCTTCCTTGAATGTTTGGTAAAACTCCCCTGTGAAGACATCTGGTCTTGGGCTTTTGTTTGCTGGGAGCTTTTTGATGACTGCTTCAATTTCTTTCATAGTTATTGGCCTATTGAGATGTTTAGATTCTTCCTGATGGGTTTTGGAAGGTTATATTTTTTTAGGAATATGTGCATTTCCTCCAGGTTGTCCAGTTTGTTGGAATATAGTTGTTCATAGTATTTTTTAACAGTCCTTTGTATTTTGGTGGGGTCTGTTGCTTATAAGTTTTTTTAATTAAATCTTTATTATTTATATTATTACATTTGTTTCTCTTTTCCCCCCTCCATAGCTCCCCTCTACCCAACTCTCACCCCTCCCTTTACCCTTACCTACCTCCCGTTGACCTCATCCATAATGGTATGATTTTTGTCCAGTCTCTCTCTGTACACCCCTCAACCCATTCCTCCTGAGAATTATCAGTCCACTCCCTTTCTGTTTCCTGATTCTATTATATTCACCAGTTTATTCTGTTGATCAAATGTTTAATTCCCTTAATTTTAGGTTCACTTGTTGATAGATATGTATTTGTTGTTCATAATTTTTTATCTTTTACCTTTTTCTTTTTCCTCTTCTAAAAGAGTAGCTTTCAGCATTTCATATAATACTGGTTTGGAGTTGATGAACGCCTTTAGCTTTTTCTTACCTGTGAAGCTCTTTATCTGCTCTTCAATTTTGAATGACAGCTTTGCTGGATAGGGTATTCTTGGTTGTAGGTTCTCACTATTCATCATGTTGAATATTTCTTGCCACTCCCATCTGGCCTGCATCGTTTCTGTTGAGAAATCAGCTGACAGTCGTATGGGTGCTCCCTTGTAGGTAATTAAATGTTTTTCTCTTGCTGCTTTTAATATTCTCTCTTTGTCTTTTGCTCTTGGTATTTTAATTATGATGTGTCTTGGTGTGGTCCTCTTTGGATTCCTTTTATAATGGGTTCTGTGTGCTTCCTGGACTTGTAAGTCTATTTCTTTTACCAGATGTGGAAAGTTTTCGGTCATTATTTCTTTAAATAGGTTTTCAGTATCTTGCTCTCTCTCTTCTTCTGGCACTCCCACAATTCTGATGTTGGTACGCTTGAAGCTGTCCCAGAGGCTCCTTACACTATCTTCACATTTTTGGGTTCTTTTTTCTTCTTGCTCTTCCAGTTGAGTGTTTTCTGATTCTTTATATTTTAAATATTTGACTTGATTCTTGCCTTCCCCTAGTCTGCTGTTAGGTCTCTGTATAATATTTTTTATTTCAGTCAGTGTATGTTTAATTTCTAGTTGGTCCTTTTCCATTTCTAGTAGGTTCTTTTTCATCTCCTCTTGGGTCTCACTAACTTTATCCAACTTTTCTAGGATATTCTTGAAATACCTTATAACCGTGGTTTTGAACTCTTATATCCAGTCGTTTGTTTTCCTCCATTTCTTTTGTTTGTGATCCCTTCCCTTGTCTCGGCATTTTCACTATGCCGGGAGAAATTCTGTGTTGGATTCAGACTTATGATACCAGACTTTCAAAACCACAGAAGCCTCTCTGTTGAGCTTGGGGTGGGTGGAGTCTCAGGGCTTAAGGGACCGCCTTTCCTTCCAGTCGTCCTCGCCTCCATGGCCCCTGAGTCTCACGTGACTGGGTAATCGCTGGAGTGGTTCCTGTGCGCACACGCACCCTCACAGTGCCTCTAGACTGCTGCCCCTCTGGCTCCCCTGCACTCTGGGACCATATGAGTCTGGGTCTCCAGGGTTTCTCCTGAAACTGGGGTTTAGTGGAGTTAGAATTAACACAGTTGGGAGAGTCTGTCTCCCGCCCACTCGTGAAAGCCAGCAGCACAATCAGCAGTTGGTCCTCTGCGTGCAGTGCCAGGCACGCCACCAGACTTCTGATCTTTTGCCACTCCCCTAAATTTCTGTGCACTTCTGCCTTTTCACAGGTCAAACTCCCCCTGTATGAGTTTTGGGTGGATCTGGGGTTTAGTGTCGTAGAATAAGGGGTTCAATGCTGTTGAGAGTCTCCGTCTCCCTCCTGCCAGAGAAAGCCATCCAGGTACTCTGGCACCCCCTCTCTCCATGCACCTGTCTCTTTACCTCAGCTTTTTGCAGCTCCTCTGGGTTTCTGTGAGCCCCTCTCTTTCCTTCTAGTTGTAGAATTTCCATTCTGCCAGCTTTCCTGTGGTTCTGGATAATGTCCGTTCTGTCTTTTAGTTGTAGTTTTGAAATTGTTGTGCGAGGCAGCAGTGTAGGTGTTTACCTATGCTGCCATCTTGATTCTCTGCTCACTTTGTCCTTTAAAAACCTTTATCATAATTTATGCTGACTTTGAGGCACTTAAGTATATGGTGATATACTTAGGGAGAATGTAGAATGTATTGACCTTATAGGCTATGTTGAGATCTCAGTATTTTTTACATCATATTTATTTATCATTTTACTAGATGCCCGGTGCACGAAATTCATTCACGGGGTGGGAGTATGTCCATCAGCCCAGCCTGCTCCCTCTCCAGTCTGGGACCCCGGTAGGATCAGGTCTAAACGGGCAGTTGGACATCCCAATCCAGGACTGCTGGCTCGCAACTACTCACCTGCCTTCATTTCTGATTGCCCCTAACTATCTCTGCCTGCCAGCCCAATCACCCCTTAACAACTCCCCTGCCAGCCTGATTGATGCCTAACTGCTCCCCTGCCAGTCTGTTTGCCCCTAACTGCCCTCCCTTGCAGGCCTTGTCACCCCTACCTGCCCTCCCTTGCTGATCTGGTCTTCCCCAACTGCTCTCCTCTGTGGGCCTGGTTCCCCCTCCCTCCAACTGCCCTTCCCTGCATGCCCGGTTGCCCCCAACTTCCCTCCTCTGCTGGCCAGGTCACCCCTAACTTCCCTCCCTTGCAGGCTTGATGGCCCCAACTGCCCTCTCTTGCAGACCTGGTCCCTCCCACCTACCCTTCCTGGCAGGCCTGATCACCCACACCTGCTCTCCCTTGCAGGCATGGTCCCTCCCTTGCTGGCCATCTTGTGTCCACATGGGTCAGCCATCTTGTGTATTGGAGTAATGGTCAATTTGCATATTACTCTTGTATTAGATAGCATAGTGGCCTGGTGCATAGGTAGAGGCCAGCTGATTTGCCCTGAGGGGTACCCCGATCAGGGTGGGAGTTCACTTGGGGCCTGGGGTGGCCTGGGTGAGGTGTGGTGGTTTGCAGGCTGGCCATGCCCCCTGGCAACCCAAGGAAGACCCTGGTATCTGGGATTTATTTATCTTCTCTAATTGAAACTTTGTAGCCTTGAGTGGAGGCCTGGGCCAGCCAGGGTGTGCAGAAAGCTTGGCTCCCTCTGTCACCAGGGGCAATGCAAGCCTTCTGCTTTCTCCAGCTCTGTGGCTGCAGCTTTTTTTGTTGGGGTTTATTTATCTTCTATACTTGAAACTTTGTAGCCTTCAGTGGAGGCCTGGGCCAGCCAGGGTGTGCGAAAAGCTTGGCTCCCTTCATTGCTGGGGAAACCTAAGCCACCTGCTCACTCTGTGGCCACAACCATCTTGGTTAGGTTAATTTGCATACTCCCTCCTGATTGGCCTGTGGGCGTGGCTTCTGGTGTAGCAGAGTGGTGGTTAATTTGCATATTACTCTTTTATTAGATAGGACAGGTTTTTAAAATTTTATTCTCATTATCATCTTTGCCACTTGTTTGTTTTGACATCATCTATTCTCTATTCCCTCTTCACTCCTTATAATTTCTAGTTAACAAAAAGGTAATCAAATTACTAGGCTTATATGGATATTGTGTAAATTAAGTTTCAGCTCTGGGAAATGACTTGGGTTTTCCAGTGAACATTGCCTGTAACTACTCAGGTGACCCTTTTCTTAGTGTTTGGATACTGAGTAGTTATTCTGGATAAATGAGCTAAAATTAAACTAAATATGACATTTGACCATAGGAAAAATGATTCTTTTTCTTTCTAGCATAACTTTGTTAGTAAATTATTTACAAGGATTAATTTAATAAAAAGATAAGCAAATCAAGCAGTGTTCAGAATGGAATAAATAGGTACTTAATAGTCAGCAAGATGGTTCATTGTCATTTTTCATAGCAGTTTATAAAGTTCCTAAGTCAGTGATAGCTTTTCCTCTCAGCTGTGCCTCTATTAAAGCAGAATAATCACTTCCAACTAATTAACTAAAGGGGAGAGCACCTTGACAAATCTCATTTACTTTTTGTAAAATAGTAGGATGAAAGCTTGCTAGTGACTTGGACTTGGTCATTTAAAGCACTTTTGGAAAACAGTAGCTTTCACGCTATTTTGATCAATTTAAGCTCTTAGAATAAATTAATAAATGTTTACCCAGGGCACAGGGTAAATAACTGTAGTAATGTTTCAGCTTGGGCACGTTGTCAGATGTATGGTGGCTTGGAGAGCAAAACTTCACTAGCCATATCTTTTGCTGGTACCCTCAAGCTAGACATATGTGGTACAGCAGGATGCTTGGCACATGGTATGCTTTTATTTGTGGAGAATTTTGTTTGAAAGGTAAAGAAAACTTTGGCTATCTCTTGGAAGTAGTAGAGTTATGAACCATGATTGTATTGGTAATTTATTTAAAATAGGGTTTTATCAAGTTGGCAAATTAAAATAATTTTGTTCTATTGAACTTCAATTCCTTTCTAACCCTATAATGTTATTTTTTAACTATAAACCAAATTAAGTCCCACTTATTTTTTCACTGACCTTTGAATTTTCTAGTGAATATCATCTGTTTAGTGAACTTATAAAGCTACATCTGATATTGCAGTTTGCTAGCTTTTTCAGATTACATAGTAATATACCCCTTTTATATAAGGGTTAATGAGTAGCCAGGTTAGACTCACCAGTTCATTGTTACATTAAAAGCCAGATAGTTTGCTATCTCCCTTTCATTTCCTCCCATTTTTTTTCTTTCATAATTTTTTTACTTGATATATTAAAATTACTTTTAAAATTGATATTTTCTTTTTTAAAACAACATGATGTTTTTAACTTTGCCTTTTTGTAGATTCTGGTTGCATTTTATTGTAAATTTTAAATTATGGTGATTAGCATGAGCTGAGTAATGGTTTAATCAAGGTAGATCTTGCTTCTTTGCTCTACCTTGTTCTTTTTTTTATACCACTCCCCTATTTTTACCTGTAGATTTGCATGTTTGACCTAGCAGAATAATTGGGTCCACAGCAACATGGGCGTGCCTCCCTTAGAAACACTTAGTTTCATGTATGACTCATAAGCTGAAGCACAGACACCACTTCCCCAATCTACAGGAGCCATTTTAACAGCATAAAACTTGCCGGATTTCTTTTTATTTTCAAGCCCAAAGGACAGTATCTAAAGATAATGAGAATATTTGAAGGTAACATTATATTTTTGGGTATTTGCTTCTGGCTGTTTCCTGAGCTGGTAACTAGAGGGTGGTTCTTACCTGTCGAAGAACATGGCTGAGTGTGTTCTTTGCCTCTGAAAAAATGTAGTCAGTCAGTCACATGCCTGATTACACTTAACTACTAGGGGGAAACAAAGCATTCAAATTCTGGAAAGTTATAGGGCTTTTTGGTAAAGTTTTCTTTATATTTTCTGTGATTTCCCTCTCCCCCTGTATGACTTGAGAATAAAGGAGATTTTTCTTTTTTTTATATCACAAAGCAAACTAGGTCATATTTTAATTTTAAAAAATTTAATTGTATTTTGAGGGTAGCAAGAAATTACAATTCAAGAAACTGTACTTATGTGTGATATGGGTGTTAAGAAAAAAAATCAAAAACAGTGGTTTTGTTTTGGCATTTAGTTAAGGGGAAGTTTTGGGACAACTGTTATAGATATTGCTCCTTGACTGTTCTATCCTTTCTTGTTCTTAAATTAATGAAATGATACTAAAACATTTAATTTTGAAAACAAAATTGAATGAGCATTTAGTTAATATGTAAAAGTTACTCAAATAAAAAGGAACAAAGACTAGAATGATTCATCTACTATTAGAAAAAAAATAATAGTTTTTAAATTCATACTGGAAACTTGTTGGGAGTAATATCCTTAAAAGCCTAACTAACGTCTAGGAAAACATAGTATTTCAATTTGTTTAAAAAGTATTGTACTTCCTTCTGTTCTTAAAATTTGCTTGTTTTGTATTTTTTTTTTTTTTAAGAGAGAGATAGAAAGAACTCAATGACAGGGATAACTGTTTGGGGAGGAGAGGAAGGGAGAGGTGAAGGTGGAGGACGGAATGGGGGACAAGTGATGGTAAAAAGAAAATATAAATACTTCTCAATGGAAAAAATATAAATATGAAAATACACAAAAATTAATATCCTTCACAAAAGAAAAGATTGTTCAGTCTTTTCCTGAAGTATTTATCATTATTGAAATTATGAATTTTTGGCAAGTCTATATTCTGGTATGCTTTAAAGTTCTAGGTACTCTGAGAAGCTGGATATAGTAGTATTTTAGTTATTAAAGTTATTTGTGAAACTAAAACTTCAAAGTAAAAATTAGAATATGCAGTGATTATAAATGAAGTTCTTGGATATAAAACTTGCCAAGTCTTATTATTTTCCACTGTGATTATATTTAGCTAGCTCTTTGGGAATTTGCTATTATGAATTTTCTAAGTGCTTGAAGGCCTGTCAGATGAAAGGGAAGATAGAAAGGCAGTCAGTTATTACTTCTTAATCTTTTAAAAATATTGTTGATATTAACAGATTAATTTTGTGGTCCTATAAGAAAGGCACTGCAGACATTTTACTCTTAGCCATTTGCTGTCATCTTTATTTGCATATTGCCAAGGCTTTATTTACTTCTTGTCTTATTTGTGTGAAAAATCTTATGAAACTTTTTTGTCTTAAATTTTTTTCCTTTTTAAAAGCCAGTGATCCATAAGAGAAAAATAAAGGGGCATACAAATAAGCAAATAATTAAGATTTTATTTATTAAAGAGCAGTAGAAGAATTTAGTTTCTTAAAATTAAGATGCTGGTGCAACTTAAGTAAGATAGATACTCTTCATTTATTTGAGTTTCTCATTATGTAAAGAAGGCTGAGATGAAGCTTCAAGGAGAAGGGAGGAAAAAGAAAACATGAATGCACAGGCTCTTAAAACTTATTAGGTAGTCCCCTACCCACTATTTCGTTTCATAAGGTTGAATATAAGTTTAAACTAAGTCATCAGAATTAAACTTATAATTACTGATTTACACAATTTTAGCACTAAAAAAGGCTGGAGATCGCCCAACTGCGTCACTTTTATAACTGAAGAAGCAGGCCCAAAGAGGTCCTGTGACTTGCTCAAGGTTGTGCTGTGCTAACCCAGAGCTGCTCACGCTAGTCCGCGCCAACAAGTAATGCTTTGTTTGAAATGGTCTGTAGTTCCTTAAGACTAAATAAAGCCTTAATTAAATTACTTGGTGATAAGCAACCAAATAAATTAACCAATAATTTTGAAAATGTGTTCAAACTAGTTTTCTTTTTCAGAGAGATAGTATATTTGTTTAATTTCTGCAAACTTTTTTTTTTTCACTATTAGAATTTTTTCATAGTTGGAACATTGTTTTGTGACATTGCTTATTTAAATTGGGCCTAGGGGAGGTGAAAATATAACAAGTTGGGAATTTACTTTGAACTTCTAGATACAAAGACAGGTTTGTTTCTGCTTTAATTTTAGGAGGGCAAATACTGTTTAATATGATGCCTAAATTTAAGGATGGCAAACTTTAAAAGGCACGTGACCCTCAGCTTAATCTCTGTTTGGTGTCTGCACATTGCCACCGTTCAAAGCAAAAACACCTACCTGGTATTAAACATTTTAAAGTGGTGTTTTCAATCTTTGGTGTAACAATCAGCTGGCTTCAACTCAAGACATTCTGATTCATGAGGCCTAGAATTTAGTTTATCAATCTGCTTTTTTAGTAAGTACCCTAGATGATTTTTATACAGGCCACACTTTCAGAAAAAGAATTTACAGGTTTAGGAAGAGCAATTAATCAGTTATTTAGCATTATAATATTTGAAGTTTAAAGCAACAGTACAGGAGTGGGCAAAAGTAGGTTTATAGTTTTGAATTTGCATAAGAGTTTATTCTTGTGTTATTTATTTTTCCATACGAACAACTGAAGACCTACTTTTGCCCAGCCCTACATTTTGAAGCCCACAGCCCCTAGTAAGTAAGAAAAGTGACTGCAGTAGTTTATCATCAATATTAGGATTTATTTAACTTCTTCTCCCCAACTGTTATCTGTTTCTCTATTCCATTTTATGCTGGCTGTGTCTTTCAACTTTGTGGCTTTCCTTCTTTCCTCTTCTGCAATTCTGCTTTCGCCCTCCTGCTCCCCAGCCTGCTGCCATATTGACCACAATATAGAATGAAACTAGTTATTTTTGTTTATCAAGTGTAATTGATCTGCTCTCCATCTTAGTGAACGATCACTCTGTTAATGTTAGTTTGTTGTTTTTTAATTCTATTTGGTGTTGTATGGTGTCTCTCTCTGTTCCTTTATCTTTGAGTTTCTAGGGGGAAAAAATTCCCTTCCTGATTTATAATAGCATTTACAGTTTTTGAAAACCTTCTCTCCAGAGAAATACACTATTATTATTTGTAATTGTTTGAGTCTGGGAGGGAGTAATATTCCCCCCCATGTGATACTTGGATAAAATTTTTTAGGTTTCTTTGGACATTTAACTATATCACAGATTGCATATTTGTAGATTGGCCTTATATTACGTTCCATCTAATGGGACATAGGTATTCACAGACTCTTGTAGGATTGGGAAGAAGAGTCCCATCAGTTGAATGGTCTGAAAATAATTATTGCTTTCATGAATTGTATTTCCATCAGAGTATTTGGCTCTCTTGCTTGGAAAAATTAGTAATACCTTGAGACAACTTAAATGATTAGAGCAGTTTTGGGCTATTGGTGCAATCTTTTGCTCCCATTAGTATGGAAAACCAACTAAAGAGAAAAATATTTTGTGTCATCTCTACCTTTGTGTCTTGTTCCATGGTTTGTGTACTATAATAAAAATGATTGTTGATCTATACTACAAATGTGTAGTCACCCCACTCATTGCTTTCTTGTCAGAAAGGAAGAAATTATGCAGCTAAGCTTTGTTTGTATAAATTTTTGTATAGAACCATTTTTATTTCTTTTCTTCCAGTTATTGTCTGAATTAAAGCCATCCTCATAATCAGAAAATTGTCCCTAAACTTTTCATTTCACTGTCATTCTCTTCTCCTTATAGGAATTCAGAATTTCCCTTTCATTTAATTGTTGTGCATTATGGTATCAGCTCTTTCTTAACTCCTTATTTTGTAGCTTAAGTTTGATTGCTAGCATGAAAAAAAAGGAGCTATAAACAATATGAATGCTTCTTGGAGTTTGTATGAAGACTGATTTAATAATTTTAAAAAATATTTTATTTTTTTTTTACAGAGAGGAAAGGAGAGGGTTAGAGGGTCAGAAACATTGACGAGAGAGAGACATCGATCAGCTGCCTCCTGCTCGACTCCTACTGGGGATGTGCCCACAACCAAGATACCTGCCCTTAACCGGAATCGAACCTGGGACCTTTCAGTCCACAGGCCAATGCTCTACCCACTGAGCCAAACCGGTTTCGGCTGATTTGGTAATTTTTACATTAAAAAGTTAGCCTGGTTGAGTGCTGATTTATGAGCCAGGAGGTCATAGTTCAATTCCCAGGCAAGGTATATGCCAGGCTTTTTAGGCTTGACCTCCAGTGTGGGGCATGCAGGAGGCAGCTGATTGATGACTCTCTCATTATTGATGTTTCTCTCTTTCTCCTCTTCTTCCTTCCTCTCTAAAATTAATAAAATATAAATGTAAATATCCTATATAATAAAAGCCTAATATGCTAAGTGTCCCACCTTTCATTTGACCATTTGACCAGTTGCTATGATGTGCACTGACCACCAAGGGGCAGACATTTTAACAGGTAGATTAGCTTGCTGAT
>JAAGEH010000012.1:23541404-23591256 GCA_011751065.1 Lasiurus cinereus
CCAATTGTGCACTAGTGGGGTCTCTTGGCCTGGCCTGCACCCTCTTGCAATCTGGGACCCCATTTGGGGATATTGGAGAGCCAGTTTTGGCCTGATCCTCTCAGGCCAGGCTGTAGGATCCCAACATCCGTGCACTGAGCCTCTAGTATATTTTATGAAGTGATATATGTACATTGTTTAAAATCTAATAGAAGAGCCTGTAAGGGAAAGTGGCTTTTCTCCTCTATTCTTTCCTATTCTCAGTCTTGCTGCTTAGAGACAGCCACTTCTTATATAAGTTCTTTTATAAAATTTGTGTTTTCTTGGATCTATCCTTGTCTTGTCTTCTACCCTATATATTTGAAGTTCTTCAAGATAGCAGGAACCAGTATAACCTTACATGATGTAAAGCCATGTAAAATTCATTATCTGTGTGATGGATGCTCTGTCACATGGTGGTCATTTTGGTTGTGCAAAGTTGTATGGTACAATATCTATATGAAAGAAATTTGGTTATTTTCTGTGTTTTAGACAATAGTCCTATAACAGTGAAACTAAAAATATTTTGTTGTAAAACTATAAATATGAGGTGTTAGCTTAATTGTTAGTTTATGCATCACATTTTTATATCAAAATATTAAATGGATGCTTAATATTACAATAGGACAACTCATTAACCCTTTGAACTTTGTTAGTGGAATCACACCATATACTTACTATATTCTGTAGTAACTTTCGTTCAACTCAGTGGGACTTATTTTAATTTTAATTGCAGTACTGTGTTCCATTGTCTGCCTATACCAGAGTGTATTCATTGTCTCTTGTTGATGACATTAGATATAGTTTGAGAACATTCTTGCACTTGGTTGCTGCAATTTGTGTGCAAGAGTTCTCTAGAGCAGTGTCATCACATTGAAGTATATGAAGAGTTTACAAAGAGTATGGAGAAAATGGGTAGCTTATGATGATTTAGTTTTTCATTATCTTTCCTAGGAACAAAATACCTACTATTGATGACTTTTTACTCATTCAGCATTTTACTGTTCTAGTGCCCAGGGGGAGGGGAGTAAAACCCTTCAGAACCCTAAATAAATGGGTGGTAGTTGATAAATTTCACAGTAAGTTACAGACATACATATATTTGACCACTAAACAGTTGAGTGTCTGTCATTTGTTAACCATGATTCAATTATTTCAAACATAATTTTCAATAAAAAATTGAAAAAATAAAAGATACAATATAGTCCAAATTATGTACATAAAACAATAATCTTATTGATACATATGTAGTAAAGGTGGACATACAGGGGCAACATCAATTTTAGAATATAGGAGAGATAAAATGAGATTGTAGAGGAATATATATAGGAAGTTTTAACTATATATAACTTTTTTCCCCCTTAAAAATCTGAGATAAAATATGGTAAAATATTAATGTAAAGCTGGGTGATGGGTACGAGAATGTATTCTCTTTCTCTTCAGTTGAAGTATTTCATAATAAATTTTGCTTAGAAATAAATTTTTTTTTGTTTCACATAATAACAGAAATAATGTTTAAATTGATTTGAAAAATGATAAATAAACTATTTTGGTAAAAAATGTTAACTGCGTATTTCAGTGAATGCGATTAATTAGATTCAGAGCTAAGTTATGTAATTATGTAAGATTGTGTGCCTGTCCCATATAACAAGATGGCATACTTCTGATGGGTAATGTCCAGTTGAGATCCATTAACAAGTTGGAGCTATAGTTTGCTAGAAATAATTTAGTCTTTAGAATCATCCCATACTCAAATATTTAAAAACATATTTTAGAACAAAAATTTATGAAATAATATATTGTCACTGATAAAGTTTAAGTAGCTAATTCCCCAAATTGGACTTTTGCATCTAACCGAATTTATTGACATAATCAGTGTTTGATCTTATTTCCTTAAGATTATTACTACAACCAAAGTAATTCCTTCCTGAACTTTTTAAGAAAAATGTTTCTGAATATTTTATTGGTTAACAGTACAAAATACCTTTTTATGCTAAAAAATTATAGAGAGAACAGAGTGAGAAACATTTTTAAAATCATAACTTAATATTTCTGATTCTAACTGAAAGTTTAGTTTTTAAATTCTTTATTGTTTAAAGTATTGCATATAGTATTACATATGTCTCCTTTTCCCCCATTGACCTCTCCCCAGCTACCCCCAACCCCCAGTACATGCCCTCACCTGCCTAGTGTCTGCATCCATTGATTATGCTTATATGCATCCATACAAGTCCTTTGGTTGATCTCTTACCCCGCTCCCTCCCCACACACACATATAAACCCTCTCCCCTCTGAAGTTTGATGGTCTGTTTGATGTTTCTCTGTCTCTGGATCTATTTTTGCTTTTCAGTTTATGTTGTTCATTATATTCCACAAATGAATCAGACCATGTGATACTTATCTTTCTCTGACTGGCTTATGTCACTTAGCATAATGTTCTCCATGTGCATTCATGCTGTTGCAAATGGTAAGAGTTCTTTCTTTTTTATAGCAGCATAACATTGCATTGTATAGCTCTATCTGCATTTTTTTAATCCACTTATCTGCTAATGGGTACTTAGGTTGTTTCCAAATTTTAGCTATTGTAAATTGTGCTGCTATGAACATAGGGGTACATATGTCCTTTCTTACTGGTATTTCTGATTTCTTGGGATATATTCCTGGAAGTGGGATCACTGGGTCAAATGGGAGTTCCATTTTTAATTTTTTGAGGAAACTCCATACTGTCTTCCACAGTGACTCACCAGTCTGCATTCCCACCAGTAGTGCATGAGGGTTCCTTTTTCTCCAAATCCTTGCTAGTACTTGTTGATTTTGATTTGTTGATGATAGCCATTCTGACCGATGTGAGATGATACTTCATTGTTGTTTTTACTTGCATCTCTCAGATGAATAGTGATTTTGAGCATGTTTTTATATGTCTCTTGGCCTTCTGTATGTCCTCTTTTGAAAAATATCTATTTAGGTCCTTCGCTCATTTTTTGATTGGATTGTTCATCTAACTTGTTAAGTTGTATGAGTTCCCTATACATTTTGGAGATTAGACCCTTATCAGCTATAACATTGGCAAATATGTTCTCCCTTGCTTTCCTGAACTTTTAAAGGTTTTTGAATGTTTTTTGTTATAAACTTGATGTGGAATCTTTTAAAAAATATTTTTAATGATATGAGAGAGGAAGGAAAGGGGGAAGAGAGAGAAAGATCAATAATGTGAGAGAAACATTGGTTGGCTGCCTCCTGCACACCCCACACGCCCGTGACACATCATAGTAATACTATGTGCCCTGGCCAGGAATCAAACCATGACCTCCTGGTTCATAGGTCTGTACTCAACCACTGAACTATGCCATCTGAGTTTGATGTGGAATCTTTTGTAAAGTTTCCAAAATTTAATAATGAATTGTGAAAATAGTTATAAGAAGTGAAATTATAGATCTTAATCCAGATTTTTGCTTTCATAATCATTTCTTGCCTCTCTTTTCTCAGATATTTTCCACAATGTATGTATAACTAGTGGCAGAGATAATGAAGAACAAATGAAAATAGAAGGCATAGGATATTATAGTTGAATTTTTGTAAGTCAATATAGTTTGAAGTTTCCTATATTTCATATTATATTTTTATTGATTCATCTAGCAGGTTGAGAACCGCTAGCAAGGTAGCCTAAGACCATCAGAAAACACAGATATTTACATTGCGACTCATTAACAGTAGCAAAATTACAGTTATGAAGTAGCAACGAAAATAATTTTATGATTGGGGGTCACCACAACATGAGGAACTGTATTAAAGGGTCACAGCATTAAAAAGGTTGAGAACCATTGCCTTAAAGCGTATCCTATATAATAAAAGCCTAATATGCTAAGTGTTCAGTTAACTGGTCAACCAATTGAAGCGTAATATGGTAATAATATGTTAAGGCTGCTGAACTGCTCATTATGATGTGCACTGACCACCAGGGGGCAGATGCTATGACCAGTAGGTTAGCTTGCTGCTGGGGTCTGGCCAATTGGGACTGAGTAAGACTGGCTGGACATGCCCTGGACCTCTCCTGTTGTCCCTCCATGGCTGGCCAGCCTCCCGTGTTCCTCCCCAGCTCCGATTTTGCACCAGTGGGGGTCCCTCGGCCTGGCCTGTGCCCTCTCACAATCCGGAACTCCTTAGAGGATGTTGGAGGACCAGTTTTGGTCTGATCCCACAGGCCAGGCCGAGGGACCCCACTGGTGCATAAATTCATGTGCTGAGCCTCTCATTTAGTAAATAATAGCCTATACTTGTAAATAATTTTTATATTTATAAATATAACTCATGGACATTTTATTTTCAATTTTTTAGACATTTTTAAAAATAACATTTTTATAATATCACAGAAATCTTACCAGAAATCTTTTGAATATTGGAAAGCTAATAAGCTCAAAATAGTGGACACAAGTTTTCTAAAATTCTGCTTTTCAATTGAAAGCTTACATTTTATCATTGGTCAGAGATACTGTTGTTTTCCTTGAATTGATAGGTGCACTTTATTTATTTTTGAGAAAATATCTGACAAATAATGCAATTGTGAATCAGTAGCGTTTTTTTTTTTCAATTAAAAATTGTAGTTCCTGAAAAATGCAGCTAATTTAGCTCACAATTATTGGGATATATTCCTAGAAATGTGTTTAACAATAATAGCATTAGTGCTTTCCATCAAGACAACTATTCTACTTTAGTATTTGACAGAAATACTTTATGTTTACTGTACTTTACATTTTATAAGAATACTAAAAGGTAATGGTTGAGATTTAACAAAAAAAAGTAAAACTACTTTTTTAAAAATGTGAGTACCTAGTGGTAATACAATGACTAGTGTGGTTTGGTGACACAGCTTCAATTCATACAAAGGCAGAAGCCTTTGCTTTTGCACCATCAGTGGAAATATCAACATGGTAAAAAAAAAAAAGGCAAATATTATCTTAGAAACTATGAAATAGTTTTAACCTCATAAATTCCCTGAAACGGTTTCTGGAGCCTCTGTAGGTCCGAGGATCACATTGTGAGAGAATTATAATGTTACACTATAATAGTGCAACATTGGAAATAATCCAAATGTCCAAAAATAGGAATTGGTTAAATAAATGATGGTACTTCCACACAGTGTACGATGGAATATAATTTTATTAAAGTTTATGTTACATGTAAGCTATTATACAGTATTTTTCTATTTTCAGTGCCTATCTAATGAGAAAACCAACATTTCTCAAAGAAAGTGAAAGTGTCCATTTTGAGCCTCAATATTTCCATATAGTTGGTGACTTTGTGATTAAGAAAAGGGAAATGGAAGAAGGCAGTTATGGCCTCTTCCAGTCTATGGGCTTTCTGTGCAATAACTTTAAAGTTTAATTTTCACAGTAAAAGGAATTGGCCATGGCTTCAATAATTTTTTATATGTTTTATAGTAATAAGAGAAGTGTACCTTCAAATTAATGTTTTTCTTAGATTGCATTCCTCATTAGACATTATCTGATTTAATTTTTTTATTATATTCTTCTTCTTAATTGAGAGAACTGTATGTTCTTTAGCCTTAGAATGAATTAAAGAAGTGAGTTTATATAACAAACTTAGCCAGAAATTTTCTTATGGAAATTTAGAACATATTCATGCTGATGGAACCATTACTGTGTCAGTGGTGATGGTACCTTTTAAGCAGTCAGAAAGATATTGTTGAGGTTATGCCCCCAGACTTACCGTTAAGATCTCCATACTAGTATATGGCCTGGCTGGTGTGGCTCAGTAGTTGAGCATCAACCTATGAACCAGGAGGTCATGGTTCCATTCCCGGTCAAGGCATGTGGATTGGGAGCTCAATCCCCAGTGTGGGGCATGCAGGAGGCAGCCAATCAGCGATTCTCTCTCATCATTGCTATTTCTCTCACTTCCTCTCTGAAATCAATAAAAAAAATTTTTTTAAAAAGATCTCTATATATGGCATCTCTAAAGTGAACTATCTTTTGCCGAAAGAATTTTTTTTTTTTTGTGAGAGGCATCATTGAACATAGGGTTCTTTGTACATGTTACTTACATTTTTTTTCTATTTTTAATTACAGTTGACATATATTAGTTTCAAGTGTACAAAATAGTGATTAGACATTTTTATATCTTATAAAGTGATTACCCTGATAAGTTTAGTATCTATCTGATACCATACATAGTTATTACAGTGTTATTGATTATATTCCCTATGTGTACTTTGCATCCCTGTGACTGTTATTATAACTGGCAATTGCACATCTTAATCCCTTTCCTCTTTTCAACTATGCCCCCAACCTCCCTCCCATCTTACAATCATTAAAATGTTCTGTGTATCTATGAGTATTTTCTCATTTTATTTGTTTATTTATTTTGTTTTTTAGAATCCACACATAAGTGAAATTATATAGTTTTTATCTTTTTCTGACTTATTTCACTTAACATGATATCCTGTAGGTCAATCCATGTTGTTTGCAGATGGCAAGATTTCATTCCTTTTTATGTCTGAGTAGTAATATTCCATTGTATAATATATATACCATATCTTTATTATCCATTCATCTATTGATGGCCACTTAAGTTGCTTTCATATCTTGGATGTCCTATCTAATAAAAGAGTAATATACAAATTGACCATCACTCCAACACACAAGATGGCTGCCCCCATGTGGTCAAAGATGGCCACCACAAGATGGCCAGCAGGGGAGGGCATTGGCAGGGACCAGGCTTGCAAGGGAGAGCAGTTGGGGGCAATCAAGCCTGCAGGGTAGGCAGTTGGGGGGGACCAGGGAAGCACAGGAGGGGAATTGGGGGTGACTGAGCCTGCAGGGAAGAGCAGTTGGGGTAGACCCAGGCCTGAAAGGGAAGGTAATTAGGGGTTACAAGGCCTGCAGGGGAGAGCAGTTAGGGGCAAACAGACTGGCAGGGGAGTGGTTAGGGGGTGATCAGGCTGGCGGGCAGAAGCGGTTAGGGGCAATCAGGAGAGCAGGCAGGTGAGCAGTTGGGAGCCAGCAGTCCTAGATTGTGAGAGGGATATTTGACTGCATGTTTAGGCCCAAACCTGGTGGGCAGTCAGACATCCCTCAAGGGGTCCCAGATTGGAGAGGGTGCAGGCTGGGCTGAGGGACATACACCCCCATGCACGAATTTTGTGCACCAGGCCTCTAGTTGTAAATAATGCTGAAATGAACATAAGGATGCATATGTCTTTTCAAATTAGTATTTTAGGATTCTTAAAATAAATACCCAAAAGTGAAATTGGTGGGTCCTTTTTTATCTCTTGTAATACCTTTGTTTTAAAGTCTATTCTGTCTGATATAAGTATTGGTACCCCAGCTTTCTTTTTTTCATTTTCATTTGCATGAAATATCTTTTTTTGTCTTTACTTTCAGTCTGTGTGTCTTTAGATCTGACGTGAGTCTCCTTAAGCAGTATACAAATCTTGTTTTATCCATTCAGCCACCTTATGTCTTTTGATTGGGACATTTTAATCCATTTACATGTTAAGTAATTATTGATGGGTATATAGTTATGCCATTTTATTATTCATATTTTTGGTTGTTACTTTTTCCTTCTTAGAGAGATCTCTTTAATATTTCTTGTAATATTGGTTTGATGGTGATAAACTCCTTTATTCCTTAGTTTTTTCTTATCTGGGAAGCTCTTTTTTGCCCTTCAATTCTAAATGATAGCTTTGCTGGGTAGAGTAATCTTGGTTGTAGCTCCTTGCTTTTCATCACTTTAAGTATTTCTTGCCAATCCCTTTTGGCCTCAAACTTTCTATTGAGAATTCAATGATAGTCTTATGGTAGCTCCCTTGTAGTTAACTGGTTTTCTCCTTCTGCTTTTAAGCCTCTTTCTTTGTCTTTAACCTTTAGCATTTTAATTATGATGTATCTTGGTGTGTACCTCTTTAGGTTCATCTTGTTGGGACTCTCTGTGCTTCCTGCACCTGTATGTCTATTTCCATCACTAGGTTAGGGAAGTTTTCAGTCATTTTTTCTTCAAATAGGCTTTCAACTTCTTGTTCTCTCTCTCTTCTTCTTGTATCTCTGTGAGGTAAGCGTTGGTGAGCTTGATGTCATTCCAGAGGCTCCTTAAACTATCCTCTTTTTTCATTTTGCTCTTTTTATTGGGTGTTTCTACTGTCTATCTCATCTTCCATATTGCTGATTCAATCCTCTGCTTCATCTAATCTGTTGATTTCCTCTAATCAAATCTTCAGTTATTGTATTCTTCATTTCTGACTGGTTCTTTTTAAATATTTTTATCTCTATTTTTGCTTTCTATAATTTTGTTAAAGTAATAATTGAATATATCTAGTCTTCCCCTAAGTTCATTGAGCATCCTTATAACTAGTGTTTCTAATTCTGCATCTGGTAGAGTTTTCTTTTGTTTCATTTGGGTCATGTTTCTTTATCTTCTCATTTTGGCTGTCTCCTTATGTTTGTTTCTATGTATTAGGTAGAGCTACTGTGTCTCTTGGTCTTGGTAGAGTGGCCTTGTGTATAGTGGGTGTCCTGCATTGTCACAGTCTCCGTTGGCACCTGATCTGGGTGCTCCAGGTGTGTCCCTTGTGTGGGTTGTGTGTGCCCTCTAGTTATAGTTGAGCGTTGATTGCTGTTGGCACTTTGGTGAGAGGCATTGACCTTTATGCTGAGTGACTATAGTGGAGGAGCTATTGGGCAGGGTCTGACTCCATGGACCAGGAGTTGCTCTAGCAGGGCTCTGGTTCCTGCCAAGTCTAACCTTTGATTGTGTTGTTTGTGTAGGTGGTTGGGTGGTGCTCTGATTTGGTCTGAAGCTGGCAACTGGGTATGTTGGTTTTCAGACCTCTTGAGCTGCTCTGGTACAAGCCAAAGAAAGCTGCTACTTGTGCCCAGCTTGGGCCACCTTCTGTGATCTATAACTGATTTGCAAAGGGTTGTTGCTTGTGCTGGGCTTAAGAGATGCTTGAGAAAGGCTAATTTGCAAATCAAGGCAGGCCGCCACTAATGCTTGGTGTTGTGTAGTAAGAGGTATGAGATATGCTCAGGCCAGTCACCACTTGTTTGGGATTTGTAAACCATTAATAGATTTTAGGAAAGTCCACAGCAGGAGCCAAGACTGCCCATTTGTATGGAGAAGTTGCTGGAAGTGGCTTGTGCGGGCCCGAAAGTTGGGTGGGGCCGGGTCTCAGGGAATCACCAGGGTGGGGCTAATGGTTGATAGAGACTCTTATTTGGCACTTGCCCAAGCCAGCTGGGTGGTGGAAGCGTTCAACAAAGTAACAATGACATCTGCCAGCACTTCTGTTAGGGAGAAGTTGCTCCTCCAGTCCTCGCTCTGATGCCAGACAATTCAGTTCCTCCTCATATATCCCTGATGCTTTTCCAGCTGCTGCCCCATGCTTGAGCTCAGAACAGGTGGTCCATCAGCAGGTACATCTGTTGAGGGCCCTTTAAGAGGAATGCTTGGTACTCTAGTGGCCCTCAGTCTCACTCAGCTACAATCCCAGCTAGTTTTTACAGTCAGAAGTATAGGGACTTCTTTTTCATGCATTGGAAACCTGGGCTATGCATCCTGGTTTGGGGTTGGGACCCTTTGCTGCTCAGGGTGGACTCCACACCTGAGATATTTTCCCAATTTTTAACCCTGTCTGTGGGTGTGGGATAAGCTCTATCATGTCTCCAACTCTTCTCCACGTGGCTTCTGTGTAACTTTAGTTATAGTAGTTCTGTTTAACTAGAGTTCAGGTGGTTCTCATTGATGGTTGTTCTGTAGTTTAGTTAAAATTTTGTTGTAGTAGGAAAAGGTTATCTACTTTGTCATCTTGACTGGAAGTCTGCTTTGTGCATCTTTGATATTTCTCTTTTTATAAGAGAAGCCTAATAATCATGACTTATCTTTAGTAATAATATTTTTCTAATCACTAAGTTATAGAGAATGTTTCATGTTTACTTCCTTTCCAAAATAACGTTCGTATTAAAAAATTTACATCTTAAACTTGTTCAAGTATGCTGGAAGAATATATACAGTATGATACTATTTATATAAAATTTAAAATATAGCATGCAAAAATATACACACTTATGTATTAAAGCATAAAGAAAAGTAATATAAAGACTAGATTTAAATTAGAATAATTAATTCAAACTAATGTTATATATATTTTAGTTTGAGAGGCAGTTTGAAATAATTTGTATTTAGAAATAGAAGATTTGTTGTGTAAATAGTTTTATTAAAAAAGTTTTATGTGAATTTTCTTAACTGGATGTTATATTGGATATTTAGAACTATGGATCAGAGACAAATTTGTGTATTGTTAGAGGATAATTTACAGCCTGTTAGTTTTGGGAATACACTGAAAGGAAGATATAGTACTTATCTACTCTTGACAGAATACAATAATTGCACACCATTGTTAGCATATTTGATTGTTGAGATGGTATTGGACACAGGTTCACTGTAACTGTTCTGAGACTTCTCACCCTTTAGGGTAATTTGATCATCGGAACCAGAGGCAATGGGAAGGAACCTAATGTGTAAAGAAAATGGCTACTTTCCTCAGGATTCAGGAACATTTATTCCTAGAGATTTGGGACAGTTGAGGTAATCAGTATGACAGAAAGAAGTATTCCAAAGATATGCTATGAAGGTACTAGTAATGGTAATAACTTTTATACTCTTAAAAATAATGAATTAGATCCTTCCATTGAAAGTTACTAGGTAAAAATGAAATTCTTTTCCAAGCTATTCATTTTAGAAATGTTACTTATTTTAGGAGCATGGTGCCATGCTGAAAGATGATTATTAAGTATATATTAAGTTCTGTTTAGAAAAGAGAGGTCACAGGAAGCTCAGCATAGGCTTAGGTGCAGTAAAATATTTATTCATTTTTGGATATTGACTAAGAGAAGAATTGCACTAAACCTGGTGAAATTATAATTGTTGCAACTTTTAGCTTAGGTAAGAATTGACCAGTGTGGATGGAGAATGTGGTTGCATTGTTCCCAAGTTTTATAGACTATGAGGTATAAGTGATGAATTGAGGCGGTTTCTTAAAAATTATTAGTTTGGGAGGCAGGTAGCATAATGAAAATTGAGCACCACTATTTTAGTTGTAATTAATTGGAAGTTTACTTAAAATGCCTTAATAGTAGAAATTCATTTAAAGTATTTTTTAAATTAAAAATGTTTAAATTTTATTTTATTTTTTATTGAAGTATAATTGATATATAATGTAATATTAGTTTCAGGTGTTCAACCTAATGATTTGATATTTGTATACACTAGAAATGATCATGACAATAAGTCTAGTTACCATCTGTCACCATAGAAAGCTGCAAAGCATTTTTGTTGTGATGAGCATTTTTAAGATTTACTTTTAAATATTTACTACAATATTATTGACTGTAGTCACCATGTTTTACATTACTCATGATTTATTCACCTTTTGAAAATAGAGTTTTATTTGGTTTGTGTATAGTTGAAAGTTAATTAAATGATGTGAGTCAAGTTTGGGATACACAGGGAAGTGGGCAAAGGAGTGGAGATATAGTTTGTTTGGGGGGGATACAAATTATCATCAGAAGAGTGCTGACAAGCCATGGTAAAAATGACCAAAGATCAAAGAGGCAAGCTATCTGCCCTGCTTTTTTTGAGTCAGTTGCTTGAAGGCTTTTTTGTGGGGGGAGGGATGGTAGGTAGGAGTGGTACTTATCTTTTTTGAGAGGTAAGAGCAGAAGTTGGGAGAGTGGTCAGGTGTTACTTATCTAACCAGTTGGGTGAACTAGTTTGAGGGATTATTCTGTTATTCAGACATTAGATTTTTTTTTTTTTTTTACTCAATCATTATGATTTTTAAGTCTTTAGTTGTAAGCTACTTACTATTAAGGACACTTTTTCATTAAACTGAATCTTTGTGTAACTTAAGAACTTGGATCCCAACCTTAAAATACCTTTCTTATTTGTTGTTTTCATAAACACTCTTCACCATTTGTATGTTATGTTTCTGACACCATATTTTGACATATTTTCACATAACCTATTGGACTATTTATAAAACAAGACATAAAGATGTAGCAGAGAAGACAGGAAATACTTGACGTTTGTATACCATATCTTGTTCTCTGCTTCCTGTCAGTTAAACCACGATGAAAGGAACAGAGACACAGATGTACATTTGCTGCTTTAATTTCCCATTAGTGAGACCAGTTAAGTATAAAACTTGTTTCATTAAACTTTTGTCACTTGTTAATTCTGGGTATGTTGTAGGCTAATTTTGTATTCTATGGAATGTATAGATTACAATTAGATGTATTATATATAGAAAATATAACTTGCATAATTCAGAATGTGTTTACTTTTGTGAATTTCTATAGGCTGTAAAAAATTGGCTGTTTGTATATGGCATAGGTTCAATTGAAATAATAAGCTAATATTTTGATTTTGAAATTTTAGTGTTCTGAGCATTTATTTATTTTTATATTTGTGTGTGTCAAGATTCTTTAATACTTTTAAAGTATTTTTATGGTACAACTTTAATGTAGTGAAAGGAAGTCATATCTGTTGACTTAGACTAGAAAATATAATTAGTAAGTGGCAGAACTAGGATTTTCTTTTTTTCTCTCTTTAAATATGTTTTTATTGATTTTTTTTAGAGGGAGAGGAAGGGAGATAGAAACATCAATGAAATGAAACATCGATTGGCTGCTTTCTGTACATCCCCTAGTGGGGATCGAGTTCAAACTCTGGGCTTGTGCCTTGACCTGGAATGAAACTAGTGGCTTCTTGGTGCATGGGACAGTGCTCAACCAGCTGAGCCACAATGACTGGGCCAGACCTAGGATTTGAATGCAGTTCTTCTGATGCTAGGTATTGTTTCCTTTTAGGAAGAAAAAGTTTGTGGGGGTTTTTTGTTTGTTTGTTTTTCATTAAATTGCTATTTCATCTATTATTCAGCAATTTAAGCTGTTAAGTATATCTTTGCTCCTTCTACCTGGAATGTTCTCCTGCCCCCACTACTTCCCCCTCACATCCTCTCTACTTTGAAAAAATAGGTGTTACTTCTCCCTAATGAAATGGCCCACATGTAATTTTTTTTTGAAAATTTTTCTCAGGTTCTCACAGGTATTTCTTACTTTCTCTCTACTCCTTCATTACTTCATTAACTTACTTATTTACATTATTCTGTAGTTATCTGTTTACATATCTTTTTCTTTTTTAGGCAGTGAACTACTTTATTTTTG
The DNA here is from genome assembly GCA_011751065.1 of Lasiurus cinereus. Classification (NCBI taxonomy): domain Eukaryota; kingdom Metazoa; phylum Chordata; class Mammalia; order Chiroptera; family Vespertilionidae; genus Lasiurus; species Lasiurus cinereus. The sequence goes on from JAAGEH010000012.1 coordinate 23,554,661, forward strand.
AATACCCAGTACCAAGCATATTGTAGATTTCATAAATACTTATTGGATGACTAAATACATGGCCCAAATTGCTTTTCTTCATTTTAAAATTGACAGGTTGATTAAAGAACTGTATTGTGGCTCTTTTCTACAGTATTCCTTTATGGTTTAATTGTAAGAAATAATTTCATTTTCATTTCTCTCCCACTTCTGCCCTCCCCTGTTCGTTTTTGCTATTTATAGAAATCAAGTATCTTAGTGAATTTTTTAGTGTTTCCATCCTAGTTAAAAGTGGTGATATTATAGAGTATCTCCCCAAAATGTATATACACTGTAACAGCTGATAGCTGAATTTTGAAAATGAAATGTATTTTATAATTATTTGTAATTATTCAAAGTGTATGTATATATTTTGAAGGGACACTATATATTGGCCTACTAAAAAATGTAGCTGAGAATACTTTAGTTTCTTAGATTGCTGAGCATCAAAAACATCTTTTGTCTTTAGATTAATCTGAAGAAAATGTCGAGATCTTCTTTGTAGTTCTGATTTCTTCACTGAATAGAGGGAATGATTCCCTTTAACACTTTTTTTTAATTTAATAAATCTTTATTGTTCAGATTATTACAGTTGTTCCTCCCCCCCAAAACCCCCATTGCTTCCCTCTACCCGGCTCCCACCCCTCCCTCTACCCTTACCTCCCCTCACATTGTCCTCATCCATAGGTGTATGACTATTGTCCAGTCTCTCCCTGCACTCCCCTCACCCCTTTCCCCCTGAGAATTGTCAGTCTACTCCCTTTCTATGCTTCCGATTATATTATATTCACCATTTTATTCTGTTCATCAGATTTTTAATTCACTTGATGTTTAGATTCACTTGATAGATATGTATTTGTTGTTCATAATTTTTATCTTTACCGTTTTCTTCTTCCTCTTCTTAAAGAGTACCTTTCAGCATTTCATATAATACTGGTTTGGTGTTGATGAACTCCTTTAGCTTTTTCTTATCTGTGAAGCTCTTTATCTGCCTTTCAATTCTGAATGATAGCTTTGCTGGATAGAGTATTCTTGGTTGTAGGTTCTTGCTATTCATCACATTGAATATTTCTTGCCACTCCAATCTGGCCTGCATAGTTTCTGTTGAGAAATCAGCTGACAATCATATGGGTGCTCCCTTGTAGGTAATAAACTGTTTTTCTCTTGCTGCTTTTAATATTCTCTCTTTGTCTTTTGCTCTTGGTATTTTAATTATGATGTGTCTTGGTGTGGTCCTCTTTGGATTCCTTTTGTTTGGGGTTCTGTGTGCTTCCTGGACTTGTAAGTCTGTTTCTTTCACCAGGTGGGGGAAGTTTTCAGTCATTATTTCTTCAAATAGGTTTTCAGTATCTTGCTCTTTCTCTTCTTCTGGCACCCCCACAATTGTGATGTTGATACGTTTGAAGTTGTCCCAGAGACTCCTTACACTGTCTTCACATTTTTAAATTCTTTTTTCTTTTTGCTTTTCCAGTTGAGTGTTTTCTGCTTCTTTGTATTTCAAATTTTTGACTTGATTCTTGCCTTCCTCTAGTCTGCTGTTAGGTCTCTGTATAATATTTTTTATTTCAGTCAGTGTATTTTTAATTTCTAGTTGGTCCTTTCTTCTCTTGGGTCTTGCTAAGTTTATCCATCTTTTCTAGGAAATTCTTGAAAAACCTTATAAGTGTCGTTTTGAACTCCATATCCAGTCATTTGTTTTCCTCCATTTCTTTCATTTGTGGTTTGTTCCTTTGTTTCTGCATTTTCACTATGCTGGGAGAACTTCTGTGCTGGAATAAGCCTTATGGTGCAAGACTTGCAAAACTGCGAAAGCCTCTCTGTTCAGCTTGGGTGGGGTGGAGTCTCAGGGCTGAGCAGAGACAGCCTTGGCTTCCAGTCAGCCCCACCCTATGCGGCCCGTGGGTCTCAAGGGTCTCTCGGTAATCGGTAATCACTGTGGCCCTTTCTGTGCACACGCACGGGTGCCTCCAGACCTCCAGAACACGTATGAGTCTGGGTCCTCAGGGTCTCACCTGAAACTAGGGTTCAATGAAGTTAGAAGTGGCACAGTTGGGAGGCTCTGTCTCCCGCCCACCAGAGAGAACCAATGGCACAATCAGTAGTCCGTCCTCTCTGTGCGCATTGGTTTGCACGCCCCAGACTTCTGCCCTTTTGCAGCTCCTCTAACTCTCCGTGCACTCTTCCCTTTTCACAGTCCAGACTTCCCTCGTATGAGTTTTGCCTGGAGCTGGGATTCAATGCAGTAGGATTAGGGGTTTCGTGCAGTTGGGAGTTTATGTCTCCCTCTGTCAGAGGAAGCCAGTCAGGCACACCGCTGCCCGCTCTCTCCACACGTGTGTCTCCGTACCTCAGTGTCTCTGAGTCTATGTGAACCCCTCTCTTTCCTTTTAGTTGTAGAATTTTCACTCAGCCAACTTTCCTGTGGTTCTGGATGATGTCTGTTCTGTCTTTTAGTTGTAGTTTTGAAATTGTTGTGCAAGGCAGCAGTTTAGATGATTACCTATGCTGCCATCTTGATTTCTCCAGAATCCCACATTTTAAATGCAGAATATTTTGAGAGGGAACATACTGTTCTGATTAGGATCACTAGATTAGAAACCCCATGAAGGCAGAAATTTTGGTCTGTTTAGTTCTGTATTTCTAGCATTTAGAATAGAGTCTGGCATATTGTAAGTACTGAATGGGCATTTGTTGAATGGGTAAATAAATGAACGAGCATAAGCTGAAATTAAACTAGTGCCCAAACTCTCTCTGAACATCTTGTATATTCCTTTGACAGATGTTTATCAGGGACCATCTGTATAAAGTAGGGAAGTATGATGATGACCATGATAAAGTCCCTGACCTTATTTTGTTGTCTCTTTCAATCCTTATATCCTCATATATATATAGTGAGGTGGATATTATTGATCTGAAGATTAAATGACATATATAGTGTAGGGCCTGGCACATGTAAATGGTAGCTATTACTTTCTTCTACATATGTATTTTCTAACTTACTATCATCTCTTACTTATTCTCCATAAGGATGTCATGGTTTTTTGTATCTGTGAAAACATCAGTGGTTCTTAAAGTAGTATATAAGTTTTGCTTTGTAAATTGTAAAACATGTTAAACATTAGGTATTACTAACGAATGATAACATAAATGAACTTTATTGTGCTGTTGTACAATTTCTGGGGGTGTCTTTATACTGAAGTATTTTTAAAAATCTAATTAGTGCTGGTTATATCTACAAAGGCAACTTTGAATTCTTAAATTATCCAAGAGTAAGGCAATGCCATAAAGCAGAAAATGTCTCTAATGAAGCATCAGGTTTATTAATGCAGCCTTAATTGGTCAACTGTATATTTTCATCTCTTAAACATCATCCTGGAAGAAAGTAAAAATTCCTTGAATGTTGGTGATAGCAGTCACTATTAGGTGACTAAGAAACTTTTATTTGTCATAGATATCACATCTTTTTCAGTGAGTACTAATAACTACATCACCATTATCTATTCAAAATATTTAATATGAAATGACAAGATATAATTATCTATAGATGCAACTACTTCATGTATTTCAAAGTTTCACTAGTATCCAAAGGGATGTATGGAAATTTTGATGTTCAGTTGAATAACCTGTAAGAAAGGTCATATGGTAATGAGTCATATCTTTTTGAAAATCTTATTTCTGTTTCTCTCTTCTTTTAATCTGTAGGCAAAGAACAAAAACTTGAAGTAAATTAAGTTAATTATTTTTGTTTGTTTTAAATAAATTTTCCATGCTCTGGGCAGTTTAAAGCCATTGTTGATACTCTCTCTTATAAGTAATTAATGAAGAATTTAAGGAGGGTAGTATACACTTGGTGACTAGAAGCTATCAGTGTAGCAATAAAGCTATGGAATGTTTGTTTAAGCTGTTCTCATCATTTTTGGATGGTAGTTACTAGATCCCCACATACGTTATTTGCATTGGGCTTTGTAAACATAGGGACCACACTCTGTTGCAATCTGATTTGAAACCCTCCAGAAACTTTCCACTTCCCAAAGCAAGCCTAAATTCCACTGACTTTAAAGGTTCTCTATAATTTAGTTTTGCTTTACTTATTTAACCACATTTTCTACTATTTCCCATTATCAACTCTTAGCTCTTGTCAAGCTACTATCTCCAATCTATTCTCTCCTCCCTACCCCCCATCTCTCTACCACCAACTCCCCTCCCCCCTCATCTCCCCTACTTTCTCTATTATCCACCTATCCACATCCTACTTTCCTTTAAGGTTGAGTTTTGGCCTTTATCTGGAAAGTATTTTCTTGGCCTGTATGACTGTCCCCTCTTCTGAAATGCTGACAGGACTGACCAGCTTTAGCATTTAATGAAATACTAGCTTCTATTATATTAAATCATCTGCTTTGGTCTTATTTCCTGAAATACATTTTAAACTTCATGGTAATAAATTCATGCATTCTCTCTCTCTTTTTTACCATAGTACTGAGCTTAGGGGAAGTGCAATAAATATTCATCAACTTTTTACTATCCAGGCAATCAGTAGAAGCATAGTTTCTTTAGAAAATGGATACTGTGGGAACTTTTGATTAGCTCTTGGTATATATCAATTAAGTATAATAAAACTGTTTTCTATTAGAGAAAATCTAAGGCAAGGGGCATTGACACATTTTTTAGTTAACAGTAACTGAAATAGATTCAAATGATTTAAAAATTGAGAAATTATATTATGAAAAATTAAAGATCTAAAATTTTAACTATTATGTATTATAAATCTTCATATTATGAATGCTACTTAATGTTTACTTCTAAGATTTGTGCAATAGAAAAATATAGTTAACATATAATTTATAATTATTATATATCTTATTGTAATAGTATATGTTACAATACTAGCCCTGCTGTCTACTTCTTCTTTTCATCTCTCATGTTATAGTTTCAGTATGTTTAGTTTTTTGGTGCCATTGAGTTTATAATATTAAGTAAGTGCCAGAGAGTTGTGAAGGTGATTGTAGGAAGAATCCCATCTTAAGGATCTTCACATGTAGCACCAAAAATTGTTTGAAAACTTAGTAAAACTAGAGGCTTCCTGCATGAAATTCATGCACAGTGTGTGTGTGTCCGTCCTTCAGCCCAGCCTGCACCCGCTACAATCTAGGACCCCTTGAGGGATGTCCAACTGCCCACGGGGTTTGGGCCTAAATGGGCAATCAGACATTCCTCTCACAATCCAGGACTGCTGGCTCCCAACCACTCACCTGCCTGCCTGCCTGATTGTCCCTAACTGCTCCTGCCTGCCAGCCTGATAACCCCCTAACCACTACCTTGCCAGCCTGATGGATGCCTAACTGGCCTCCTGCCGGCCCGATTGTCCCTAACTGCCCTTCCTTGATGGCCTGGTTGCCCCTAACTGCCCTCCCCTGCTGGCCCGATTGCCCCTATTTATCCTTTCCTGCTGGCCTGATCACCCTAATTGCCCTCCCCTGCAGGTCTGGTTTCCCCCTTCCCACCTCCCTCCCCTACAGGCCTGGTCACTCCCAGCTGTCCTCCCCTGCTGGCCTCTTCACTCCTAATTGCCCTCTCCTCCTGGCCTGGTTGCCTCTAACTGCTCTCCCCTGCGGGCCTGGTTGTCCCTAGCTACCTTCTCCTTCAGGTCTGGTTGCCCCTAACTGCTCTCCCCTGCTGACCTGGTCACCCCCAAGTGTCCTCCTTTGCTGACCATCTTGTGGTAGCCATCTTTGATCACATGGTGGTGACCATCTTGTGTGTTGGAATGATGGTCAATTTGTATATTACCTCTTTATTATATAGGATAGTTTTATTTATTTGTTTGTTTGTTTTATTTATTTAGAGATTGATGTAAAAAAGAAACACCCACGTAAGAGAGAAATATCAATGGGTTGCCTCCTGCCCTGTCTGGGATTGAACCCACCACCTTTTGGTATATGGGACCATGTTCCAACCAACTGAAGCCACACCAGCCAGGACAATAGTTTATTATTTAAAGAAGAAAAGGGTTGCACTCTAAAATAGGTCATTCTCACATATGGGGAGCCAGAAGTTTTGTGCACAAGGAATCTTAAAGTCTATCCAGTTTGTTGCTAACTTGAGAAAAGGTGAAAATGTTTTGCTTTCCTGGAATTTACATCCTTTAGTCTGGTCCCACTATGATTTGAAAGAGAATCCTATGATCATAGAAAAAGATTATGATTATCCATGAATACATGGAGAAATCTGGATTGAACATGGCAACGAGCACAGACAGAAACAGGGTTTTATGGTGAACTGGGGCAAAGCTAACTTTGGCTTTTTTAATCCTGGAATGGGGTAGGGGGCCATGAGAGACTATAAAATACAGAAATGTTGTAATACCTGATTTTGAGATGGAAGTGACGGGTATTAAAATTGTGACACTTTTAAGCTTGTTCTAAAGATTCCTGTCCACTTTTACAGCCTAGATGTTCAGATATCCTGTTTACAAATCTGGCTGGACATGTTTTTCTCCTACCTTTTGAAACATCATGAAGAGCCACTTAAGCCCTGTTATTGAATTTGAAGTATTTTCCTATAGGTAGTGGAAGTCACTGATTAGCTTTAAGTACAGGAGTGAGTTTATTGTATTTTCATTTTTGGTAAATTACTCTTCTTATAGCGTGAAGAGCCACTGGAGGGGAGCTAGAGTAAAGGTAGTAAGGACACATCAATTGAATATGTGGAATAGCAACTATCATCTAATAATATGAATCCATGGCCATTAAGCTATTTATTTGACTTTTATATTTTGCTTTCAGCTTATGGTATGTTTCTTTGTAAGAGCGGTACATCTTATGACATAATAGAATTTCTTCTAGAAGAGTATTGTGTAATATGGGAGTTGGGAGAGTTATGTAGCAAAATCTCCTAAGGGACTTGAAAAAGATATCTCTAGCTTTTCCCCTTCAATTGGGGCCAGAGTGAAACCTTATTACTAATGAGAATCTGCATTGCAGTAGAGCAGCGATTTACAACCTTTTTCATCTCATGGCACATATAATTACTAAAATCTTGTAGCACATCAAAAAAATATTTTTACCAATCTGACAAGAAAACCATAATTTTGATTCATTCACAACAGATGGCTGTTGTTGTGTTGGCTGTTGTCATTTTTTTATTTGACAGTCTGAGAGAAAAGAGGTCAGTGCCTCTGACTAAATAGTCAGGTATTGCATGGTTTAAAATTTCTTAAGGCACACTAGTTCAAAACCACTGCACTGGAGCTTATCTTCTAAAAAAATGAAAATATTCAAAAAGGAAATAACCATAGAAATGAAACAATTTCCTTCTAGGTTGATTCTTGTATGTTATAGAGAGAAACCTTTTAAATACCCATATAAGTTTGTTGATAAGCATATTTCAGCATGTCTGTATTTCCTTGATAGGTGTATCTTTGATTTAGGGTGCTAGAGAGAAGAAAGTTTCTGTAGTCAATTTATTTGCAAAATAAAAAGTACCAATTAATAACATTTTGAAAATTATCATTTTCAACCTTTTCAGAAAGAAGTTATATTTTTTTCATAGCCAAAATTAAAGCAGTATCTGCTTACCATTCATTATTTCTCTTTGGTTTTAAATTCTTTTGTTTTCAGAACATGCTTAAAAGAAGGGTTAATCTTGAGACCACAGGTATGGACAGGTCTAGGTATGTGATCTCTTTGGCTGTTCTGCAAGTGCTATAAATGCTACCAGAGTGTAATCTGACACCAGGTAGGCCCAACTGGCCAAAGATGGAAAGTGGAGAACAATGTGAAAGAACTGGAATTTCAGGTCTGGGAGTCAGCATAAAGGTGAAAGCATAGAGAGAAGTCAGCCTGTTCGGCTTGATCATATTGACTTTATGGGTTTTGTTGTTGTTGTTTTTAAATTCTAACATGGTTGAAATAAGGCGAGTTTATTCAGGTTTCCAAGACCTGCTTCAGTTTAGCATATGTCTCCAGAAGCCTCACTGAGACTTCCTATTTAAAAAACATAAATTTCTGTTTTATTCACACAAAAATAAAGCTGCCTTTGAAAAAGTTCTAGATACTTTTACTTCCCCTCACACTTGAAATGAAAGATGCTAAAGCAAGATAGTTACTTAAAAGATATTGATAGTAATATATAGTACTCATATGGATTCCAAGAACATATTTTAAAACGTTTAATTTTTTTTAATTTCTTGAATATTTAAAATAATTTTAACTTAAAGGTTGGAATATAGAAACATTTTCTTTTTGAATTAAGTTGTGATTTGTTTCTCTAGTGACATTAACTTGTATTTCCCCCCTTCTATTTTGTTTATAGAGCACATGATTTAGAGAGGGCTATATAGTGAGATTTATTTTACTACTGGTTTCTTTTTTGTTTGTTTGTTTGTTTGTTTCCTTAGTAGGAACTGAGAGACTATTTTTTGGGGGGAAGTTCAAATCTGATTGCATAACTAACCACATTTTGGTATGGCTGTTTTTTTTCCATATCCACAAATTTTTAAATGTAAGTGACAGTAATGTGTAAAGAACTAGCAAGAAAAATGTCACTAGAATTTTAAAGAGTTACTAAGTTGTGGTAGCTTTATAAAAAGGCTTAATAATGTTTCCTTTTCATTTTTAAGGCTGAGTCAATGTAAAGCAAGGTGGTTTGATATGATAGTACTTGGGAAAGAACAATAATAATAAAATGTTAAGATTTAAAACAATATTAGAAAAATCTACAAACTCCCTTCAGTTTTTTCAGGTAAAAATATGGTTGAAAATGATTTAACATAAATCAAGAGGTTGCATGAAATATTGTAGAGACCATTGCTATATATATATATTTGTGTAAGGGAATTCTTATTTTTCCAGATATTCTGCTAAAGAAAAATACTAACAAAATTCTGTTAATGTAGAGAAAGGGGCATGACTAGGAATTAAAGCCTCTATTGCTTTTGTTGCCATTAACTGTTTGACCTTGGGCAAATCAGAATGCTCCTGTCCAAATTATTTAGCTGTTCAATGAATGCATTGTCCTAAGTAATTTTTAGATCTTTTCCAGCTCTAAAATTGTGTGATTCTATACTTTTAGAATAGGCAGGCCCTTGGAAAACTGTACAGAATTTATTTTGATACCACTCATTTATTATTTTCATAAAGCATTTGACCATGTTAGAAAAGAAACAAAAAGGCCTAACTATGGTCTATTATATAAGAATTCCAGTCATTACAGTTTATAGTTTATTGCTTCTTATTTTCATAGCTTCTTTTCTCTTACTTTTTCTACTCTTCTTTAATTTCTGTTGCATTTTTTTCAATGTAATGTTTTTTTTTCCAAATACACCTACTTATAATAGGTATGTCTATATGGTGATAAGGGTTATTTATTAGATTACCACTTAATGTAAAAATACTTTCTGTTCAGGTACTTAGCATCTGGGATTATTACGGAATTTCAGTTTTCTAGATACTTCCAACCCTATAAATAGAAATACACACATCTAAACACAAACACTATCTAAATGCTTTATGGGAGGAAGTCATTCAAATTAAAGTCATTTCTTTGCTCTAAACTGGTGAATTTTACCTTCTTTGGACCATAATTGTCCTAGATAAAACCCTTTTGCTTTTTTGTCTGGTTCTTTTTATTTATCAATTTTTATATTGAATATAATGAGTTGGTGGCCTAGTTGCTTCCAAAGAGTAACAGTGATTTTTAATATAGTTACTAATTTATGGGTTTTTAGACCTTGGCTGTGTTTAAAACCCTTTTGCAGAAAACCTAAATTTGCATTCAGTCAGGAATTAAGAAGACAAGTGTTTGAAGTATTAAAAACTGACTTTGACAATCAAGTATTTTTAAAATTTATTTTTAATTGAATTCAGAGAGGTAGAGAGGGGAGAAAGAGATAGAAACATCAATGATGAGAGGGAATAATTGATTGTCTGCTTCTTGCACGCACTCTACTGGGAATTGAGCCTACAACCCAGGCATGTGTTCTTGACTAGAATTGAATCTGAGACCTTTCAGTCCACAGGCCGAGTCTCTATTCCCTGAGCCAAACCAGCTAGGGCCGATCATATGTTCTTATAATACCTGAAATCTTTTATAATACATTGAACACAAATTAACTACTTGATTGGTTATAGTAGCTAATATGACTCAAGGTTTTGTGTTTACAATCCAGTAAATTCATTTTGTTTGGAACAGGCATAATGGAACTCTTGCGTTAAGAGAGGCTTGCCAGACAGGGTGAGGTCCTAGCCCTAAAGCATTTGTGTTTGTCAGATAGTTGTCAAATTTTTTAGTCACTGGAATAGAATTATACTTTTGTTGGTAATGGGCTCTGGTGTTCTTTCTTGGAGTCTGGCAAATAGCTGTGGTAAAGAAGACTCCCAGGAAGTGTGGAAATGAAACTTAAGGAATAATTAGTTACCTGGAATGCACCTGTTACATCTGTTGCAATATACTTAAACTATAATGAAGCTAATGTTTATTGAGTGAAATTTATATGCCAGGCATTCTGCACATCTTATCTTTTCAATTCTAGATTTTAGTGTTATCTATTATACCCACTTTACAAAATGAGGCAACTATGGCTCATGTCTATTTTGCAAAAGAGATCAACATTAACTTGTCTAAGGTCACAGTGCAGATGTTTCAAACCCAAGTTGTCTGACTCTAGAGCTTATGCTCTTGATTTGCTTGCTGTACTATTTTACCTTAAATCTGAAGCCTTTTTGGGAGATACGAAGTTAGAACCTTATTGCTGAGACATTCCTTTGACATATTTCCTTGAAGAATAAGAATATGGTTCTGACCTAGTTAAAAGTCAAAGGAACAGATAGGGAAGTTTTTATTACTTGGTAGATGCCCAACTAGATGAACTCGCAAAACTGTGCAAATAAGTTAACTATTTATGTCTCTGTTGAATGAACAATTTTCACTTATATTTTTTCTTACTTTTTGAAGATTAAGTGACCCTTTGAAAATGAAATGTGTATGAAAATTATTAACACAGCATGTTATCACAGATAAACTGTATATATCTAGTGATTAGTAAATTAAAACAAATTTTAAATATACTGAAGACTTATAACTTATAATTTGTAGAGTAAAGCAGAGGCCTTTATTTCTCCTCATTTTGAATATCCATGTATATTCATACAAGAGCAATTTTGAGGAATGAAATGATAAGTTCAGTTGGGACATATTTTAGACACATTCCTTTGAGGGGACACTGAGATGGATTTATCTAATATACCACTCAATGAGTGGATTTTGAGATCAGGAGCTGAACTTGAGATGGAATTTTGTATTTTCTCCATTTTATAACTGTATTTACTTAGAAATCTGTGTTCTAAACTACTAAGCATAAAAGATTTGGATAGATTTAGAGGCAAGGCTTTATATTGTAGTCATGGACAGCATCCTGAATTAGGGGATGAGGATTCTAGTTGTAGTTCTGTTGTGCTTTCAGACTGGGACTTTGAAAGCACAGTTTACTCCTGAAAACTTGAATTATTGATCTAGATTTTCACTCTTATCTATTACCAAAAATATTTTAATCCACAGGGCCTTTGTTATTTAAGGGCTTTGTTATTTAAGTACCTATAATATGTATAGATGATACCTCTGGTGATAGCTTTGGTGTAGGTTAAATAACTATTTAGAGAAGAGGAAGAGCAAAAAGGGGATCAAAAGCCTAATACAATAAAATAGTTCTTTACTGGTACATTTTCATTTATGAACTTTCATATTTAAACTAGAGGCCTGGTGCATGAAATTTGTGCATGGGTGGAGGGGTGTCCCTCAGCCCAGCCTGTACCCTCTCGCAATCCTGGACCCCTCAGGGGATGTCGGACTGCTGGGCTAGGCCCAATCTCACAGGGATCCTTGCGGGATTGGGCCTAAACTGGCAGTCGGACATTCCTCTCACAATCTGGGACCGCTGGCTCCTAACCACTGGCCTGCCTGCCTGATCATCCCTAATCACTTTGCCTGCCTGCCTGATCGCCCCTTACTGCCTCTGCCTTGGCTTCTGTCACTGTGACTTCTTCCAGAAGGCTGTCCAGAATGACATCCGGAAAGTCGTTCGGCTGTTTGGTCTAATAATATATTACACTTTTATTGTTATAGATGGACAAAAGCTACTGACCAGAGTAAAGGTGTCTCTATCCAAACATGACTTAATGAAAATGGGCAGTCCATTTCAGTTTTAGTTTATTGCTGTCCGTTGTTAGTACTGTAAGATGTATGTTGAGTGCTTATCCTTATTTTAGAGATTTTTAAAAATATTAAAGCATAGTAGCAGTATGGAAGTGCTAGTAAGCAAAGAAAAAGGGAAACTTAACTTTACATATGGGTCATTGGTACAGTGTCATTTTGTACTTGTGAACAAATGGGTTTTAGAATAGATTTTGGAATTTAACCTTTTACAGAGAAACTTTTTATTAGAATAATGGTTTCTTTATTATTAAAAGTATTGCAGTCATTGTTTATAACAAATATATATAGAAATAGCTTAAATATCTAATTGATTTTTAAAACAGTATTTGTGATTAATATAATTCTGTTATTACTATGGGCACACAATTTGGTAAGTACAGAAAAAATTTTAGACAATGCTTACTTACCCAAAGAATCAAGAGAAGTTTTTCTTTAATTGATACCTGCTTTGCAAATAGTAGGCACAGGAACATTTATTCAGTTTAATTAGGGGGACATAATTTTCAAATGTAAGACAATGTACAGTTAATGTTAATTTTGTGGCATGGGCAGTAAGTGCTGTATTTTTGAAGGCCCATATCAGTCAAGACACAGAGGTTAGGAAGCTTTGTGAAAGAAGTGGTATTTCAGTTGAGAAGAATGGAAAAGATTTGAATGGAGAAATGCTGAGAAATAGGAGAGGTGATCCTGGAATAGGAATATCAGAAATTGAGAAGGGAGGCAAAAATACTGTAGTTTCTATGTGGAGGACCATTGAAAGGGGCAAGCCTACTATAGAGGAATTGGGTTGGGTGGCAATTTAAAGGAAAAGATTATAAGTAACGTTTGTCTGAGATCCTATGTTAGTGTTATGTGTGTGTGTCTGTCTGTAATCAGTTTAGGTCAAAGCATTTTTTTTCTCTTAGATATGGTGCATTGTTCAAAAACTACCTGAATGTGCTAAGAATACCTAATGTTGGAGTTATTAATTCATTATTAAAAGGGGTGGGATAGGTGAATGTGGGAAACTGCTGGGTTAGAATTCAGTTTAGCCAGTAGAAATATCACCTGAATTGAATTATTAACCCTTATTTTATTTTAATACTTAGTTAGGGACAACACAGTCATCTATGATGACCTCTAGTGTCCAGAATATATAGGGAATTGGCTTTACTGAAATTAGGAAACTGAATATAGGATTTGGCTAGCACATGCTGGCTGGATTTAAGTTTTCAGGGAAACTCATTCAGCAACTCAGTTTCATTCCTGAATTTATCTCTTTAAAATTAAATTGTAAATGCTGTTTCAAAGAATTAGATGTTATGTAATGTGATATATTTTTATATCTTTGTCTTTTCATTTTCATTTATGGCTATAAGCATATGATATAATATTTAATAAAATTAACATAAACTTAAATTAAAATTTTTCTTTTACTTTTGTTAGTAGTGATAATTTTTTTAAAAACAGGCAAACATCTTTGGACAGTACTTTTTAAGCATTTCTCCCTTTACTGTGAAATTGTTTTCACTCTTAAGTTGTGCTTCTGTTTTTCTATTGTAAAGTACAGTTCTTTGCATGTTCTCATTTGCCATGACGTGGTCAAGTGCTGTTTCCTTCCTGTTGCTTGCAAGCCTGTGCTAGAGATAAGGATACATTTCAGTGCATTAAAAAAGAAGCCACTGAAGACAGGCTTAAGCATGGTAAAGCATTCTACTTACCAGAAACCTTTTTAAAGAACAGAGAGCAGGCTTTAATTTCTGCTTATTTTTTTAAAAGCTCTTAAAATAGTACTTACTAAACTTTAAATGTATTAGATTTTTAAATCCTTATATATTAGATCTAATAGCGATACTGTCTGAATGTTTCTATTAAGGCAAAAATAATACATTATAAAATTACTCATAGAGTAGCATTTCCAATCTATGTGGTTTGCTGGGTTAATGGAAAGAATAAAATTGTTTATATGCCCTTTATTGTAATTATAAACCTAGCTGTTGCTAGGTGGATATATATATATATATATATATATATATATATATGTGTGTGTGTTTATATATTTGGTACTTTAACAGTAGTTTAACTGGGGGGTGGAGAGAATGGCTCTATTTTCAGTAATGAGAGGTGCTTTTTATCTTAGCAAGAATGAAATCTTCAAAGAAATTATTTACCTAACTTAAAAAAAAAGTGTGTTCATTAGTCATGTTGATTTTGTTTAAAAATATTAACAAAAATACTTTGGAGACACTGCCCTGGGTATCAATTATTATATTCTAAGTGGGTATGATTTTATAACTAACTTAAACTTTTGTTTTTCAGGCCAAAAGTTCTGGAGAAGAAACATTTCAGAAAAGTTGCCTCACTTTGAATAGCATATCAGAAAATTTGAAACACTTTTTCTAAAGAAACCAAGAAATTTGAAGCTCCTCTCCTAAAGAAAACCTGTGTATACAATAACTTCACAGACTTAGTTGTTTTTTGTTTTTTTTTTTACCCAAATTGTCACTGGATTCTGCTTGCTGATACTTGAATCTGTTTGGAATTTTTCTCATGTGCATCTAAGGGGAATGTTTTATTATGGCTGCTGTTGTCCAACAGAACGACCTAGTATTTGAGTTTGCTAGTAACGTCATGGAGGATGAACAACAGGTATGAGACCCAGAAAAAATTTGGATTTTAATAAATTTATTGTTGTAATTTCTTTATTTGTATCAGGAATTACATTACTTACTTTAAGTGAGAGTATGAGAAACTTTATTAATGTAGAAATCTAGATATTAAAATATGGAAGTAATTGTGATCCTATATTTTAAGTACTAGTTAATTCGTTAAAGAATCTTGATCTTAACTGTGATGTAATAACAAGGAAGTATTACTTTTGTAGTTAAGCTTTTTTTTTTGTAAAATTAGATTTAAATACGTTAATTATTTGAAAAATTCTAGAAGACATATTAACAAAATGTGTAAAATATTTAAAGTACATGATATATTGTAATAGTTGCTTGCAGTTATGTAATTTTAATGTATATGGTTAATTAATATTTATGACCCTAGGCTACTTTTTCAAGCTGATGAAAAGATGTTAGCAGGCCTATATTCATGTCATTTCAGTCCAAAGCATGTGTCTCTGAGGAAGCTACTTTACTTCTCTAGATCTAGATTTCATCATCTTTTAGTGAAGGGATTGAGTTGAAGAATTTCTAAATTGGTTCTTATTGAATTTATACAAGATGTACAAATTACTGTTTCTAGAACATAAGAAGGATCCAGAAGGTATTAAGAAAAAGATTTAAGTTAATCCTAGCCTTCCTTTTTTTGGGTGGGAGTAGGCTAGAGGTTCTTGGGACTTTATCATTTACTTCATTTTAAACAGGTTATATGGCCATGATGTGGGAGAAATGGTATAAGAGAGCCTCAGTGTACTGAGGAAAATATTTTGAGGACTGGTAGGTTTAAAGTATGCCTAATAAACTTGATTTACATACTGAAATAAACCTAATTTCAAGTACCTAACTTTAATAGATCAATTATAATATATCATATAGAATTACTACAGGTAATAAAATAAATTCTTACTTTTGGTAGGGCATTATGCTTTCTTAGCTGATTATATTATGTATTGAAATGACAGAATTTTAAAAATTATAAATAAACCTACAAAAGATTGGAATTTGGATTAAGGTGACTTAAAATCAAGATGAGCTTTGGGTAGGGAGGCAAAAAGTATGAGGGAGAAGATTGATTGGTCCCAATTAAAAAATATATTAATAGTTGCCCTTGCTAGTTTTGCTCAGTGGATAGCGTGTTGACTTGCACATGAAAGGGTTCTAGGTTCGATTCTGGTCAAGGGTACATGCCCAGGTTGTGGGCTCAATCCCCAGTAGGGGGCATGCATGATCCTCTCTCATCATTGATGTTTCTATCTCTCCCTCTCCTTTTCTCTCTGAAATCAATAAAGATGTATTTTAAAACATTAATAGTTATCTAGATTTAATCTAGAGATAATAGAAAAGATATTTTAGGGAGAGAAAGTATTTTGAGTTTGCTTTAAAGCAGGATATTTTTGTATATGTTAAGGTTTGAAAATAGTGTTTACTGTGAAGCCCTTTTAGATAAAGATCCCAGGCTTGATGTGGTGAGAGGTTTTTTTCTCGGGATGTGGTTGCAGATGATGATAAAGCTACTCACTGATGTGCTCCAGTCCAGTAGCTTTGACACACTTTTGACTATGAGAAATATACTTTATATTATGGTACAGTATTCATACATGTAGTTACATAGCCTTAAAAAAGTTTTGTAAAATACTATTTCCTCTTATTATGTATGGTGCACTTTAGTTTATATTGGAGAGTTTACTAATGTCTTTGGGTCAGGAGATGGTACTTTTAGCTTAATATCTGAATGCACATGTCTAAGATTATTTATTTTTACCTAACAAAAGGAATATATATTAGTTTTGTGCAGGTATTATTACAAGAACTTGACAAATATTTAGCCATATGTGGCAAATGTTATTATCTGTTTATTATAATGAGGAATCGAGTCATGGAGAGAGGTTCAGAGTCTTGCCTAAAGCCATACAGCTAGTAAATAGTGGAGCTGCATTTGAACCCTAGCAGTTTGACTCTCACTAAGGATATTGAATACTCTTGCAATGACATATGCCAATCTTACTGTTTTATAATCAGTGTATAATGTTTGGAATAATTGCCCAGATTTAGAGTTCTTCAATTTATGGCACAGTAAACTTAACTGATTCACATGAGGATAGATCCAGCAGTGTCAATCTTATTGGCATCTTATCTAACTGGTGCTTCTACTAGCTTGTTTGTTCACTTGTTAAATTTGTTTTTAATTAAATAAATAATACAATGCCAATTATAAAACAAAGTCACCTAATATGAAAATATGTAAAATAGTGCAAGTCTCACTTTCTCTGCATTCCTTAATTTGATCAAAGATATTAGTATTGACTATTTCATGTTTAATTTTTCTAGACAAAAGCCTAAATGAAAGAATACTATGTGTAATACAAACCTACACCCAGAGTTGTTTTTAAGATACAAATGAACCAAAACCAATTTGGCTTAGTGGATAGAGCGTCAGCCTGCAGACTGAAAGGTCCCAGGTTCGATTCCGGCCAAGTACATGTACCTTGGTTGCACATCTCCAGTGTGGGGTGTGCAAAAGGCAGCTGATCGATGTCTCTCTTTCATCGATGTTTCTAACTCCCTATTCCTTCTCCCTTTCTCTCTGTAAAAAATCAATAAAATATGTATTTTTTAAAAAGATACAAATGAAAGTATGTGAAGCCATTTTTGTGACTTGTTTGTTTATACTTAATATATCATTTATTTTTCACATGATAGATAGATCATTTTTTTTACCAGTCTCTGATCATATACAATTGGCTATTAATAGTACTGTATTTTGCTATTGTAAATAATCTATACTAATGATAGAGGAATATGCAAATTGTCCAGCACATCTTCACAGTAAGAGTAAAGACTGAGAACAGAAGGTAGGGTAACCAAGCCAGCAGGGGGTGTTAGTGAGGGGTGACCAAACAACTGAACAGCAGGCTGCATGGAGCAACAGGCCAGCAGGGGGGGCAGTTGAGGGTGACCAGGCTGGCAGGGGGGACAGTTAGGGGTGATTAGGCTGGTAGGCAGAGGTGGTTAAGGGTGATCAGGCTAGCATCAGGGGGTAATTAGGGGTGATCAGGCAGGTGGGTAAGCAGTTAGGAGCCAGCAGTTCTGGATTGTGAGAGTGAAGTCCGACGGCCAGTTTAGGCCCAATCCTAGGAATGTCCGGCCGTTGGATATCCCCTAAGTGGTCCCAGATTGGAGATGGTGCAGTCTGGGCTGAGAGGACCCCCTCCCATGCCGAAATTTCATGCACCAGGCCTTTAATATTAAAATAAACATCCTAGTTTGACTGCTGTTCAAATTTCAGATTTTGCAGTCAGAACATCTAGGTCTGAATCCTTGTGCTACCTCTGTGACTTTAAGTTCCTTAATCTCTGGTCCTTGGTTTCCTTATCTACAAAATGAAGATGATAATAACAGACCTAATATTATAGGGTTGTTATGAGTATGAAGCAAATTGACATATGGAAAACTCTTAGAACTATGCTTGGCATATAGCTAATATTTACTCAGGTCTGTCATTTTTTATTGCAACTTTATGTGTGTATAATTATATCCTTCCTATGTAATAAAAGCCTACTATGCAACTTGTCCCCTCAACTGGGAGTTCAACCACTTGCTATGATGTGTGCTGAGCACCAGGCAATGTGGCACTGGCAGTGGGCGGCAGTGGGTGCTGCTGGTCCCAATGGGCCCCGATGAGAGTGGAATTGCAGTGGGATGTTGGAGCAGGTGAACAGGTGGTGCCAGGCCAAGGTGGATGTGAGCAGGAGCCCAATCACCCCACAGATGGTGACCAGTGGTGGTGAGGGGGGAGAGTGTGATGCAGGGGCTGGGGCCACCGCCTGGCTCCCAGGTGCTGAGAGAGCTGGGTGGCGGACCCAGCTCCAACTGATTGCCCTACAGATGGTGACCAGTGGCCAGCAGGCCCTGATTGCCTAATTGGGGCCAGGCCCCAGGCTGGGATGGGGAACTGGGAGTGGGTGGCAGTGACCAACTTCCCGCGGTGCCCAGATGGGGGCTATGACCTCTTGCTGGCTACCTGGGGGCGGAGGTGATGGGGATGGAGGTGCGGTGGGAATGCATTGTGTCTGCCAAGCCTCACTCCCTCTTCTACCCTCCCCCAGTACACCAGGGCTCATGTGCCAAGGAAGCCCCTGTGCTCAGGTACTGGGCACCCATGAGGAGCTCACCCAAAACCGTGTGGCCTCTTTCAGGTGAGCCAGGCTGCAGCCATTGGGGCTGCAGGGGCCAGTTGGGATCCCATTGGTTTTGTGAAGGAGCCAGTCTGTGAGGCTGGCCAGGAGAGAGTGCACTGCCTGCCTGGATTCTATGTGGCATTGCTGGGTGGCCCAATGGCTCATCCCACAGCTTCTGGCCACACTCACCACATTTCTACATGGGGACTTGGAGAAAGGGGAGCGCATGGGGGCCTGGGTGCCCAGGAGCCTCCCAGTGCCCAGAGGTCATTTGGGACCTGCCCTTCCATGCCAGACACTTGCATTTGAATTGCCGGCCAGGCCTAGGGATTGCTACTAACCTATACATGGACATAGTGAATTCTCTGTTATTTATATATACTTCCAGGTTCTATGGACCAGCAAGGCTACTCTACTTGTGTCTGTTGCCCTCTTTTTTCTTCTTAGCAAATCAGGTTTATCAAATCCTTTAAAAGTGTGGCCACCTGTAAAACTAACATACAGAGGTCACTTGTTTCTTTTCTGTGTATCTGGAAAAGCCTTCCTCATGTGAGTTATGTCTTAAAGCCCCCAACACGAGCCTGATTTATCTTTGGGAAAAGTCTGACTTTGCATAAGGCCTGTGGCCCTCATCAGGTTATGTGAAAGGACAATCCTACCTGTGGCCTAGTGTTTGGCCTGGCTTATCTCCCTGCTGACTATTGGCAACAAGGAAGCTGATGATTATTATGAAGGAGGAAGCTAACTGGTGAGGGGAATAGTTGGAACTTTTTATTATTTTCTTTACATCATCTTCTTTTAATGTCCCCTAGCTATCACACAGAGGCCCTGGGACAATGTCTTAAAAAGAATATGGTTGAGTTCATTGTATAGAGGTGAGACATGGACTAGACAGGCTCCAGAAACATTCAGTGATGAATTTTAGTAACTAGTGTTTACTGAGGATTTTATCCTGTACATTGTGCCATGTGCTTTAACAGGGATTTTTCTTTTTAATTCTTACAACAGTTTGATGAAGTAGGTACTCTAAATCTCACTTTATAAAAGAGGAAAGTGAGGCTCAGAGAAGGGAATCAACATTTGCATTTATTCATTCTGTGTATCTTTTAATGAGGACTGTGTTGGTCAATTCAAACTCTGTTCTGTCAATCACCTAGAGTAGCCTTGCTGGAAAAATAGGAAATTAGAATGTCTTTGATGCATATCAATTTATTTATGTGATCTTAAAAATTTTGCCTCCTTTCCATTTCACTTAACATATAACACCTAAAGTATAAATAATTATATAAACAATATCACTGTGTTATTGACATTTTTTTTAAGCCAGGGTCACCTTCAACACTATTCAGAGAATGTTGAGAAATAATTTCCTTTGAATTAGTGAAGTAAAAAAAAAACCTAATTGCTAATGTTTTGTTAGAGTGAATTTAACAAGTGATGTCCTCAATAACGTTCATAAATGTAATATGTCTAATATTAAATAAGTTAGCATATATGCAGGATTTTTTTAACACAGTAGCCATAATTTTTAATATTAGGGCAATTTTGTTTTTTTTGGAAAGAAGGATTATAATGTAGTGACTGGTAATACATTTGTAAGTTTAATATGTTTCCTCTGTTCCCACCTAATGTGACACTGAGTATTGAAGGTATGAGACAGGCCCAGGGAAGTTGCCTGCACTTTGTGGACATTGGAGTTAGGGAAGAGAATTTTCCTTTCCTAAATGTGATATTTTAGGTGACAGTTTTCATTATATTTTATGGTTTTGTATGACTTGTGCACTTTTCCCATTACACTTTTTCTCCTGATATGGGCAATAAAACTAAACAAGAACATTTGGGGGAAATACCATTTATGTTTAAGAAAGCAGCTACCAGGAAGCTCAAATAACTGGTAACCCCTTCCCCGCTTCTTTGCCCCAACTCATAAGCGAATTCAAAAATAATTTGGTATTCAAGATTAACTTGGGAATTTTTTCAAGTTATTTACTTGTTCTTTGACATATTATTGAATTCTGAAAGTTGGTATTTCTTGTTGATTGAAGAGTCTGTGTGATGTGGCATGAGGAATGTCAAGTTGGGAATGAGGCACCACTTACTAGCTTTGTGAATTCAGACAAGATTTTAAATTTCATTGAACTTCAATCTTCTCCACCAAAAATAAAAGAATTATCTCTCAAGTTTATGAGCTTTACATATTTTTGTAAAGCATTAGCAAGAGCCTAGTACAAAGGAAGTAGTCAATAAATGTGGGAGCTGCCCGGCCACTGTTGCTCAGTTGAGTGTCTACCTATGAATCAGTGAGTCTATATTTGAGACCCATTCAGGGCACATGCCCAGGTTGTGGGGCTTGATCCTCAGTAGAGAGTGTGTAGGAGGCATCTGATCAATGATTCTCACCATTGATGTTTCTATCTTTCTCTCCTTCTTCCTTCCTCTGAAATCAATAAAAAAAAATATATAAAATTTTTTAAGCAAATGTGGCAGTTACTGTAGCAATGATGAGTTAAATTAAAAAATGTAAGGAGTGTTTTGTGTATTGTTATATACTTTATATTACTCGATTGTTTTGGATATGTGAGATAAGGAAGGCAAATTTTATAACTTCATTATAAAATTAGTTAGACAAAATCATTTGTCTTTTCTTTCTTAATTCTTTTTTCCGATATTTGAAAATGACTG
Source organism: Lasiurus cinereus (assembly GCA_011751065.1). Lineage (NCBI taxonomy): Eukaryota > Metazoa > Chordata > Mammalia > Chiroptera > Vespertilionidae > Lasiurus > Lasiurus cinereus. The sequence goes on from JAAGEH010000012.1 coordinate 23,576,394, forward strand.
CCTTGGTTCTACACTAAGCCAATAAACTTGTCACTCAGGATTTAAAAACTTTTGCAGATTCATTCTGGGAGGGAGTATTCTCCTTTAACATTATAACATGTTTTTGTTTTGATATAGTTTGACATGGAGTTGTTAGATTTTTTTTTTTAATGACTCATTTCTGTCATTGCTCTGATCAATTAACTGTATGACTTTTCCATTCTGGAAAAGATTTTGTTGTAACTAAACTATCTATATTCAGGAATGTTCTGCTGAATATTTTATTCAATGATTCATACACATTCTATGATTTCTTACAAGATTCTTGTCAAAGTTCATCTTTTAGAAGTAGGAATTGCCTCTTTAATTTGTGAACTTACTTAACTATTTGTATATAGAATCTGCATGTTTAAAAACATTTATCAATTTGGTATTGACTGCTGTGATGTTAGTTTGTAAGTAAATATGTAAACCTATTAAAATTTTTACACCTCCCAAAATCTATCTTTTTTTTTTAAGTTTGTAACTGATTCTGTTCATACTTATCCAGACACACACATACCACCATGTAACCAATAATATATTGAACTTTTAAAGTAGGCACTCTAATAACTATGATTGTTTTCAGTGACTAGTTTACTTTTTGAAATTCATGGCCAAGTTGTAAGTTAGCCTAACCGAAAAAATAAAAATCTGGGCAAAGACTAAAGAAGGCTAGTTGTCATTAAAAATCTAAATTGGGATTAGATTCAGCTAAATCAATTCCTCAGGGATTTACAGTTTAAACATTATCTTGAGAAAGTCTAGAGAAAAGACCATATCACTAAGGCCTTTCTGTTTTTCATAGGCTTCTTCAGAAACACCTCCACTGGAACCAACAGAAATAGAATAAACTTTTTCAGCTGTAGCTCTAATACGTATAGTGTTCAAACATATGTATATTTTAAATGCAAACTTTTAACTAAGATGAAACTTTTATGATGACTGTAATTATCTGTAGGATCAGTACTTCTAGTCTATTGTAGTAGTTATGCTTCTGGATTCTGGAGTAAGTGTCTGAGTACAGAAGATTTGCCTCTTCCTAGTTGGTTGACCAGTGCCAACAAAACAGCATATTTTGGTGGAGATAAACTATATGAATTACTTAACATAGTAGCTACTTTCATCATCATCAACACCACTGTCACCATTGCCAATGCTATTTTGTTTTTATTCTATTTTATTGTGTAGTGTTATATTAAAGAAGTCTCAGAGATAAGACAAGAAGGACACTTAACACAGCATTATAATGAACTATAGGCCCAGTGCATGAAATTCATGCACGCGGGGGGAAGGGGTCCCTCAGCTTGGCCTCACCCTCTCGCAATCCGGGGGCGCTTGGGGGATATCCCATCGGGAGCGGGCCTAAGCCATCAGTTGGACATGCTTGCCGCTCTCCAGCCATGCTGCTGCACTCACCAGCTGTGAGCCCAGCTTCTGGCTGAGCAGCATTGACTCTGTGGGAGTGCACTGACCATAAGGGGGCAGCTCCTGTGTTGAATGCCTGCCCCCTGGTGGTCAGTGCACGTCATAGCGGCCGGTCATTCCACCATTTGGTCAGTTTGCATATTAGCCTTTTATTACATAGGATTTTCTGTTAATCAGGTTAAGGAAGTACTTTGACTATGTTAATTACTAGATATTTGAACCAATTTCCCCTTATACATAAAAAGCCCCTGGCTGTAACATCATATTTATCTACATCATGACATTTATAGAAGGTATATAATCTATAAAAACCAAGCATATTGAAGATAGAACTATTTAGAAATCATGTGAGTGATAGGAGCACATACATTTTATGTCCTGATATTGCTTTAGATGTTAACCTCTCTGTCAAGAAAACACTACCTACTTTAGTCTTGAAATAACACTACCTAACATTTTGTAGGTCCCTTTATAGTTTATAGAGTCTCCTCCACATGCAACTTGATTCTCACAAATCACCCTGTGATAGAGTATTCTTCCCATTTTCTTTTTAAAATATCTTTATTGACATATAATTCACATACTATAACATTTACTCTTATTGCTTTAAATAGTTTTTTAATTGATTTCAGAGAAGAAGGGAGAGGGAGAGAAAGATAGAAAACATCAATGATGAGAGAGAATCATTGATCAGCTCCTTCCTGCATGCCCCTTACTGGGGACTGTGCCCACAACTGGGCATGTGCCCTGACCTGGAATCAAACTTTGATCTTTTGGTTCATAGGTTGGTGCTCAACCATTGAGCCACACTGGTTGGGCTATTTTTTATTTTTTAATTACAGTTGACATGCAATATCATATTTGTTTCAGGTGTACACCCAGTGGTTAGACCTTATATAACTTGCTAAATGATCATCTCAATAAATCTAGTACCCATATGACACCATACATTGCTAGAATATTATTGACTATATTCCCTATACTGTACTTTACATCCCTATGATTATTTTGTAACAACCAATTTACACTTCTAATCCCTTCACCTTTTTCATTCATGGCTCCAACCCCCATCCCCATCTGTCAGCCATCAAAATGTTCTCTGTATCTGAGTCTGTTTTTGTTTTACTTGTTCATTTATTTTATTTTTCAGATCCAATAATTGATTGATACATACATTGCTTGTTTTTTTTAATCTTCGCTTGAAGATATTTTTTTTTATTGATTTTTCCAAGAAAGTGGAAAGGGGTGGAGGAGGGGTGGGGAGGACAGAGAGAAACATCGATGTGAGAGAGACACATTGATTGGTTGCCTCATATATGTGCCCTGGCTGGAGCTGGAGATTGAACCTGCAACCAGGCACATTCCCTTGCCTGGGAATTGAACCCATGACTCATCTCTGTGAGGGCCAGTGCTCTAACCACTTATTAATACCAGCCAGAGCCATCTTACTGTTTATATTTTTTTCTTCCTAAAGAAGACCCTTTAACATTTTATGTAATAATGGTTTGGTGGTGATGAACTCCTCTGGTTTTTCTTATCTGGGAAGTTCTTTATCTGTCCTTAGATTCTAAGTGATAGCTTTGCTGGGTAGAGTGTTCTTGGTTGTAGGTACTTCTTTACATCAATTTGAATATTTCTTGGCAATTCCTTCTGGCTTGCAAGGACCTATAAGACTGTCAGAAATCAGTTGACAGTCTTATAGGTCCTCCCTTGTAGGTAACTAACTGCTTTTCTCTTGCTGCTGTTAAGTTTCTCTCTTTGTCTTTAAACTTTGGCATTTTAATTATGATGTGTGTTAGTCTGGGCCTCTTTGGGATCATCTTGTTTGGGACTCTGTGCTTCCTAGACTTGTATGTCTATTTCTTTCACCAGATTAGGGCACATGCCCGGGTTGTGGGCTCAATCCTCCAATTTGGAGCATACAGGAGGTGGCTAATCAGTGATTCTCTCTCATAAGTGATGTTTCTATCTCACTCTCCCTCTCCCCCTCTGAAATAAAAATTATATATTTCACTGTGTTTAAGGCTGACTATAATAATGTACAAGTAAAGAAAATGGACCCTGGAGTCAGTTTAAGTTAAGATTCTACCACTTACTAACTATATGACTTGTAGTAAATTATTTCCCATGTATAAAATAGATAATCCAATGTATCTCTCTCATAGGAATTTGTGAAGGTTAATTAAGATGGTAATCCATGTAAAACAACAAGCAGAATACCTGACATTTATTAAGTACTAATAAATGTTAGCTAGTAGCAATAGCAAAGGCAGGTATGTTCTAAGGTACATGCTACTCCTTCTACCTCTCCATTTTGTCCAAAAACAAAAGAATCTCTTCTATTTGTAATGTTAGAAACTTAAACATAAACTTAGGATCTATACCTTTGCATGTTAACAAAAGAAAACCTGGGAAGTACCTTTCCAAGATCAATGAAGTGCCCTTCTTTCATGTACAGTGAGAAAATAAGGTCATGACAATAGGATTAGAGAAGGCCCTGGGTCTCCTGATTCACAATCTTTGTTTTTCACATATTGCTGCCTTTTAAATCATAGAATCATGTGACCCTTTTAATTCTTTAAAACAATATATGTTTTTATTGATTTTAGAGAGGAAGGGAGAGATAGAAGAATCAATGGGGCTGTCCCCTGCATGCCCTTACTGGGAATTGAGCCTGCAACCCGGGCATGCGCCTCAATTGAGAATTGAACTGTGACCACTGAGCTATACCAGCTGGGCCTTGTGGACTCATTCTTTTTGTTGTTAATCCTCACCCAAGGATATTCTTTCCATTGATGTTAATGTTTATTTACTTATTTTTTTAAAAATATGTCTATTGATTTTTAGAGAGAGAGAAAGGGGGAGGGAGAGAGAGATAGAAACATCAATGATGAGGAAGAATCATTAGTTGATCAGCTGCCTCTAGCACAACCTCTACTGGGGATCGAGCCCACAACCCAGGCTTATACCCTGACTCAGAATCAAATTGGTAACCTCTTGATTCATGCATTGGTCACTGCTTAACCACTGAGCCATAAGGGCCAGGCTTTCCATTGATATTTAGATAGAGTGGAAGGAAAGGGGAGAGAGAGAGACACATCAATTGGTTGCCTCCTGCACATGCCCCAACCAGGGCTGGGGATTGAGCCTGAAGCTCAGGTACATGTCCTTGACCAGAATCTAACCCACGACCCTTCAGTCCTAGGGCTGATGCTCTGACCAGTGAGCCAAACCTGCTAGGGCTGGACTCCTTTTTGTTGTTGTTGTTTTTGAAATATATTTTTATTAATTTTAGAGAGTGTGAGAGAGATAGAAACATCAATGATGAGAGAGAATCATTGATCAGCTGCCTCCTGCATGCTCCCTACTGGGGACTGAGCCTGCAACCCGGGCATGTTCCCTTGACTGGAATTGAACCCAAGACCCTTGAGTCCACAGGCCAATGCTCTATCCACTGAGTCAAACAGCTATGGGGGATTCAGTTTTAATTAAGCTTTTGTTTCAAAGGAAACTATTTTTTTCTCTCTTTTTTTTGTGTGTGTTTGACATTTTTCTTTAAATAGCTTTGAATTATTAAAATATTTAAACTGAAAGAAAAATGATTGTTTAAAGCAAATTAGTATATGGTTGATTATACTGTCTCTGTGATGGAACAAAAATTGATAACAGTGGCTTCTTCTGGGGAGGGACTCAAATAGTGGAAGAGAAGTGGCTTTAAGTATAATAGTATGTGACAAGGGGCTCCTGAGACCCATTAATTCGGGAGGATAATCAATTCCTCTAGTTCACTTATAGATTAGTGGAGTAGGACCAGGAAGAAAGTAGTAGCAAATATCTATAGTTATTTAAAACTACATAGATTCAGATAAAAGTTTGGAGATATGCCATGTGATAGCCACACTCTTAAAACTTAACCCAGATTTCAAGAGCCAACTAGATTTGGATAAGGAGAAATACTTTGGTTTCATTTAGGTGAGGACTGCTCCTATGAATTGCATCTATGTGTGTCTGACTTAGTGGGTGAGCCTAGGTAAATTTCTTAACCTAATTTCTCATCTGCCAATAGATGGAAAGGATAAGCCCTATTCTTACCTAGTACATAGGGTTTTTCAGTATAAATTGAAGTCACGTAAAAGTTAACTCAATTCTAAGCTCAGCTTTGTTAGAATATTAGGAGCTTAATTTGAATTCTTAAGGAGAGAAGTGTGTTAACAATCGCATGTTGTTCGTACTAAGTTGTATTGCATGTTCAGTATTTGACTCTCAAAGAAGAGAAAGGGAAGGCCAGAGTCAACTATGCTTTGGATACTTTATGTAATTCTTTACTCTGTGCGTGTGTGTGTGTGTGTGTGTGTGTGTGTGTGTGTTACAGTGTACTCTTTGAGCTACTTTCTATTTAAAATTTAAGATTTTGAGAGCCAGTTTACTTCTAACTTCCTTTTTTTTGAAATAGGAAGAAACATTTTGAAATAAAATGATCCTAATATGTTTTAGGGTTATTACCTATAAATTTCAGAGCATAGCATTCAAGGAAGCACCAAGAATATCTGTTTAGCACCTACACTAACAATATAATAAATTTACGCTATTAAATTTTTACAATAGAAAGTAATAATTAACCTCAGTGTACAGTGCTACGAATATATACATTTTAAAAAAATATATTTTATTGATTTTTTTACAGAGAGGAAAGGAGAAGGATAGAGAGCTAGAAACATTAATGAGAGAGAAACATCGATTAGCTGCCTCTTGCACACCTCCTACTGGGGATGTGCCTGCAGCCAAGGTATATGCCCCTGACTGGAATCGAACCTGGGACCTTTCAGTCCGCAGGCCAACGCTCTATCCACTGAACCAAACTGAACAGGGCAACATATATATTTTTAAAAATTGAGGCTGCTTAGTTAAAATGAAGCCATAAATAGCATTCTTAATATAGCAGACTCACTCAAGGAAAATAGCAAAGTTCCTGAAATTATCTATGAGCAGTAACTTTTTCTTATATTTAAGAAGATAATTTTTTATGGGGATATGTTCAAGAAACAGGATAGTTACATACATGCTCTTGAGCTAACTTCCCTTAAGATACTAAATTATAAAGGAAAAAATAATAACTTCATAGTGGATAAACCTGGTAGACATCACCCTAATGTCACTAGTAATGGGACAAATAGCTAGTTTGAACCTTCTGGTATGATGTATAGGAAAGGACACAACATTACTTCTTTGGCATTCTTGCCAAAAATCCAAACAATGTAATCATGAGTTAATATCTCACAAACCCAAATTGGGGGACATTTTACAAAACAAATGACCTGTATTTTTCAAAAGTCTTGAAAGCACCCAGTTGGTGTTGCTCAGTGGTTGAACATTGACATATGAATCAGGAGGTCACAGTTCAATTACAGGTCAGTAATACATGCCAGGGTTATGGACTTTATCCTCACTAGGGGGCAAGCAGGAGGCAGCTGATCGATGATTCTCTTTCATCATTGATGTTTCTTTTTCCCTCTCCTTTTCACAATGAAATCAATAAAAACATATTTTTTTAAAAAGTCTCAAGAGCATGAAAGAAAGAAAAACTGAAGAACTGCTCTAGATGGAATGCATAGAAATTTTCCAGATTAAAAGAGTTGTCATACCTTGTATGCATATATGCTTAACCCATGGACACAGATAGTGGAGTGAGTGGTGAGGGCCTGGGTTGGGGTAGTGGGCGTGGGCTAGAGGTAGAGGGAGCACTGTAAGAGAAAAAAGAGGACATATGGAATACTTTCAACAATAAAGGTTAAAATAAAATAAAAAGTAGTCATAAATATGATGAACCTATGATCCTAAATTGGATCCTGAACCAAAAAAATTTTTTTTATTTAATAAATCTTTATTGTTCAGATTATTATAATTATTTCTCTTTTTCCCCCCATATCTCCCCTCTACCCAGTTCCCATCCCACCCTCTGCCCTTACCTCTCCTGCCACTGTCCTTATCCATAGGTGTACAATTTTTGTCCAGTCTCTACCTACACCCTCTCATCCCTTTCCCCCCAATAATTTTCAGTCCACTCTCTTTTTATGCCCTTGATTCTATTATATTCACCACTTTATTCTGTTTATCAGATTTTTTATTCACTTGATTTTTAGATTCACTTGTTGATAAATATATATTTGTTGTTCATAATTTTTTTTATTTTATTAATTTTTATTAATTTTTTATACATATCTCCCCATTGCCCCCCCTTCCTCCCAGGCGTACCCCGACCCCCCAGTGTCTGTGATCATTGGTTATGTTTATAAGCATGCATACAAGTCCTTTGATTGATCACTTATTTACCTCACCTAACTTTAATCTTTCTGCTATAATTTCACAGTCTGTTTGATGCTTTATGATTTTTGTCCTCCTGAGAATTATCAGTCTACTCCCTTTCTGTGCTCCTGATTCTATTATATTCACCAGTTTATTCTGTTGATCAGATTTTTAATTCACTTAATTTTTAGATTCACTTGTTGACAGATGTGTATTTGTTGTTCATAATTTTTTGTCTTTTACCTTTTTCTTCTTCCTCTTCTAAAAGGGTACCTTTCAGCATTTCATATAATACTGGTTTGGAGTTGATGAACTCCTTTAGCTTTTTCTTCTCTGTGAAGGTCTTTATCTGCCCTTCAATTCTGAATGATAGCTTTGCTGGATAGATTATTCTTGGTTGTAGGTTCTTGTTGTTCATCACGTTGAATATTTCTTGCCACTCCCGTCTGGCCTGCATCGTTTCTGTTGAGAAATCAGCTGACAGTCGTATGGGTGCTCCCTTGTAGGTAATAAACTGTTTTTCTCTTGCTGCTTTTAATATTCTCTCTTTCTCTTTTGCTCTTGGCATTTTAATTATGATGTGTCTTGGTGTAGTCCTCTTTAGGTTCCTTTTCTTTTGGGGTTCTGTGTGCTTCCTCGACTTGTAAGTCTATTTCTTTTACCAGATGTGGGAAGTTTTCAGTCATTATTTCTTTAAACAGGTTTTCAGTATCTTGCTCTCTCTCTTCTTCTGGCACCCCCACAATTCTGATGTTGGTACGCTTGAAGCTGTCCCAGAGGCTCCTTATATTATCTTCACATTTTTGGATTCTTTTCTCTTCTTGCTTTTCCAGTTGAATGTTTTCTGCTTCTTTATATTTCAAATTTTTGACTTGATCCTTGCCTTTCTCTAGTCTGCTGTTAGTACTCTGTATAATATTTTTTATTTCAGTCAGTGTATTTATCATCTTCTCTTGGGTCTCACTAAATTTATCCATCTTTTCTAGCATATTCTTGCAAAACCTTATAAGCGTGGTTTTGAACTCTATATCCAGTCGTTTTTTTTCCTCCATTTCTTTTGCTTGTAATCCCTTCCCTTGTCTCGGCATTTTCACTGTGCCGGGGAAACTTCTGTGCTGGATTCAGCCGAAGAAGCCTCTGCTGAGCTTGGGAGGGGTGGAGTCTCAGGGCTTAAGGGACCGTCTTGTCTTCCAGCCGGCCCTGCCCTCCATGGCCCCTGAGTCTCACGTGACTGGGTAATTGCTGGAGCGGTCTCTGTGTGCGCGCTCTCTCTTGCAATGCCTCTAGACTGCTGCCCCTCCAGCTCCCCTGCACTCTGAGACCATATGAGTCTGGGTCCCCAGGGTTTCGCCCGAAACGGGTTTAGTGGAGTTAGAGGTGGCACAGTTGGGAGGGTCTGTCTCCCGCCCAGTCGTGAAAGCCAGCGGCACAATCAGCTGTCGGTCCTCTGCTCGCAGTGCCGTGTGTGTCACCAGACTTCTGATCTTTTGCCACTCCCCTAAATTTCTGTGCACTTCTCCCTTTTCACAGTCCAAACTCCCCCCGTATGAGTTTCGGCTGGATCTGGGGTTTAGTGTCATAGGATAAGGGGTTCAATGCCATTGGGAGTCTCCGTTTCCCTCCTGCCAGAGAAAGCCAGCCAGGTTCTCCGGCACCCGCTCTCTCCACACGCGCGTCTCCATACCTCAGCTTTTTGCAGCTCCTCTTGGTCTCTGTGAGTCCCTCTCTTTTCTTCTAATTGTATAATTTCCACTTAGCCAGCTTTCCTGTGGTTCTGGATGATGTCTGTTCTGTCTTTTAGTTGTAGTTTTGAAATTGTTGTGCGAGGCAGCAGTGTAGGTGTTTAAGTATGCCGCCATCTTGGATCTTCCTCTGTAGTTAAGTCTTGATTGTAGTTGGTATCACTGGAAGGAATTGACCTCCAGGTCAATTGACTGTGAGGATCAGCTGTGTCTACACTGGGAGAACTTCTGTGCTGGAGACACCCTTATGAGACAAGACTTGCAAAATTGTAAAAGCCTCTGTGCTCAGCTTGGATTGGACAGAGTCTCAGGGTGGAGCAGACAGCCCAATGAGGCCCCTGGGTCTCAGTTTAATTGCTGCAAGTACCTCTGAGAGAAAGCCGCCCTCGAGTTTCACCTGCTGCCAGACTGTCCAGATTCTCTCCCGAGTGAGTCTGGATTCCCAGAGTCTCGCCCAGCACTGGAGTTCATCACAGTTGGGAGCTTCTGTCTCCCTTCCGCTTGAGAAAGCCAGCTGTGCACTCAGTTGCCAGTCCTCTCCGCGCGCATCTCCATATCTCAGCCTTTTGCAGCTCCTCTGAGTCTCAGTGTGCTTTTCTCTTTCCTTCTAGTTGTAGAATTTCCACTCAGCCAGCCTTCTTGTGGTTCTGGATGATGTCCATTTTGTTTTTTAGTTGTAGCTTTGAAGTTGTTGTGCGAGGCAGCAGTTTAGGTATTTATCTATGCCGCCATCTTGGTTTCTTCAATCCTTCCCCCCAAAATTTTTTTCATTTTTTTTAAAAGGACATTAATGAGACAGTTGCAGAAATTTGCATAAGGCTTGTAGATTTAATAATAGCACTATGTCACTATTAGTTTTCTGATTTTGATCATTGTGCTATTTTATATAAGATAATATTCATGATTTTAGGAAATATACTCTGAAGTTAAAGGACCAAAATGTCTACTGCTTTCAAATAAATAATTAAAAACATAGATGTAGAAATAATAATATAGAAAGAAAATGATAGACACGATTAAGTGTTAAAAATTTAGGGAATGTGGATGAAGTTTGCAGGGGAATTCTTTTTTCTACTTTTATATCCTTTTTAAGCCTGAAATTTTTTTTTTTTTAAAAAGCTGGTAACTTAGTAAGATTTGTCACTAACTAGTTGATTTTTCTTTTATTGCATCAATAAGTTTGGAGGATGATGATTTACAGAGAAATGTTAATATGAAACTGTGGCAAATGAATAATATCATTACAAAATGACTGGTAGAACAATATAAAAAGAGTTGATAAATATCAAAGCATTTTTACTATATTTGAAAAGTAAGTATTTTATTGACAGCCTTTAATATTACATTATGATTCAGGTATACATTATGTCAATACATTCAAAAAACTTTTTCACATTCAACATTGAATTCTTTGCATAAACAATTAACTGATTTTTGAGAAGATTTTTTTAATCTTTTTTTTATTAACTTTTATACATATCTCCCTATTGCCCCCCCTCCCTCCCAGGCATAACCCAACCTCCCAGTGTCTGTGTTCATTGGTTATGCTTATATGCATGCATACAAGTCTTTTGATTGATCTCTTATCTACCTCACCTAACTTTAATCTTCCTGCTGTAATTTCACAGTCTGTTTGAAGCTTTACTGCCTCTGTATCTATCCTTTTGTTCATCAGTTTATAATGTTCTTTATTATCCACAAATGAGTGAGATCATGTGATGCTTCCTCTTCATAGACTGGCTTATTTCACTAAGCATAAGGCTCTCCAGTTCCAACCAGGTTGCTGCAAATGGTAAGAATTCCTTCTTTTTAATGGCTGCATAGAATTCCATTGTGTAGATGTACCACAATTTTCTGATCCACTCATCTGCTGACGGGCACCTAGGCTGTTTCCAAATTGTAGCTATTGTAAATTGTGCTGCTATGAACATAGGGGTGCATAAATCTTTTCTGATTGGTGTTTGTGATTTCTTAGAATAAATTCCTAAGAGTGGGATTACAGGGTCAAATGGGAGATCCATTTTTAGTTTTGTTTTTTTTTAATTAATTTTTTATACAGATCGCCCCATTGCCCCCCCTCCCTCCTAGGCATACCCCAACCCCCCAGTCTCTATGTTCATTGGTTATGATTATATGCATAGATACAAGTCCTTTGATTGATCTCTTATCTACCTCACCTAACTTTAATCTTCCTGCTGTAATTTCACAGTCTATTTGAAGCTTTAATGTCTCTGTATCTATCCTTTTGTTCATCAGTTTATAATGTTCTTTATTATCCCCCAATGAGTGCGATCATGTGATGCTTCTCCTTCATTGACTGGCTTATTTCGCTAAGCATAAGGCTCTCCAGTTCCAACCAGGTTGCTGCAAATGGTAAGAATTCCTTCTTTTTAATGGAAGCATAGAATTCCATTGTGTAGATGTACCTCAGTTTTCTGATCCACTCATCTGCTGACGGGCACCTAGGCTGTTTCCAAATTGTGGCTATTGTAAATTGTGCTGCTATGAACATAGGGGTGTATAAATCCTTTCTGATTGGTGTTTGTAATTTCTTAGGATAAATTCCTAAGAGTGGTATTACAGGGTCAAATGGGAGATCCATTTTTAGTTTTTTGAGGAAACTCCATACTGTTCTCCACAGTGGCTGCACCAGTCTGCATTCCCACCAAAGTGCATAAGAGGTCCTTTTTCTCCGCATCCTCACCAACATTTGTCGTTTGTTGATTTGTTGATGATTTCCATTCTGACAGGTGTAAGATGGTATTGCATTGTTGTTTTGATTTGCATATCTCGGAAAATTAGTGACTTTGAACATGTTTTCATGTGTCTCTTGGCCTTCCTTCTGTCGTCTTTTGAAAAGGTTCTATTTAGGTCCGTTGCCCATTTTTTTATTAGGTCGTTTATCTTCCTTTTATTAAGTTGTATAAGTTGGCTGTAGATTTTGGGGATTAAACCTTTATCAGTGATGTCATTTGCAAATATGTTCTCCCTACAGTGATCTTTCTTGTTGTTTTGTTGATGGTTTCTTTTGCTGTGCAAAAGCTTTTTATTTTGATGTAGTCCCATTTGTTTATTTTTTCTTTAGCTTCCATTGCCTTTGGAGCAGTATCAGTGAAGAAGTTCTTTCGGCATATATCTGAGATTGTGCTGCCTGTGGATTCCACTAGTATTTTTATGGTTTCCCTTCTAATGTTTAAGTCCTGTATCCATTTTGAGTTTATTTTTGTATTTGATGTAAGTTGGTGGTCCAGTTTCATTTTTTTGCATGTATGTGTCCAATTTTCCCAACACCATTTATTGAAGAGGCTATGTTGGCTCCATTGAATGTTCATGCCTCCTTTGTCAAATATTAGTTGAACATAGTGGTTTGGGTGGATATCTGGGTTCTCTATTCTATTCCATTGGTCTATGTGTCTATTCTTGTGCCAGTACCAGGCTGTTTTGAGAACAGTTGCTTGGTGGTATAGCTTGAAATCTGGTATTGAGATCCCTCCTACTTTATTCTTTCTCAGAATTGCTGTAGCTATTCATGGTCTTTTTTTGTTCCAGATGAAGCTATGAAGAATTCTTTCTAGGTCTGTGGAATATGTTGTTGGTATTTTAATGGGTAGTGCATTGAATCTATAGATTGCTTTGGGTAGTATGGACATTTTAATGATGTTGATTCTCCCAATATATGAGCATGGTATGCTCTTCCATCTGTTAACATCTTCCTCTATCTCTTTTTTCAGTGTCCGGTAGTTTTCTGCATATAGGTCTTTTACCTCTTAGTTAGGTTTATTCCTAGGTATCTTAATTTTTTTGGTGCGATGGTAAATGGGATTGCTTTTTTAGTCTCTCTTTCTGTAATTTCACTATTAGTGTATACAAATGCCACAGACTTCTTAGCATTATTTTGGATCCTGCTACATTGCCAAATTCATTAATTAAGTCAATTAGATTTGGAATGGAGTCCTTTGGGTTTTTTATGTACAATATCATGTCATCTGCTAATGAGGACAGCTTTACTTCTTCTTTTTCAATTTGGATGCCTTTTATTTCTTCTTCTTGTCTAATTGCAATGGCTAATAATTCTGGTAATGTGTCAAGCAGGAGAGGTGAGAGTGGGCATCCCTATCTTGTTCCTGTTCTTAGGGGAAATGGTTTTAATTTTTTGCCCATTGAGTATGATGTTAGCTGTGGGTTTATCATATATGGCTTTTATGATGTTGAGGTATGCTCCTTCTATTCCCACTTTGCTGAGAGTTTTTATCAGAAAGGGTGTTGGATTTTGTCAAATGCTTTTTCTGCATCAATTGATATGACTATGTTATTTTTATCTCTCAAATTGTTTATGTGATGTATCACGTTTATTGATTTGCAGATATTGTACCATCCCTGCATTCCTGGGATGAATCCTACTTAGTAATGGTGTATGATCTTTCTGATGTACTGCTGGATCCGTTTTGCTAGAATTTTGTTGAGGATTTTGGGATCTATGTTTTTAAGAGATATTGGCCTATATTTCTCTTTCATTGTGTTGTCTTTATCTGGTTTTGGTATTAGGTTGATGCTGGCTTCATAGAAGGTGTTTGGAAGTGTTCCTTCTTGAATGTTTTTGAATAGTCTGAGGAGGATAGGTTTTAATTCTTCCTTGAATGTTTGGTAAAACTCTCCTGTGTAGCCATCTGGTCCCGGGCTTTTATTTGCTGGAAGCTTTTTGATGACTGCTTCAAATTCTTCCATAGTTATTGGACTATTGAGATGTTTATATTCCTCCTCATTGAGTTTTGGAAGTTTATATTTTTCTAGGAAAATGTCCATTTCTTGCAGGTTGTCAAATTTGTTGGAATAGAGTTGTTCATAGTATTTTTTAACAATCCTTTGTATTTCCTCAGGGTCTGTTGTTATTTCTCCTCTTTCATTTCTGATTTTGTTTATTTGGATCTTCTCTCTTTGCTTCTTGGTGAGCCTGGCTAGAGGTCCGTCAATCTTGTTTATCCTTTCAAAGAACCAGCTCTTGGTTTTGTTGATTTTTTGAATTGTTTCTTTGGTCTCCAAGTTGTTTATTTCCGCTCTGATCTTCATTATTTCCTTCCATCTGCTTACACTGGGTTTTTCTTGTTGCTCTCGTTCTAGTTCTTTGAGTTGTAGGGTTAGGTAATTTATTATCATTGTTTCCTGTTTTTTGCAGTAGGCTTGTAGGGCTACGAACTTCCCTCTCAAGACTGCTTTCACTGTGTCCCATAAATTTTGTATTGTTGTGTTGTCATTGTCATTTGTTGCCATGATGTTTTTATTTCTTCCTTGATCTCTCTGGTTACCCAGTCATTGTTTAATAGCAAGCTGTTTAGTCTCCATGCGTTTGATTTCTTTCTATTGTTTTTGTTATA
>JAAGEH010000012.1:23591266-23663760 GCA_011751065.1 Lasiurus cinereus
CTGTTTAGTCTCCATGCGTTTGATTTCTTTCTATTGTTTTTGTTATAGTTGATTTTCAGTTTTATGCCACTGTGGTCTGAGAAAATACTTGATATGATTTCTATCTTCTTGAATTTGAAGAGACTTTTCTTATGACCCAACATATGATCTATCTTTGAAAATGAACCATGTGCACTGGAGAAGAATGTATATTCTGTGGCTTTCGGGTGAAATGTTCTGAAGATGTCAATTAATTCCATCTGGTCTAGTGTGTCATTCAGGATTGATGTGTCTTTGCTGATTTTTTGTTTAGAGGATTTGTCCAGTGGTGACAGTGGGGTATTAAAGTCTCATACTATGATTGTATTGCTGTCAATCTCTCTCTTAATATCCTTCAAGAGTTTTTTATGTATTTAGGTGCTCCTATAATGGGTGCATATATGTTTATCAGAGTTATTTCTTCTTGTTGGATTGTTCCCTTTACTATTATGAAGTGGCCTTCTTTATCTCTTGTTATGTCCTTAACTTTGAGATCTAATTTGTCAGATATAAGTATTGCAACCCCAGCGTTTTTTTCATTTCCTTTTGCCTGAAATACCATCTTCCATCCCTTCACCCTCAATCTGTGTGCATCTCTTTTCCTGAGGTGGGTTTCTTGCAGACAGCAGATATGTGAATCATGTTTTCTTATCCAATCGGTTACCCTATGTCTTTTGATTGGAGTATTTAATCCGTTTACATTTAAGGTTATTATTGTAAGTACTTATCTGTTGCCATTTTTAGTCCTTATCCCTGAGTTCCTTCTTTGCTTCCTCTTTCTTTTTATTACAGCAGACCCTTTAACATTTCTTGCATTGCTGGTTTGGTGGTAATATATTCCCTTTATTCCTTTTTTGTCTGTGAAGCTTCTGATTTCACCTTCAATTTTGATTGAGAGTCTTGCAGGGTACAGTATTCTTGGATTCAGACCCTTCCTTTGCATGACTTTGTATATTTCATTCCATTCCCTTCTGGCCTGATGAGTTTCTGGTGAGAAATCAGTAGCTAGTTTTATGGGGGTTCCTTTGTAGGTAACTTTCTGTTTCTCTTTGGCTGCTTTTAAGATTCTTACTTTGTCATTGGTGTTTGCCAATTTAATTATAATGTGCCTTGGTGTTGGTTTGTTGGGGTTCATTTTTCTTGCAACTCTGTGAGCTTCTTGGATTTGTGTGAGTTGTTGCTTTCCTATATTGGGGAAATTTTTTTGTCATTATTTCTTCAAACAGGTTCTCTAATCCTTGTTCAGTTTCCACTCTTTCTGGAACCCCAATTATGCATATGTTGTTTTGTTTCATGTTATCCCAAAGTTCCCTTAGTCTCTCCTCTTGCTTTTTAACTTTTTTTTCTAGAAGCTGCTGTACTTTGGTATTTTTTCCTACCATGTCTTCTAGCTCACTGATGCAGTCCTCTGCTTCTTCTAGTCTACTTTTGATGCTTTCTATTGAGTTCTTTATAGCAGTGATGTCATTTTTCATTCCTTCTTGATCATTCTTCATTTTTTTTAGGTTCTTCCGCATTTCTTCCTGCTTCTTTTGCATTTCTTCTTGCTCCTTCTGCATTTCTTCTTGCTTTTTCATCATTTCCTCTTGGGTCTTCTTCATTTCCTCTTGGCTCTTACTCACAATGTGGAACTTGTCTTCTATTCTTTTCATCCACCTCATGATCATTTCTCTGAACTCTTACTCTGGCAGGCTTATTTCTGCTTCTATTTTGTTTACTTCCTTTTCTGGTGATACCTGCCTATCTGTCGTATGCGGGCTGTTTCTTCTTCTTCCCATGGTTTTTCTTCTCCGGGTGTCTGGTTATGTAGTTCTCTCTCCTATGTTGATTCAAAGGCAGAAACTACGACACGACTCGGTACAGCACACAAGGCATTGAACAGAAATGTGTTCAGGTTGTTAATAATCACAGATAAGGTTACCACCAATGAAAAACAAATTAGGGGTAAGTAGAGAAAGAGGAAGTGGAAATTGAGGGAAAAAGAAAGGTAAGAAGTGCCAAAATCAAATTGGTAGAGGTAGAAAATAATAAATAAATAAATGAACTAAAAATAAAATAAAATTTTAAAAAAAGCAGAAGAAGAAAAAGAAAAGAGAAAGGGAAACAAAGTCAGAGAGAAAAGAAAGCGGGTAAGAGAGAATGGGGGAACAAAATATAGATGTCAGGAGAAAACTCCAATAGAACAGTCACTACTCCCTATAAATGCCAGCAACCAGTACCGAGAGATTAATACAAACTGCAGATAAGAACTGGTATCGAGGGAGGCTAGGGAAAAGAGAGGTAAAAAAAAAGCAAGGAAAAAGCAAAATAAAACAAGTAGAATACGCTAAAATAATCTCACGAAAAAGTTTTAAAAAATCGATATAATCTCTGTTCCGGCAAATAGTAACAAAAGGACATAGAGAAAAAACAACTTTTTGGCTAGTGAAGACAAGAGGAGAGAGGTGTGTATGGACTTGTAGTAGGGGATTTGAAATTAGATATATAAGTGGGGGACATTTTAACCAGGTAAAGAGAAAGAATAGGGGGAATCTAAAGTTGGAAAAGGGAAAGAAAAACAAGATAACAAAATGGGGAAAGTTAGGAGGAAAGTGTTGGCATAAAGGTAGAGTTGATTTGGAGTAAAATTATGCTAAAGGAACGATGAAAATAGAATGTCCAAAAAGGTAAAATACTAGTAGTAATTAATAATACTAGTTGAAAACAAAAATGTAATAATCAAAAAGGTAAAATCAATTGAGGCAGAAAGAAAAAAATAGTCTTTTAATTCAAATATTTAAAAATGAAAAATAAAAATAAATTTTTTTAAAAAAGAAAAAAGGAAAAAGAAAAAAATAGAGTGGTCATTCACTTCCACTATTATTCTGCTTGGCACTCCTGTTTCCCAGTAGTGAAGGTATTGCGGTTCCCTGTGTTGCACTTTTGACGTTTTAATCTCTTTATTCTTTTGTGGTTATGCGAGAGTCAATTTGTGCGTCATCCACTGCGTGGCAGTGTTTTGGAATTGATCTCTGAGACAAAGCACAGGACCTCTCTAGGCTGTGCTCAGATCCTTCTACTCTGTGATTCTCAAAGCCGGTTTGTGGGGATTTTGCAGCCGGGACACTGTAATAACTCCCATGCTGTCCCTCTGCCTCAGATGAAAAACGAGTCATTTTCCAGAGCTCCCCTCTGTCAACAGCTTAGGGATCCCGCCCTGCCCACCTCTGCAGACCTCTCCAGAGGCAGCTTTCCCGCAGCCTGGCTCCCACAGTGTGCACGTTTCTGTTCTGAGGGGCAGGAGACCTCACCTTATCCCAGGCGAAATCTGACCTTTCTGTGTGCTGTGTGGATCTCTGAATCCACCACGTGTCTGTGCCGATTGGAGAGTGGTGTTCTGGGTCTCCGGCTGTTCGGTGTGTGTTTCAGCCAGCAGCAGCTTTCAGACTGCCTCTGACATCCACCTCCCTCTGCAAGAAGGCGCGGCCTCCGTGTTCGCGCTGGTGGCTCCAGCTGACAAAAAACCAGTGGCAGTGGGGCTGCCTGGCCAGGAGAGCCCCATCCACCGGCCCCCCCCTTCTCCTTGAGGATAACTGACTCTTAACTTGCCAACAAATACTCCCCATGCGACTCTCAGCTACTCTCTCTCCCTCTGCCCAGCGACAAAACTCCAGACGTATCTGTCTATTCCGCCGCCATTTTCCGTCTCTGATTTTTGAGAAGATTTTTCAAAATCCTTTCTGGGTCAGCTTCCTCATCTGTAAAATGAGGTGACTTGGGCTAGATTATACGTTAAGAGTCCTTTCAGTTCTAAAAATTTAGGATTTTCTAACTACAAAGAAAATGAAAATTAATTTTCCCATTTGAGTCAAAAGTGGTTGTTAAACACAGTCTGTGTGCCAACTGACAGTGAATTCCTCCTATCTAATAAAAGAATAATATGCAAATTGACTGTCACTCCAACACAGAAGATAGGTGCCTCCATGTGGTCAAAAATTGCTGCCCCCCATGTAGACACAAAATGGCCACCACAAGATGGCTGGCAGAGATGCTGGAAGTATTTGGGCTATCAGGCCAACAGAGGAGGGCAGTTGGGGGCGACTAGGCCTGCAGGAGAAGGCAGTTAGGGCAACCAGATCTGCAGGGGAGGACAGTTAGGGGCAACCAGGCTGTTAGGGGAGGACAGTTAGGGGTGACCAGGCTATCCAGGGAGAGAAGTTAGGGGTGACTGGGCCAGCAGGGGAGAGCAGTTGGGGGTGAGCATGCCTCCAGGGGAGAATAGTTAGAGGTGACCAGGCCTGTAGGGGAGGTCTGTTGGGGGTGATCACACCAGCAGTGAAGGGCAGTTAGGGGCAATTGGGCAGACAGGGTAACAGTTAGGTGTCAATCAGGCTGGCAGAGGAGTGGTTAGGGGGTGATCAGGCTGACAGGCAAGACAGACAGGCGAGCAGTTGGGAACTAACAGTCCTGGATTGTGAGAGGGATCCCTGATTGGAGAGGGTGCAGGCTGGACTGAGGGACACACACATCCTGTGCACAAATTTCATGCACCAGCCTTTAGTATTTATTTAACTCACAGATATGTTTCTGTCAAAGAACCTTTTGTTGAGATTTCATTTCATCGGATATTTGTATTCAACTTCTCATGCATTAATGATATTGTTAAATTTATTGTGGTTTAAAAGTATACTTTTACTATGAAAACTTGGTTGTTAAAACTCAAGATTAATAATGAAAGTTTATGTGCTCTTAATATTCATAGCAATCTAGAAGGATTGTCAAGTACAAGTAGTTGATGTTGTAAAAATTAAATTGATGTTCAGTGTAAAATAATTTTTGGTTATATTTAACAAAAGAAAATTTTTGTTGATCCCTTTTTCCTTTCACCTCTCCCAGCTTGGTGATCCAGCTATTTTTCCTGCCGTAATTGTGGAGCATGTTCCTGGTGCTGATATTCTCAATAGTTATGCAGGTCTAGCTTGTGTGGAAGAGCCCAATGACATGATTACTGAGAGTTCCCTGGATGTTGCTGAAGAAGAAATCATAGATGATGATGATGATGACAACATCACCCTTACAGGTAGGTGTGTGTGCCTCCAGCAGCACCTTACTTCAGCTTAGTTTTAGGCAATGCCTGAGCCCTATAATTTGGGGGACATACAATGTTCCTAACTTGTTTTGAATAACTCTTTTACCTGCAGAAGCTAGAGCCCTGCAGAGAAAAAGAAATTAACCTTTTCTTTCTCATCTGCCTATGTTTCTTAGTGCTTTCTCACCTCTCCTTTCTTCTCTAAGTATATTGAGAAGAATGTGACAACATAAGGATACATGCAAGAGGAACCAAACCAAATCAGTTCATCAAGTCTTCCCTGAGCACTTATGTACCTAACTCTATATTCCTGATAACAATGAGAAGTTGTTAGTAGGGAAAAAGGAAAGTTTTGTTTTTTATTGCCATCGCATAAAGCAAAATAGGAGGCCATGATCCAAATGTAGGATAAGGTGCTGAGGTTTACTAAAAGAAGATTTCTCTTCTGATTCAGTCAGAACTAGGAGGACTTTTCATACTTAAAGAGTTCACTATGCTAGTGCTATTTTCTTCAGTTTTAGAAATCAGTGCATACACTGATATTATTATACATTTACATGTAGAGATATTGGAAGTATTTGAGAAAATCAGTTATTTAGAAGCAGAAGTTATTTAAGTATTCTTAAATTAAAAATTACAAAATTAACATTAGTCACAATATTATTAATTAAATCTAGATCTATCAGTATTTTACCCACTTCATACTAATGTTTTTTTCCTGTTCCAGGATCCTATCTGGAATCTCATACTGAATTTAGTTATTTCTTTTGTATCCCTTCCAATTTGTAATGATTTCCTCTGTCTTGCATAACATTGACACTTTTGAGGAAAAGTGGTTAGACATTGTAGAATATCTCTTAATTTTGTGTGATGTGTTTTCATTGGAATGAGATAAATGTATTTTGGGCAGCAATATTATCAAAATGGCATTGTCTCCCCAATGTGTCATCTATAATAATAAAAGCATAATATGCTAATTAGACCAGATGTCCTTCTGGATGACCTTCCAGATGAAGCCGCAGCAGGCAGATAGGTGCCTCCATGTGGCATGAATTTCATGCATTGGGCTTCTAGTATTAACATGATTGGTTAAAAAACATACCGTCTCAGTTAATTCTCACAACAGAAAAAAAACTGAAATTAGAGAGATTAAATTATATGATTTGCCTGAAGTCACAGGCCAAGTGACTGAGCCCCATTGATGAACAACACTTAATTTGTCTATTTTGTATAAATATATTCTTATATATTCATATTTTTTTGTTTGGAGAAACCCAGTGTAAGTTTTTTGATAAGTCTAAATTTGTTTCTCCCTTATGGATAAGGGAATTATGTTTATCAGGTTAGAGTTTTCTATTCATTGTTAGCTGTGATCTATCGGTTTTGTATAACTGAATGACCACCACTATGCATATATCTGTTGTGTAGCTAGTGACATTTTTGCAGTGTATCCTGAATTGTTGATGTCTTAAGGGAAGGCTATACTACTCTCTGTAGGTTTCGAATCAGGGTCTTCCTGGTTTTAGTCATCAGGAAAGATGTTAGTCCTCAAAGAAGAAATAGAGCCTAGGAAAGCAGAAGGAAATGCTTTTTCCTTTTAGTGCTTCATTCTCTTAGTCTTAGACTTGAAGATAGCTGATGATGAGATACAGATAGGTTCTTTCCTTCCTGGAAAATAGAATTGGTATGGAATGGATCCATAAATCAAAACATCTTAAAAAAACAGATTTGCGTTTTGTATGTTTCTTCTCTGTCCCCTTTCTTATTTTCCAGCTTTAACTTTTCCATCCTTGTTTGAGCAATGTCTTGAGAAAGCAAAGAACCTTGTAGTAGCCCTCCGTAGTCCATAGGGGAAGAGGAAGAGTAGTGTACTTTACTTATTTATTTTTTTAAAAATATATTTTATTGATTTTTTATAGAGAGAAAGGGAGAGAGATAGAAAGTAAGAAACATCGATGAGAGAGAGACATCAATCAGCCACCTTCTGCACACCCCCGACTGGGGATGTGCCCACAACCAAGGTACATGCCCTTCACCGGAATCAAACCTGGGACCTTTCAGTCCGCAGGCCGATGCTCTATCCACTGAGCCAAACTGGTTTCGGCAAGTAGTGTACTTTAGAAACACTACAGGGGAAGAGAGAAATGAAAATAGGACACTTCATAAACTATACATTTTGAGTCCTAGGTAGCATATATTAAGGAATTATTTTTGATATTTATTGTTAGTATTTTAAAATATGATAACAGCATTGGGTTTGAATTCCTAATCTTTTAGATACATATATTAAAATATTCAGAGATAAATAATGGTGTCTTGGATTCCTTCAAAGGAAACCTTGAGGGCAGTGAGTAGCATAAAGATGAAAGAAGATTGAACATGTGTTGATAATGATTGATGCTGAGAATGAGTATGTGAGAATTCATTTTACTGTAGTCCATAATTTTGATTTTGTTTGAAATTTTCAATAACAAAAATATTTTAATGGGTTTGAAACTGATGTTAATGATTGCAGCTGTTTATAACACTTGATTTAAAATGTTAATGTTTATCAAAATATTTTTATTTTTATCATTGATTTATTTCATATTAAGTTTGAAATAAATTTGAGTCTACAAAATAAATGTACAATGATAAAATACCACCTTTATCTATTTATATGTTGAAGTGCCATAAAAGGTTTTTTTTGAAAAAAGGTTTTTTTTAAAAAATGTTGTGTTATTTAAATTTTTTGGAAATAATTTGACTATAAGCTCTTATCTATGTGGAGATTCTTCTTCTATTACCAATTTTTTAAAAATTACATCTTTATTATTCAGATTATTACATTTGTTTCTCTTTTTTCCCCTCCATAGCACCCCTCCACCCAGCTCCCACCCTTCCCTCTGCCCTTACCTTCCTCCCATTGATCTCATCCATAGGTGTATGAGTTTTGTCCAGTCTCTCCCTGTACACCCCTCACCCATTTCCCCCTGAGAATGATCAGTCCACTCCCTTTCCATGCTCCTGATTCTATTATATTAACCAGTTTATTCTGTTGATCAAATTTTTAATTCACTTAATTTTTAGATTCACTTGTTGATAGATATGTATTTGTTGTTCATAATTTTTTGGCTTTTACCTTTTTCTTCTTCCTCTTCTAAAAGAGTACCTTTCAGCATTTCATATAATACTGGTTTGGAGTTGATGAACTCCTTTAGCTTTTTCTTCTCTGTGAAACTCTTTATCTGCCCTTCAATTCTGAATGATAGCTTTGCTGGATAGATTATTCTTGGTTGTAGGTTCTTGCTATTTTCACATTGAATATTTCTTGCCACTCCCGTCTGGCCTGCATCGTTTCCGTTGAGAAATCAGCTGACAGTCATGTGGGTGCTCCCTTGTAGGTAATGAACTGTTTTTCTCTTGCTGCTTTTAATATTCTCTCTTTGTCTTTTGCTCTTGGTATTTTAATTATGATGTGTCTTGGTGTGGTGCTCTTTGGATTCCTTTTATATGGGATTCTGTGTGCTTTCTGGACTTGTAAGTCTATTTCTTTTACCAGATGTGGGAAGTTTTCAGTCATTATTTCTTTAAATAGGTTTTCAGTATCTTGCTCTCTCTCTTCTTCTGGCACCCCCACAATTCTGATGTTGGTATGCTTGAAGCTGTCCCAGAGTCTCCTTACATTATGTTCACATTTTTGGATTCTTTTCTCTTCTTGCTTTTCCAGTTGAATGTTTTATGCTTCTTTATATTTCAAATTTTTGATTGATTCTTGACTTCCTCTAGTCTGCTGTTAGGACTCTGTATAATATTTTATTTCAGTCAGTGTATGTTTAATTTCTAGTTGGTCCTTTTCCATCTCTAGTTGGCTCTTTTGCATCTCTAGTTGGTCCTTTTTCATCTCCTCTTGGCTCTCGCTAACTTTATCCAACTTTTGTAGGATATTCTTGAAAAACCTTATAAGCGTGGGTTAGAACTCTATATCGAGTCGTTTTTTTCCCTCCATTTCTTTTGTTTGTGATCCCTTCCCTTGTCTCGGCATTTTCACTATGCCGGGGAAACTTCTGTGTTGAATTCGGCCTTATGATACCAGACTTGCAAAACCGAAGAAGCCTCTGTTGAGCTTGGGATGGGTGGAGTCTCAGGGCTTAAGAGACCGCCTTGCCTTCCAGTTGGCCCGCCCTCCACTGCCCCTGAGTCTCACGTGACTGGGTAATCACTGGAGTTGTCCTTGTGCATGCGCGCCCACATTGCCTCTAGACTGCTGCCTTTCCAGCTCCCCTGCGCACCAGGACCACAGGAGTCTAGGTCTCCAGGGTTTCGCCCAAAACAGGGGCTTAGTGGAGTCAGAAGTGGCACAGTTGGGAGGGTCTGTCTCCCGCCCACTCGCGAAAGCCAGAGGCACAATCAGCAATCTGTCCTCTGCGCAGTGCCGTGGGCGCCGCCACCAGACCTCTGATCTTTTGCGACTCCCCTAAATTTCTGTGCACCTCTCCCTTTTCACAGTCCAAACTCACCCCGTATGAGTTTCGGCTGGATCTGGGGGTTAGTGTCATAAGTAAGGGGTTCAGTGCCGTTGGGAGTCTCCGTTTCCCTCCCGCCAGAGAAAGCCAGCCAGGTACTCCGGCACCCGCTCTCTCCACGCGCGCGTCTCCGTACCTCAGCTTTTTGCAGCTCCTTTGGGTTTCTGTGAGCCCCTCTCTTTCCTTCTAGCTGTATAACTTCCACTCAGCCAGCTTTCCTGTGGTTCTGGATGATATCCATTCTGTCTTTTAGTTGTAGTTTTGAAATTGTTGTGCGAGGCAGCAGTGTAGGTGTTTACCTATGCCGCCATCTTGGATCCAAATCCATTACCAATTTTTGAGGATCTAAAAGTAAAATTATTAAAGTGGATGATAGAAATTACATTTCCATAAATGGAAGATAATCATTATGGCTTTATTTGTAAATATTTATATTTTTAAAAGCTATCTGTACTTTTTTTGGTTTATTTTCTTTCCT
Source organism: Lasiurus cinereus (assembly GCA_011751065.1). NCBI lineage: Eukaryota > Metazoa > Chordata > Mammalia > Chiroptera > Vespertilionidae > Lasiurus > Lasiurus cinereus. Next base: position 23,601,336 of record JAAGEH010000012.1, read on the forward strand.
GTTTCATGTGAGATCCATAAAATTATTTTGCATTTCCTAACCTAAGCAGTGAAGCTAAATGAAATAAACAGTTTATTTCTTAAATCCAAAAGCAAGAAAATTAGCAATCTCTAAAACTGAACTGAAACAAAAGAACCTAATTTTTATTTGGTGGGATAATCATACAGAGAAGAATTATTTAAAGTGATTTATTTTTATTTTTAGCCCTGACCAGTTTGGCTCAGTAGATAGAGCATCGGCCTGTGGACTCAAAGATGTTAGGTTCAATTCCCATCAGGGATATGTGTGTTGGTTTCGGGCATATACCCAGTGAAGAGTGTACAGGAGACAGCTGATGGATATTTCTCTCTCATTGATGTTTCAAATTCTCTATCCCTCTCCCTCCCTCTCTGTGAAAAACAATATATAAATAATTATATATATATATATTTAGTTATTTTTAAGGGTCTATATTTCCCACTGAGTTGTATATAATCTAAAAAGCAAAAATAAAACTGTGAAGGAGGCACAGCTGATGTAGTTCAGTGGTCTAGCAGCAACCTATGAACCACGAGGTTGCAATTCCATTCCTGGTCAGGGCACATGCCTGGGTTGCAGGCTTGGTCCCCAGTTGGGGGCATGCAGGAGGTAGCCGATCAGTGATTCTCTCTTATCATTGATGTTTCTATCTCTCTCCTCTCCCTTCCTCTCTGAAATCAATAAAAATATATTTAAAAAAAACTGAAAAGGAAAGTTAAATTGTTTTCAGTAATTATATTGTATGTAATTATAATATGGTTATTGTTATTTTAAAACTTAATGTGTGTGAGAGGGATATTAGGGTAACATTAAATGGATAATGAAGTTAATGCCATAAGAAGCCAAGATTTATAGATTAAAATATTAATGTGATACAAATGTTAAATTGCAAAGGTTAAGTAAAGATTCTGTAATTCTATAAATTGATATATAAATAAACTAGAGGCACAAAATTTGTGCATGGGGGGTGTGTCCCTCAGCCCAGCCTGCACCCTCTCCAATCTGGGATCACTCTCACAATCTAGGACTACTGGCTCCCAACTGCTCGCCTGTCTGTCTAATTGCCCCTAACCACTTCTGCCTGCCAGCCTGATCACCTCCTAACCACTCCTCTGCCAGCCTGATCGATGCCCAACTGCTCCCCTGCTGGCCCAATTGTCCCTAACTGCCCTCCCCTGCAGGCCATGTCATTACCAACTGCTCTCCTCTGCTGGCCTGGTCACTCCTAACTGTCCTCCCTTGCCAGCCTGGTCACCCCTAACTGTCCTCCCTTGCAGGCCTAGTTGCCTCCAACTTCCCTCCCCTGCTGGCCTCATCACCCCTAATTGCCCTCTCCTGCAGGCCTGGTTGCCCCCAATTGCCCTCCCCTGCTTGCCATCTTGTGTGTTGGAGTGATGGTCAGTTTGCATATAATCTCTTTATTATATAGGATTATGTAATTCTAAAAATGAATTCTATAATGCTAAATTTGAGTTGAAAATACTAATATGAACTCATCATGTATTTTATTATTTATAAAAATACTTTCTAGTCAAACATGGGACAACTTTAACATCAATGAGGACAGTACCACTTAAGGATTGAAGCATGTCTAATATGGCAAATCCATGATCATAGTGTTAGGATATTTCAAATTCACATCAAAATAATATGAAGGTGGGGAGTACATAGAGTTATAGACAAGATAAGGTTGGCCATAAATTGATAATAGTCAAAGCTGGATGATGGATACATATGGGAGTTCATTATATTATTCTGTTTACATTTGACTATGTTTAAAATTCTCCAAAATAATGTTTAGAAAATCAACCCATTCTCTAATTTTGACCCCTGAAAAGGCATAGAAGTAATGAACGATCCAGCAGTAATGAATATCCCTACTATACAAATTAGTGGTCTTTAAATGCACTTTCCACTAAAGATACCAGAATACCTGGGAGAGACTCCTGATTCTAGGGTTGGGGCAGAAAATGTACAAGAACAGCGTGTAATATTTTACCACTCAGAAGGCACAGAAGCTATTAAAAATTACTCACATCGTCTAAAAGACCCACGAACCAGCTTTAGTTCCCAGTGGCCAAAGATGGGGCATTTAGAGGATCATTATGTATTACAATCACAAGAACTGAAGAATATCAAATATGTTAAAATCTAGGTATTTACAGTGCTATTAACAAATAACTCTGTGGTCACTTTTTAAAGATGCTAGGAACCCATTTATTATTCCGAATTAAGCATTTAATTTGTCTTTGTTGTATGAATCATAACTCAAGGTAACCAGATTGTTGATGAAGGAAAGTTGTTCTTTATAGGAAAGTCTAACTAATAAATGTTGGAGGAATGACAGGATTAGAATTATTTTGGAATCCCTAATGAAATAGTGGTAACTGTTAATAATATCTGTGAAAACCATTAGGTGAAAGGCTAGTGGAGAATTTTAAAATGGAAAGATCAGTCTGACAGCCCTCTATTCTGACTCTCAATCTTAGAAATACTGAAAGGAATACAGTTAGATTTTATGGCATCACTTCAGGAGGCACATAGAATAACACAGCATCGTCTTTGAAGTATTCTTGCAACAACAACAACAACAACAACAAAGGAATGTGAGTCTAATCAAGCTTTTAGATATAATTACCAATTTATTGGCAGGTGGCATTACAGAGGTATAATCAGCAAAATCTAAAATGTGGGAAATTGCAGACAGATGATCCTGTTTCTTCTCTAATAAACAGCAAAAAGGAAGAAAAAAGAAAAAGATGAAGGCAGTGTGTGTTTCCAAATGGTAATGCATGACTTTGTTTGGATCCTGATTTAAACAAATCAATTTTACAAACAAACCCTGAGCCCCACCTGTGACCAGGAACCATATGCCTGAGTTGCAGATGGATCCCTAGTAGGGGTATGTGCTGTAGGCATCCTATCGATGATGTTTCTCTCTCTCATTCTCTCTCTCCTTCTTCCTCTAAAAATCATTAAACACGTACACTTTTTAAGAATTAAAAAATAACCTGAGGCATTATTAAGCTGGGTCCTTGGTATGTAGAGTTTATTTTATTAGTTTCTCTCTCTTTTTTTTTTTTACAACATGATAGTTTTTATTTATTTATTTTTTAAATATTTTATTGATTTTTTACAGAGAGAAAGGGAGAGGGATAGAGACTTAGAAAAATCAGTGAGAGAGAAACATGGATCAGCTGCCTCCTGCACACCCCTACTGGGGATGTACCCACAACCAAGGTACATACATGCCCTTGACAGGAATTGAACCTGGGACCTTTCAGTCCGCAGGCTGATGGTCTATCCACTGAGCCAAACCGGTTTAGTTTCTCTATTTTTGTATATGTTTGAAATTTTTCATTCTAAAAAGTTTGACAATTAAATGCTTACACATTCTTGTTTGTTCTTAATCGATAGGCAACAAAATTGTTATACATTCTAATTTTATCATTTTTATCTATTCATCAGACTTTAAAATATTTTATAAAACTTGTTTGTATAAATGAATATCTAGAGTAACATAAATGTTTAGAAGATAATAATTAATTGTTGAGTTATCTGTCACTTATTTGCCTGATGTTTTAAAAATTATTTTTATTAGGATATTTTTCTCAATTCATGGAATTTCAAGCCTTTAATATCTTTTTAAATCTGCCTTCAATTTACAAGATTCTAAATAAGTTTTTACTAGGAACTGTTACAGTGCCCTGCTTTAATCATTTTGCTGGATTTTTGAGGTATTTACCTTTTCCAATTTTAACTGTTATAGAGAAATACAACTTTTAATATTGTTTTTATAGAATATATAATGAAGATTTGATTATTTTTCATTACAATTAGGGAAAATTGTCTCCTAATGAGGACTATAAATAGTCTCTATCCATCAGTATTCTCCTAATGAAGTTTTGTGCATCTTTACAAGAATATGAAAAGGACATAAACTTTTAGAAATAAAATCTAGTTAAAAATCTACTCATATAGTATTTTGGTGGAATCTTTAGGGTTTCTATATACAGAATCATATCATCCACAAAAAGTGGTGATTTTACTTCTTTTTCTCTATTTGGATGCCTTTTGTTTCTTTTTCTTTCTGTATTACTCTGGCTAGGCCTTCCAGCACTATGTTGAATAAGAGTGGTGAAAGTGGACATTCTTGTCTTGTTCCTGATCTTAGGGGGAAATCTTTCAGTTTTTCACCATTAAGTTTATTAGCTGAGGGCTTATCATATATGGCCTTTATAATGTTGAGATACTTTCTTTCTATTCCTATTTTCTTGAGAGTTTTAATCATAAATGGATATTGTATCTTATAAAATACTGTTTCTCTGTCTATTTATAAGATCATATGCTTTTTATCCTTTCTTTTTGTTAATGTGGTGTGTATCATATTGATTGATTGCATGTGTTGAACCATCCTTGTGCCCCTGGAATGAATTCCACTTAATCATGATCATGATGTATTATTTTTTGATGTATTGTTTTATTAGATTTGCTAGTATTTTGTTTAGGAGATACTGGTTAGTAGTTTTCTTTTTCTGTGTTATCTTTGCCAGATTTTGGCCTCATAAAATGAAGTATTATTAGGAAGAATTGTCTCCTCTTTAATTTTTTGGAAGAGTTTGAGAAGGATAGGTTTTACGTCTTCTTTAAATGTTTGGTAGAATTCACTAGTGAAGCCATTTAGCCCTGGACTTTTAGTTTTGGGGAGGTTTTTGACGATTTTTTAAAATTTCCTCACTGCTGATTGATCTATTTAGATTTTCTAATTCTTCATGATTTAGTCTAGGAAGGTTATATATTTCTAGGCATTTATCCATTTCTTCCAGATTATTGAATTTGGTGACATATAATCTTTTATAAGATAATAGTATGATCCTTTATATCTGTGATGTCTGTGGAGACTTCTCTCATTTCTGATTTTGTTTATATGGGCCTTTTACCTTTTTTCCTTAGTGAATATAGTCAGAATTTGTCAATTTTATTAATTTATTGAAGAATCAGCTCTTTGTTTTATTAATTTTTGTATAGTCTTTTTGTTCTCTATTCAATTCTGCTCTAATTTTTATTATTGCCTTTTTTCTGCTGACTTTAGGTTGCTTTAATTCTTCTTTTTATAGTTTTTTAAGATGTGATATTAGTTTGTTTACTTGGGATTTCTCTTGTTTTTTGAGATAGTCCTGTAATATAAACTTCCCTCTTATTTATGCTTTTGCTGCATCCCAGAAGTTTTGGTATGTTGTATTGTCATTCTCATTTGCTTCCATATGTCTTTTGATCTGATTCTTTACTTCTTTGACCAAGTCATTTTTTAGTAGTATGTTTAATTTCCATATATTTGTGGGTTTCTTTACTTCATTTTTGCAGTTGATTTCTAATCTCAAGGCATCATGGTTAGAGAATATTCTTGATATAATTTCAATCTTGAATTTGTTGATGCTAGTTTTATGACACAACATATGGAGTAGTCTTGATAATATTCCATGAGCACTGAAGAAGACTGTATGATTAGATGTTTTGGTATGAAAGGTTCTATAAATGTCAATTATGTCTAATTGGTCTGATATTTCATTTAAGGCTGATATTTCTTTATTAATTTTCTGTTTGATTGATCTGTCTAGAGCTATCAATGGAGTATTAAGGTTCCCCACCACAATTATGTTTTGATCTGTTTCTCCCTTTAATTCTGTGAGTAGTTGTTTTTTATATTTCAGTGCTCCCTGGTTGGATTCATATATATTAAGAAGTGTTATGTTCTCTTGACGTAGTGTTCCCCTTATCATTATAAAGTGTCCATCTTTGTCTTTTGTTATCTTGAAATTTATTTTGTCAGATATAATTATGGCTACACCTGCTTTTTTGTGGGTGTTAATTGCTTGGAGAATCATCTTCCACCCTCTTACTTTGAATCTACCTTTGCAGCTTACATGTGTCTCTTGTAGGTAGCATATGGTTGTGTTTCATTTTTTGATCCACTCTGCTACTCTAAGCCTTTTTATTGGTGATGTCAAGCCATTCACACTTAAAGTAATTATTGATGTATGACGATTTCCTATAGCCATTTTATCTTTTGTTTTCTGGTAGCTCTTTTAGAAACAATGAGCAAATAAAATCAAATTGCAGGGTATAACATCAATGTGCAAAAATCCATTGCCTTTCTATATATGAACAACAAAACTTCAGAAAAAGAAATTGGAAAAAAAGCCAATTCCTTTTGCAATTGCAGCCAAAAGAATAAAATACATAGGAATAAACTTAACAAAGAACGTGAAATACCTATATACTGAAAATTACAAAACACTATTGAATGAGATTGAAAAAGACACAACAAAATGGAAAAATATTCTGTGTTCATGGATTAGAAGAATCAACATAGTTAAAATGGCCATATTACCCAAAGCAAAATACAGATTTAATGCAATCCTCATCAAAATTTCAATTTCATTTTTTAAAAGAAATAGAATGGGAAATCATCAGATTTGTATGGAATCACAAAAGACCTCGAATAGCCAATGCACTTTTGAGAAAAGAGAATGAAGCTGGATGTATCACGCTACCTGACTCCAAATTTTACTACATAGCCACGATCATCAAAACAGCCTGGTATTGACAGGAAAACAGACTCACAGATCCGTGGAACAGAAAAGAGAGCCCAGCTATAAAACCACATGTATATGGACAGATCATTTTTTACAAAGAAGCCAGAAATACAAAACGGAGTAAAAGTAGTCTCTCCAATAAATGGTGCTGGGAAAACTGGAAAGCCACATACAAACAAATGAAACTGGATTATAGTTTGTCCCCATGTACAAAAGTTGTTGTTTTTTTCAGTATAAAATTTTTATGTTTAGAATTAGGCAGCTAGACTCAGTTTAGATGATGTCAATTTTGTTGGCAACATCCAAAGCATCATAGTCAAGAGCTAGTCGAACATATGCCTTCTCGCTATCAGGCCTGATCAGGGTGTTGACCTTGGTCACATCAGTGTCATAGAGCTTCTTCACAGCCTGTTTGATCTGGTGCTTGTTGGCCTTGACATCCACAATGAACTCAAGTGTATTATTGTCTTCTATCTTCTTCATGACTGACTCAGTAGTCAGGGGGGAACTTCATGATGGCATAGTGGTCAAGCTTCTTTCTCTTGGGTACGCTTTTCCGAGGATATTTAGGCTGTCTCCGGAGCCTTAGTGTCTTTGGCCGTCGGAAGGTGGGTGACGTACGGATCTTCTTTTTTTTGTGGCTGTGGATGCCTTTCAACACTGCTTTCTTTGCCTTCAAAGCCTTTGCTTTGGCTTTGGCTTTGACAGGGACAGAGGCTTCTATCTTAGCTTTCGGTGCCATCTTTGTAAAAAGGCCCCATTTACAAAAATTAATTCAAAATGGATCAAAGACCTGAAACAATAAGTTACATGGAAGAAAATATAGATACCAAACTTAAGGACCTTGATCATAGAGAACATTTTATGAACTTGACCCCAAAGGCAAAAATAAATGAATGGAACTATACCAAACTAAAAGCTTCTGCAAAAGAAATTGACAACAAGCCCAACTGGTGTGGCTCAGTGGCTGAGCATCGACCTATGAATTAGGAGGTCACTGTTCAATTCTCAGACAGGTCGCATGCCCGGGTTATGGGCTCAAACCCCAGTGGGGGGCATGCACGAGGCAGTTGATCAAAGATGCTCTCTCATCAGTGATGTTCTTCTCTCCCTCTCCTTTCCTTTCTGAAATCAATAAAAATATTTTTCAAAAGAAACTGACAACAAAACCCAAAGGCAGCCAACCAGATGGGAGTAATATTTACAAATAGCAGCTCTGAAAAAGGTTTAATTTCCAAAATATCTAAAGAACTCATAAAACTCAGCATCAAACAAAAACCCAATAAAAAAATTGGACAGAGGACCTGAACAGACAACTCTCTGAAGAAGACATAAAAACAGCTAATATATATATGAAAAGATGTTCAACCTCACTAGCAATTAGGGAAATGCAAATCAAAATGACGAGATAGCACCTTATACCTGTTAGAGTAACTGTTATCAACAAGATAAGCAATAACAAGTGTTGGAAAAAAGGGAACTCTCATTCACTGCTGGTGGGAATGCAAACTGGTACAATCACTATAGATGCCTGAAAAATTGAGAATAAAGCTATTATATGATCCAACAATCCCTCTTTTAGGTATATACCCTAAAAACTGGAAACCAAGTATTCACAAAGATCTATGCACTCCTATGTTCATTGCAGCATTATTCATGATGGTGAAGACATGGAAATAACATAAATGTCCTGCATAATGCTTGCTCCTGCAAGACATATACTAAAATTGGGACAATACAGAGGAGATTGGCATGGCCCCTGTGCAAGGATAATACCCAAATTCGTAAAGCATTCATATTTTTCAAAAGGAAGTCCCATGATAGAGAACTGGATGAAGAGGATATGGTATATATATACATAATGGGATACTACTCAGCCATAAGAAAGGATGAAATACTGCCATTTGCAACAACATGGATGGTCCTTGAGAATATTGTGCTAAGTGAAATAAGTCAGTCAGAAAACGCTAAGAACCATATTATTTCACTCATGTGGAATATAAAACTGAAATTTTTGAACACAAACAATGTGGTGGATGCTCAACCACTGAGCAACACCAGCCAGGCAAGAGAGAAACTTTTATTGGTTGTCTCCCAGACTTGGCTTGACTAGAGACAAATAGTTGTGCCCTAACTGAGAATTGAACTCGCAACAATTTTGGCGTGTAGGATGATGCTCCAACCAACTGAGCCACCCAGCCAGGGCTTGTTTCTTTTACCCAAAAGCCTGACATCTTGCAGACTTTTTTTTACATCTTACAGATATAAAAATAAAAAGAACTAGATAAGTATTTAATAGTCATATATAGATTTTAAGTATTGATATAAAGTAATTGTATAAGCCCAAGTATTAAGTGAATGTAACCTAGTTTAAGACATCAGAATCTATGGGTTTTAAAGCAACAGGTAGCTTATATTAATTCCATTTTTCTTTCAATGTATTATAGTTGAAGCTTCCTGTCATAATGGAGATGAAACGATTGAAACTATTGAGGCTGCTGAAGCACTTCTCAATATGGATTCTCCTGGCCCTATGCTAGATGAAAAACGAATAAGTGAGTGGTAATATGTTATGATTGTTCATGTTTATAAACTTTGACAAGTTATTCTTGCCATCTCTATTAGGTGGAAAATATTAAGAAAACAGAGACCATGCTTTATACTTTTTTGTCCCACGAACATTTTAAGGTAAAGTACTAGTTGAAATGTTCACCTTTGCAGAAATGTTCAATTAAGACTTTTTTCTTTTAATTTTGGGAGTAAGGCCTTTAGGAATAAAAAGTAATTTATATAGTTGTAAAATAGCAGGTTATGCAGAATTTCTTCTCTTAACCGCATTGGTGAAAGTATTAGGATGTTTAGGATCTAAGCTATTATTATTTACTGATTTCTATAGATATTCATTAGTGAATAGGCAAACATCCATTGAAAAGTTTTCTAATACTTCATGGCATAAAATTCATTGATACATTTGATCTGCTTTTATTTATTTATTGTGGGGGGAAAGGGAGGTAAGAAAAGTGAGTTTATTTAGAAAGCCAGCAAGCAAAGAAGATGGCGGACTAGGTTCCTAAAGAACCAACTTGAGAAAGTGCTGAATTTGGCTTCTTTTATTTCGAGGGAAGGGGAAAATCAAGGGGTCACTAATGACCACAAACATCAGGATGTCAGCAAGGCTCCAAGGGGAATGGTGAAACTTCAAATTCTGGTTGCTGAGTTCACATTCAGAGGTTCCTATAAATCTATTTTCTTAGTCAAGTTCTCCATCTGCCCCATTTTATGTTGCCACTCGAAGTTCACTATGGTATGTGGGCAGGCTCCTCATCCCACCACAAACAATCTGATCTATCTTCTTTTAAATTCATGTTCTCTTGGGGCTTTTCTGACAAGAAAATACTTAAATTCAAAATTAATTAATACTAAAGCAATTCAAGATGTTCACTGGATGTTCATATATATTCTCTATGCATAGCAGTGCATTAGACAACAGTGTTTATACAAATGAACAGATATTGCCTCTTTCCTCAGTCTTACAATTTAATTTTGAAAAGTTATTTATGTAAATAACTACAAAAAACAAAACAAAAATAAAAGTCAAGAGAGAAATAACAATGTTTTCTGTAAGAAGAGCGAACTCTAGCTAACAATTCCAGAGAAAGGCTTTATGGATGGAGAGCTTTGACCTTGGCTGTAAAGGACAAATAAGCTTTTAATGGGTAGAGGAAACAGGAAAGGGTATTCAAAGTAGAAGGAGTGGGTTGAGGCAAACACACAGATCTGTAAGAAAGAATCAGATGTAGATAAAAATGTTTTGGTATAACTGTGGTGGAGATGAAATTGGAAAGGTAGGTTTGGTCTAGACTGTGGGAAGCTTCGCATGGCATGCTATGTCAATTTTCTTTTTAATTTTCAGTGTAAAGTTTTTATAGAGAAGAATAATATGGTGATATTATACTTGGGTTTTAGAAGATAACTTTAGTAGCACTGTGAAGAGTGGAAAAAAGAAGCAAGAGAGACTGGTCATAGGAAGTCAAGTAAGGGAGACATTGAAATAGTTCTGTCAAGTCTGTGCTGGTGTAGGATATCTGATTTCAGGCAGAGGAAATAAAAAGCAGGGACTAGATTTAAAGATTTTATTTCTACTTTATTCTTTATAGAAACAATTATTTTATGAAATTATTTTGATTTGTAATACAAAGTTGATAATAATTTATTTCCATTAGATAATAATATTTTTAGTTCATCTGAAGATGACATTATTGTTGCCCCAATCACCCATGTATCCGTCACATTAGATGGGATTCCTGAAGTGATGGAAACTCAGCAGGTTCAAGAGACATATGCACACTCACCAGGAGCCTCCTCACCAGAACAACCTAAGAGAAAGAAAGGTGAGTGGTTAATTCATTTAGGGGAAACAATAAAGTCTTGATGTGGAATCTAAATAACAATGTTTGAGGATACTTCTAAACCAATTAAAACTTACATAAGAAATTGAGGGTACTAAATATAAACTAAGAGGTATTTCTTCACATTAGATTTCTTTTGTAAAAAGTTAGATTATATTATACATTTAAAATATTTGGTCTATCTTACAGAAAAGCCTCAATTTTTTATCTAAACCCCTTTTCCATACTCAGAAAGAACTTGGAGATAGGGGCAGGTCAGCTTACTCCCACACGACATAGTTTGGAAACCACCAGCATAGATTCCAATATAAAATTCCAGTGGGAAAAATACGAGTTGGACATCAGCAGGTAAAGTAATTGAAGAAGAAAATGTTAGAATGTTTTAACTTTAGGACCATTCTTACATTTTAAAGTCTAACACTCTTTCCATTTTATTTCATTCTGATTCTGCTCCAATTTGTTTAATATTTTAAGTGGTTAATGGCATAACTACCAGTTACCAAGTAACCTAACTTCATGAAAAAGAAGGAAAAATTCCTAGAGCCAAAAATGAAGAGAAACTCGGCTAGCGAGGTTCAGTGGTTGAGTGTCTGTCTATGAACCAGGAAGTCATGGTTTAATTCAGGGCACGTGTCTGGGATGTGGGTTCGATCCCCAGTAGGGGGCATGCAGAAGCCAGCCGATCAATGTTTCTCTCTCAAAAATGATGTTTTTATCTCTCTCCCTCTCACTTCCTTTAAAATTTATTTATTTTTTTAAATTAAGAGGACAATGAACAGTAAGAATGAACTAGCACTGCCACAGCTATGAAGGGCTGAGAAGGACATATTAGGTTTGGCATTTAGGTAGATTGGGTTTTATGCCCTTATAGAGGCAGATGCTTAAATCTTGGTCCAATGCAAGATGGGGTCTGGGACAGAGACCTCAGCATGTAATTGGGGTCCTTGAAAGGCTAAACCCACAAGAGAAAAACAGTATACCCATTGGCACGGACATATATCAAGGAAGCTATGGCTCTGAGTGAAGGAATTCTTCCTTCGAAAATTCATAATCCTAGGCTTGCCTTAACCTAGATTTTAAACTATCGATTTCTTTAGGATTTCCCAAACAAGTAAATTACATAAGAGTGACCAAGGCTAGCAATAATTTTGGGACATCAGACAGAAGCTCTTGTAAAATTTTTCTGGCAAATCATGCATTTAAACCAGGCTGCCTGGGATTTCCTCAAATAAAACCCTATTGAGCACTGACTGGTGTGCTTCACTGAAGCACTGAACGAGGGTAGGTTCAAATTCCAGTCAAGGGCATGTCCCTGGATTGCAGGTTTGATCCTTGCTCCCAGTTGGGGCACATGGAGGAGGCAACCAATGTCTCTCGCTCTCCCTCTTGCTTTCGCTCTCTCCCGCCCCTTCCTCCTTCCCTCCCTCCCTCCCCCCCTCCCCTTCCTCCCTCTAAAAAAAAAAGTCAATTAAAAAAAAATTCTAGCCCCACTGGAGTGGCTCAGTGGTCACAGTTGGATTCCCAGTCAGAGCACATGTCCGGATTGCTGGTTTCATCCCCAGTCAGGGACATGCAGGAGGCAACTGATATTGATTCTGTCATCATTGATGTTTCTATCTCTCTCTCCCTCTCCCTTCCTCTCTGAAATCAATAAAAACATTTAAAAAAGAAAGAAAGTGGTATCTATCAGAAAAACACACAGAGTTAAATAGGAAGCATAAAATGAGTGATAGGGATAGGAGCTAATAAATTTATGGCTTCTAATACTTATTTTCATTAGCACAATCAACCAGAAGTGTCTGCCTCATGAATGGATTCTCTGCAGATGTCTGCAGTGATGGAAGTTGACACACCTGGCTGACTAGGTTCCACATTTATACATTTAGTGGTTTTAAGAGAGACCGGAAGAGTGGCATTTTTGACACTCTTCTCTTTGACTCGTGTTCACCCTTGAGAGAGAGCCTCAAGAATGCTGGAGTAAGTAAGACGTACTAACTAAAGTATCCAATTATGTTTCATCCTTGTTGTTACTCATATACTGAATGAGACAGCATGATCATTTCTACCTAAATCACAGGCAACATTGTCAACCAATTGTGATTCTAGGTAAGTGGCAAAAGAGGATTACAAGAAGGCTATAGGGTATTTGGTTGATCCAGACGAAAGCTGCACAAAATAAAGTTTAATGCTACTCTTTGAATGGAATTGTTTAGAGATTGGATAATGGATAACTATAAAGTCTGCTGTAAACAGAAAAATACACAGGAAAATAAAAAATTTACTGTGGTTCACCAAAATTTTGCTTCATTTATTTTTTATATCTAGAGTTTGGGGAAGTTTCCAATTTGAGAACTAACTATGCAGAACTAACAAAGCTAAATATGTATCAAATGGACCCAGCAATATATTTAAAAGAGAGAAAAGCTAAAAATCTACTTTTCCTGCTTTAAAAAACTTAGGAACATAGATGAATTTTTTTTTAGCTCAAGTTTTATCAAAAACAAGAATTTCCTCCTGATTTTTAGGAAGTACTGTCTGTATTGTCAACTCAAAGACAAGATGCAATGATTTAAACTTAACCTTATGTTTACAAATGAGCCAAAATATCATTTTCAATGTATTTGTGATTAACCTACATCAAGGTTAAGTTTTTACTCAAATTATTTTTCAGTAAATAGCACTTACAGAGACCAATATTATATGTGATCTATGTAGAAAGCGTTTGGCACTTAAAATTTAGGATAAAGGACAAAACGACACTTAAGCTAAATTGTCCACTCACACTTTTGAGAGCAAATATTTATGCAGAGCTGTTTTGCTTTCAGGGAGAAAAACTAAACCACCCCGACCAGATTCCCCAGCCACTACACCAAACATATCTGTGAAGAAGAAAAACAAAGATGGGAAGGGTAAGTACTATTGTAATTTTCCTCTAATACTTATGGGTCAAATATCGTTCAGAATGCTTTAAAATGTCTGCATATTGTAAGCAGAAACTGCCGGCTTTCTTGATATATTAAAATGGATCTTATTGCTGCAACATGCTTACAGTTGCCATTTTTTGTAAAGAGCATGGTAATAATGTAGCCCAGAAATCCTTTTAATAGATGTTCACTCACCTATCCAGATAATCCATTCATTCATATAATAATGAGTCTCTTGGAAGAGTTCAGCCAGGTTAGGTTTTACATTTTATAGACTTTTTATTACATTATATTGGAGTTCTAGTATTTTAATAACTGCTTCCCAAATTTGAAAAAAAATCATTTCAATGTGCTTTCTCCTTAAGCATGTCAAATTTAACTGGCAAGATTGCTCTGTTGAGATACCTTTTTTTTAAAAAAAATTTTTTATTGTTCAGATTACAATTGTTCCTCCTTTTTCCCCCCATAACTTCCCTCCACCCAGTTCCCACCTCACCCTATGCCCTTGTCCCCCCTCACTGTTCTCATCCATAGGTGTACGATTTTTGTCTAGTCTCTTCCCACAAACCCCACATCCTTTTCCCCTGAGAATTGTCAGTCTACTCCCTTTCTATGCCCCTGATTCTTCTATTCTATTCACCAATTTATTCTGTTCATTAGATTTTTTTATTCACTTGATTTTTAGATTCACTTGCTCATAGATAGTATTTGTTGTTCATAATTTTTATCTTTATCTTTTTCTTCTTCTTCCTTTTATTCAAGAATACCTTTCAGCATTTCATACAATACTGGTTTGGTGGTGATGAACTCCTTTAGCTTTTTCTTATCTGTGAAGCTCTTTATCTGCCCTTCAATTCTGAATGAAATCTTGTTTGTAGGTTCTTGCTATTCATCACTTTGAATATTTCTTGCCAATCCCTCTTGGCCTGCATAGTTTCTGTTGAGAAATCAGCTGAAAATCGTATGGGTGCTCCCTTGCAGGTAATTAACTGTTTCTCTCTTGCTGCTTTTAATATTCTCTCTTTGTCTTTTGCTCTTGGCAATTTTAATTACGACTTGTCTTGGTGTGGTCCTGTTTGAATTTCTTTTGTTTGGGGTTCTGTGCACTTCCTGGACTTGTAAGTTTATTTCTTTCACCAGGTGGGGGAAGTTTTCTGTCAGTATTTCTTTGAATAGGTTTTCAATATCTTATTCTCTTCTTCTGGCACCCCCATAATTCTGATGTTGGTACGCTTGAAGTTGTCCCAGAGGCTCCTTACACTATGTACATATTTTTGGATTTTTTTTGTTTTTTGTTTTTGTTTTTTTGGTTGGGTGTTTTTTGCTTTTTTGTATTGCACATCCTTGACTGGACTCTTGCAATCCACTAGTCTGCTGTTGGATCTCTGTATATTATTTTTAATTTCAGTCAGTGTATGTTTAATTTCTAGTTAGTCCTTTTTCATATCTTTGAAAGTCTCACTAAATTTATTGGCCTTTTGTAGAAAATTCTTGAAAAACCTTACAATCATGGTTTTGAATTCTATATCTAGTAGTTTGCTTTTCTCCATTTCTTTCATTTGTGACCTGTTTCTTTGACTCCACATTTTCGCTGCTTACCTGAGTTGATAGAGTGGCTTTGTGTGCTAGGTGTACTATGGGGACCAGTGGCTCAGCCTCTCCAGTTACCTGAGGTGGACACTCTTGGTATACCCCTTTGTGGAATGTGTGTACAGCCTTGTTGTAGTTAAGCCTTTATTGTTGTTGGTACCACTGGGAGTAATTGGCCTCCAGGCCAATTGGCTGTGAGGGTCAACTGTGTCTACAATGGGAGAACTTCTGTGCTGGAGACACCCTTATGAGACAAGACTTGCTTCAGTGGAGCTTTGGTGCTCGCTGAGTCTGCCTCCTGAGTATGTATGTCCCTTAAGGATCTGAGGAATTGTAATCTGGACAGTCCCACTCTGACCCCCGGGTACACTGACTCTTGGATCTCAAAGGAGGTACTAATTTAGCTTCTGCCTGAAGGAGCTGCAGAGAGATCTACAGATTTCTCTTTTTTGTTTGGGGTTTGGAGGTGCCCAGATGAGTCCCCGCTGTGAAGCAATGCAAGCTGATGTGGGGCCATGGGCCTTTTTTTGGATGTTCTGGGTCTCTCTGACTCAGCTACAATTTGTTAGGAAAGTTTAAAATTCAAAGGACCAGGCCATTCATATGCAAAAACCTCTGTGCATAGCTTGGATGGGTGGAGTCTCAGGGCAGAGCAAACAGCAATGGTTTCCCATCAGCCCTGCCCTAAGGGGCCTCCAGTTCTCAGTATCCCTTGGTAATCACTGCTAGCACCTCTGAGAGAAAGCCGCCCTCGAGTTCTGCCTGCTGCCAAACAGTCCAGTTTCTCCCCGAATGAGTCTGAGTCCCCAGAGTCTCACTTGGAACTGGAGTTCAGAGCAGTCAGGAGCTTGTGTCTCCCTCCAGATTGAAAAACCAGCTGTGTACTCAGTTGCCAGTCCTCTCCGCATGTACATGCCTCTGTATATCTGCACTTTACTTCTGCAGTTTCTCTGAGTCTCTGTGTGCTTTTCTTTCCTTCTAGTTGTAGAATTTCCACTTAGCTAGCCTTTCTGTGGTTCTGGATGATGTCCATTTTATCTTTTAGTTGTAGTTTTGAAGTTGTTTTGCAAGGCAGCAAGTTCAGGTGTTTACCTATGTTGCCATCTTGGTTTTCTTTCCATTCCTATTTTTTGGGGCTAATAAAAAAATCTAAATTAGGCTCCAAAATTATAATCATTATATTATTGATACCAATGAATTATGTTATCTTTTATAATTACAGATGGAATTTTTAGTTGTGTTTTATTGTGCACTTTCAAATGAAATGTTGGTCAAAGAAATTGCTTTTGTTTCAGGAAACACAATTTATCTTTGGGAGTTTTTACTGGCACTGCTCCAGGACAAAGCTACTTGTCCTAAATATATCAAATGGACCCAGAGAGAAAAAGGCATTTTTAAATTGGTAGATTCTAAAGCAGTATCCAGGTTGTGGGGGAAGCACAAAAATAAACCTGATATGAATTATGAGACCATGGGAAGAGCTCTCAGGTATGTGAAGTTTTTATTATGTAAAGAATATAATTTCCTAAATACTAAAAAAAAATAGATAACTTCTAAAAAGTTAACTTTAAAAATGGTGAATTTTATTTATTGAAATGCTAAAACCACACTGATTATAGAATCGGTGTCCATTTAAATTGAAATCTTATTTCAATCTGGGAAAATGTTTGCCTTCCAAAAAAGATCTTCATTCAAACAACAACAATATTTTATTTATAAAGGGATCAGAAAGTGTTAAAATTTTATGAGATATTATAAATTGACCACAGGCCAGACCTGTTTTGAGCCATTAAACTTAAATTCAGCACAAAATACAAACATGTAGGAAATTAAGGGGTGCATTTTTAATGTAAACCTCAGGTATGATTTGTAATATCTTATGATAGGATAAATCTTTGCTTTAAGGATAAGATTAGACAAAATTTTCAACTAGGGTATAATATTCTTTAACTCACTTTAGTTTCTCTGTGATCTTATAATTTATTCCCCAAGATATACATGTAGTTTAGAAAATTTTATTAAAAATAACAATTATGTGGTAACTTGATAACCTTAAACTAGAACTGTGTGTTTAATTACAGTTTTTACCATACTTTTGCTTACTAATCCAATTTAAATTATTGACAAAATTTGAATCCCTTCTATTTGTGCATCATTAAATTTTATATAGAAAACTGAATTAAGTTTACAGAATTAAATTTAAACTAGTAGGGAAATTATAGGAAACTATGGAAGGGAAATAATTTCTTGGGTTTGGTACTAGATTGGATTATTCCAGCAAGTTAACAGAAAGGTAGAGGAAGGAAGAAAAGTGAAGGCTAGAATAATCCACATACTTTATTAACAATCCCCTAATAAAAATTTCTTTTAGATTCAGTTGAGAATAAGAACTTTGCTCTCTGTGAGTAAATGTGTGTTTTACATATAGTTAGAAAATAATGTTTTTAATTACACTACCTTATATAAAATAATTGCCTTTCATTTAGAATTTCTTTTTTCTCACTTGTTTGTTTCCAACCTTAAACTTCACAATTATAAAATTTTTATTTTGGTGAATATTATTTTCATTTATATTTAATTGAGTACAATATTGATGGAATTGTCTGCTTTGAATAGGTACTATTACCAAAGGGGTATTCTGGCAAAAGTAGAAGGTCAGCGCTTGGTGTATCAGTTTAAGGAAATGCCAAAAGATCTTATTTATATAGATGATGAGGATCCGAGTTCCAGTATAGAATCTTCAGATCCATCACTGTCAGCAACAACCACTTCAAGCAGGAACCAAGCAGGCCGATCGAGAGTATCTTCAAGTCCAGGGATAAAAGGAGGAGCCACTACAGTTTTAAAACCAGGGAATTCTAAAGCTACTAAAACCAAAGATCCTGTGGAAGTTGCACAGCCATCAGAGGTTCTGAGGACAGTGCAGCCCACACAGTCTACATATCCTACCCAGCTCTTCCGGACTGTTCATGTCGTGCAGCCAGTACATACTGTCCCAGAAGGAGAAGCGGCCATAATTAATTGTGTGCAAGATGAAACATTAAATTCTTCAGTTCAAAGTATTAGGTGAGAAAACTAAAATTTACCATGGTGTACTATTATATGATGTTCCTGATCCAGAGCCATCATTTATTAAGTGGGTCTTAAAAATGGTACAGATTTCAAGCTAGAATGTTTGGTCATATTGTATCAGACCTGATTATATCAGTGTTTCCTTTACTTTTGATATTGCTTGATATTATTCTATCAATTTAAATCTAGTCCAGTATACCTTTTTATAACTGGATTAATTTATATGATAAGGGATCCACACATAAGAAAACCCAGAGAATGGTTTCAGATCTATTTTCAGAGTCAGAAGCTACACAAATTCAACAAAATTGGACATATCATGACCTTTTGGAAGGTATTGATTTCCAAGATATAAACATTATTCCTTGGGAAAACCTATTATGGAACAGTTAGTTCCAAAGTTCCAAGAGGTAGAAAGGCCAAGAATCTAAGGTCCTCCTTTTCAGGCTTGCAGAGTGGCAGAAGATGGCTTAATCAAATCAAATTTGCTTCATAGTCTCAGGAAAGATATGAAACAACAGATTGACTAAGAAACCCCTATATATTTCAGAGTGATCTTCTGCAGATATTTAGGGCTTGTCTTGGCTGATTTAGAATGGGGAAAATGGAGAGAGGGAGAAAATTAAAGTAATACTCCATTTTTCTGTTTCTACTGTCATGAATTTTCAGTACATAAATTATAATAAGATATAGGAGCCCCTCAAAATCTAATAAAAATTATTCTTTGATTACTTTTAAAAAATATATTTTATTGATTTTTTTACAGAGAGGAAAGCAGAGGGATAGAGAGTTAGAAACATTGATGAGAGAGAAATACTGATCGGCTGCCTCCTGCACACCCCCTTCTGGGAAGTGCCCGCAACCAAGGTACATCCCTTGACTGGAATCGAACCTGGGACCCTTCAGTCCGCAGGCCGACACTCTATCCAGTGAGTCAAAACAGTTAGGGCTTTGATTACTTTTATTAGTCAACTTCAGTCTTATATTCCAAAATATAAATTATGGGTTTTTGTTCAATTGATCTTGAAGTAAGCAAACATTATCTAGGATCAAGACAGACTTAGGTTGTTCAATCTTTCTTATGTGGTCCATTTAAATCTTTTAACATTGTGTAAATTGAATTATTTTAAATCTTTAGTGGATTTGCAAGGAATAAAAAGATCACTTTTTTCATTTTAATTGGATAGGAATGATACATCTATAACTGGCATTAAAAAAGTAATTATTTAGCTCTCTATTTCCTTTTAATGTTTTATTTTCCTCCAGATCCCATTGGTTACTTGTGATGACTGATTATATAATTGGAAGTATATGGTTCCTTCCATTAGTTTCTAGGCCCTTTGTCATCTTTGTATGTATTTGTATTGATAAGAAATATACAATGGTCACAGCTAATCACCAGGGGGACCCCCTTCTTGGAGTGATTCATTGTTTTTTTTTTTATCATCTATAATCAAAGTTTCCTTTGGATACTTTATTACTCTGAATGTCAGTTTCTCAATAAGACTCAGTACCAGACATAAGTCCATATACAGTGGTACCTCGAGATACGAGTGCCCTAACATACGAGATTTTTGAGATAAGAGCCGTCGAGCGAGCGATTTTTGCTTTGAAATACGAGCAACAGTTGAGATACGAGTAATCGCGCAGATTGGCTGGCTGCACACGACCCACCAGTTTACCGAGACTCGAGCATCTCATAGTTTTCCCACGCCTCAAGGTTATGGAACGAATTAAACTCGTATCTCGAGGTACCACTGTACTTACCTAGCATAACTTCTTTCTCTGTAATATTTATTCAAGAATTCATAGTTTGTTTTAGGATCTTTTAAAAAGATTAGCCTCTAAAATTGTATAATGTGTAATGGAGCCCTCCAACTTTGTGAAATATTAGATGTGACATTGCATAATATTAATTAACTATTCTGAGTCTATTTCTGCATCTACAAAATACATGTGGTAATGCTTAACCTTACAAATGGTTATAACAACTAAAAGACACCTCTTAACACCTGAGTAGATACTCAACAAAAACTAAATGTTACATAGTCATGCACCACATAACGACATTTCTGCCAATGATGGACCACATATATGATGGTGGTCCCATCTATATATATAAAAGGCTAATATGCTAAGTGTCCCTCCTACCCTCCGACTGGTTACTGTGACATGCACTGACCATCAGGGGGCAGATGCTCAGTGCAGGAGCTGCCATGATGTGTGCGCACTGGCCATTTACAAAGAAACAGCACTGTGGACCTGGTACCCATAAAGCAACACTCAACTTCCCCCAAGTGGGACATAGGCCCCTGCACCACGCTGGAGCAACAGCCCACCAAATCATAGCTGACAATGCTGAGACCCCATGGTGCAAATTGAGGCCCATAGCCCAGCCCGTAAACAGTTATTGTGGAAACTGGGTAATGATGTTATGCAGCAACACCTGGCTTTCTCTCCATAGCAACTAGCCTCCTTGGAGTTTCTTCAGCCTAGGAACACGACTTGCTTTATAGCCAAGTGCAAACATTTTACACTTTAACCAAATGTCTATGAAGCATTTTCCCCTGCCTCATCTCATTTGAGCCTCACAGAAGTCCTGGAGTAGGTAGATAGGAGACTCAGTAGAATCCTCTTTTCATTAGGCAGAAAATGGAGATTTAGAAGTTTAGAAACTTGACCCAACTGAAAAAAAGAAATTGGACAGGAATGATACATCTCCTAATTGGCATTAAAGAAGTAATTATTTAGCTCTCTATTTCCTTTTAATGTTTTATTTTCCTCCAGGTCCCATTGGTTACATGTGGACCTTGAAAATGACTTCAGGTTTTTCTCATTGTGCAGAATATAGTCAAACACTGCTGCAGTTAAATATTTTAACCCTTCATTCTCCCTGTGTGATCTAAAATAATAACCTGATTTGTGTTGATATTTATTGCTGTGTTACCTGAAAGAGAAGTTGGGGTGTTTCTCTGGGCTGGAAAAAGTTCAGCTACATCAGAAAGCAGGCCTAATTAAGCAAGTTTATTCTGTATATAGTATAAAGGTTAAGTTGACTCGCCCATGTGCAGTACCTATAAAGCTCTCACTGGTGCCAATCACAAGCATGTGTTTCAATCTGTCATTGTTAGTTGCGAATTTGGTTGACAATTCTATTATAGAGAAAGGGTGAATAGTGACATTAAAATACTTTTTTTAGTCGAAACCGGTTTGGCTCAGTGGATATGCCATATTTTCATTGTACCTTACTATGTTCAGATTCACAAATACTTACATTGTGTCTAGTTGCCTATAGTATTCAGTATAGTAATATGCAGTATATATTTTTGCAGCCTAGGAGGAATAGGCTATACCGAAAGCCCTAAGTATGTAGTAAGTAGACTGCACCATCTAGATTTATGTCAGCAATTTTCAACCTTTTTCATCTCATGGCAAACAAACTAATTACTAAAATTCTTCAGGACACCAAAAATATATTTATGCTGATCTGACAAAAAAAAAAAAGTAATTACTTGCCCTTTTTGCTCCAAAGTGACTTTAAAAAACACACACCAGGTACTTATACTGGTAAAGATATCTGGTAACAAGAATTAACCAATCGGATACAACCTTATTATGCAACGTGACTAGTAATATGCAACTATAACCCGTTCAGCATGGCTCAGTGGTTGAGTGTGGACCTATGAACCATGTCATGGTTCAACTCCTCAGGGCACATGCCTGGATTGCAGGAGGCAGCCGATCAATGATTCTCTCTCATTGTTAATGTTTCTATCTCTTTCTCCCTCTCTGTCTTCTCTGAAATCAAGTGTGTGTGTGTGTTTAAAGATGCAACTCTATTATATGACATATATATTTATGGTTCAAGACAAGGCATTCACACCAGATAGCAATTGTTGTGTTGGCTTTTGTCATTTTTTTATTTGATAATCTAAGGGAAAAGAGGTCAGTGCCCCTGATTAAGTAACCAGGTATTGCATGTCTTAAAAACTCTTGTGGGTTCTGGCTGGGAGCTTACCTGGTTAGAATGTTGTCCTTATATGCCAAGTTTGCAGGTTTGATCTCTGCTCTGGGCAGATACAAGAAGCAAACAACAAATGTGTAAATAAGTGGAACGCCAAATCAATGTTTCTTTCTCTCTTCTTTCTTCTCTAAAATCAATCAATAAAAAAATTAATAAGTTATTGTGGCACACCATGGTTGAAAATCATTGATTTATGTAAATGCAATCTGTGATGTTCACATGACAACATTGACTAATGATGCATTTCTTAGAATGTATCCCTGTCAAGTTTGATGAATTCTAAAATACCCAGTATTTATCAGATGGTTACAAGAATATTAGATTTTCAAAAAGTAATTAACTATAATATAACCTGTTTATTTTATTCCACCACACTATTGTTTATTTAATATAATTTCACCAGACACAACTGATAGCTTAATAATTAACCAAGAAAAATATTAGAACTTCCTGTGGTTGAGAAAAGATGCATAGTATTTTATCCTTTAATTGCTGAATTTTTTATTAGTGAAAATTGTTTTTGAATTTGTCTAAATCAATAGATTTACATCGTAGATAAGTATATTTTCTGGCAGATGACAGTCAGGTATTTCAATAAAGGAACATTTCTTCCTAATTTGAACAAATTCTAGTATTAGTCTTGATTAGCAATATGGAAAATTTTCAAGTATATTATTGCTTGTGCCACACCTAAGAGAGGGAAGAAAGAAGGGGTGTATATTAAAATGTTGTAACTGTTCACAGCCATCCTATATAATAAAGAGGTAACATGCAAATTAATCCTCATACCCTCACAAGATGGCTGCCTATAACCAAGTCGGCAGGGGGATTAGTGAGAGATGACCAAACGACTGAACAAGCAGGCTGTGTGGGGCAACCAGGCAAGCAGGGGGGTTAGTGAGGGATGACCAAATGACTGAACAAGCAGGCTGCATGGGGCAACCAGGCCAGCAGTGGTGGCGGGGGAGGGAAGTTAGTTGGGGACAACTAGGCCAACGGGGGTGGGGGCGGCAGTTTGGAGTGACCAGGCCGGCAGAGGGGGGCAGTTGGAGGTGACCAGGCTTGCAGGAGGGAGGAGGAGGAGTAAGAAGTGACCAGACCAGTGGGAAGGGGCAGTTAGGGGCAACCAGGCCAGCAAGGGGGGGTGCAGTTGGGGATGACCAGGCTGGCAGTGGGGGCAGTTGGGGGTGACTAGGCCCAGGGGGGGGGCAGTTTGGGATAACTAAGTCAGCAGCAGGAGCAGTAAGGGGTGACCAGGCTGGTGCGGGAGGGGACAGTTGGGGGTGACCTGGCTGGCACACAGAGGCAGTGAGGGGTGATCAGGTTGGCAGGGGGGAGCAGTTAGGAGCGACCAGGCAGGCAGGCAAGCAGGTGAGTGTTTAGGAGCCTGCTGTCCAGGATTGTGAGAGAGATGTCCAACTGCTGATAGTCAAACATCCCCCAAGGGGTCCCAGATTGGAGAGGGTTCAGGCTGGGCTGAGGGGACCCCCATCATGCACGAATTTTGTGCACCAGGCATCTAGTAATAGATAAAATAGTAAATATTCCTCTACAGCTGAAGTTATTGAGGACTTAAGAAATGACAGTGTATTGAATGGTCAAGCACATAGGCTATGCATTTGGGTGGATTTTTATCTAACTGGTCACCTTAGACAAACTATTCAATCTTTGTGCATTAATTTTTCCATATGTAAAATGGGATAGTACTTACAGAGCTGCAAGGCTATAGATATTTATAGACACAATTGGTATGCTTACTATGTGCCAAGTACTATTTTATCAATATGCACATGTATATAAACTCTTGATATGGGAAACCTTAAAAAAGTGTTATGTAACCATAGGGTTAGGTATCATACACAGGCTCAGATTTCACACAAGCTATCCTGATTCAGATGGACAGGAGGAGAAAGGAGGCACAGTGCATTTTGGAAAAGTTTCCTGGCTTCCAAAGTTATTCTGTATCTTTCTAATTCATCCCTGCCTGCCCAATAATAATAGTACATCTGGCCTTGATTCTTCGCCACACTCTCCCCACCTATTAAATATTCATTACCCAACTTATATTCTCTTCTATCTCTGTTCTTCACAAGAGCTGCTAATAAATTCTGCTATAGACTGATCCTGACCATGGTGACTTTGGTGGCAATCTGAACTTGGGAATCAGTCATCTTACATGTGTGGGTGGAGTCTAATAAGTCACCCTGTGTCTTTACACTTCCTTTGAACTTCTGAGTTGCACTGAGTCTTCTTTTCACCTTTCTACCTAGCACATTTGTTTTTTACTCCACAATTTCATTGCTCACATATGTGGCAGGCCACTTGACTATAATTTACTAAAATTTATCTGTAATAATCTGGCAATTGTTAACTATTTAATAAGCCTTGGGTTACTTAACTTTATCTAATGGTAGGTATTCTTGGGTATTTCTGTATGTACAGTGTTTATTGCAGAGTCTGGAATGATGTTAGTTATGTTGTGATGAAAATATGGGATGTAGCATTTGAAATACATAACTCTTATTTTGTCAAAATGACTTGTCAATGTTAATGTTTTAAATAATATAGAATATGGTAATTTTCTCATTTTTCTTCCTTAATCTCTATAGGACTATACAGGCTCCAACCCAAGTTCCAGTGGTCGTGTCTCCTGGGAATCAGCATGTGCATACAGTAACACTCCAGACAGTGCCAATCACAACAGTCATAGCCAGCACAGATCCATCATCAGGTTCTGGGTCTCAGAAATTTATTTTACAAGCCATTCCATCATCACAGCCCATGACAGTACTGAAAGAAAATGTTGTGTTACAGTCTCAGAAGCCGGGCTCTACTCCTTCAATTGTCTTGAGTCCTGCCCATGTACAACAGGTTCTTACTAGTAATGTCCAGTCCATTTGCAATGGAACAGTCAGCATGGCTTCATCTCCATCCTTCAGTGCTACTACACCTGTGGTGACATTTTCTCGCAGTTCACAGCTGGTTACCCACCCACCTGGCACTGTAATCACTTCAGTTATCAAAGCTCAAGACACAAAATCTCTTACCCAGGAAGTAGAGAAAAAGGATGTTGAAGATGATTTGAAAGAAGACACTGAGGAAACCGAGCAACAGTCACAGCCTTATGTGATGGTGGTTTCCAATTCCAATGGACTTACTTCTCAGGTAGCTATGAAACAAAATGAACTGCTGGAACCCAGCTCTTTTTAATTAAAATTCCAAAAGAATTATGGATGATTGTTTTCTAATTTAACATTTCCAATTGAATGCAAACTATCTGATTCTAAGACAAAATTATAAAGATGTTCCTTTTTGTAGTTTTTAAAAATAATAAGAGTTAGTCTTGACTTTGTTAGATGAGGCAGGAAAACCAAAGTGTTTCTCTTTGTTTGCCAAATGTTTCAGAATTCAGTTATGAAGGAACAGGCATTTTATACTATGAAGACATTCTTTTGAGATTTTTTTTTCAGTTGCTATATCTTAAGCATTTTAAAGTTGCTTTTAAAATTTTACAATATCTGATCTTTTCTGATTCTGTTGTAAATAGAGTACTTAAATAGAAGACAACAGGAAACTTATATAGGAACTATTTTCATTCCACTTGTGTAAGTTAAGTCTTGACTCTTTCAACTGCAAGACACCTATCTTTTGCTTTGTTAAAATTATGATTTCACTAGATTGACTTTTAGTTAACTGCACAGTATATTGCACTATGAATTTAAAATATAACATTAAAATTGAAATATGCCCATGATGATGGCTGAACCTGTTTCAGAAGCAGGGTAGTATGACAGCATCAATCTAAGAGTGGCTCTCCTAACTAGTTTTGTAACCTTGGGCAAGCCACTGTTCTTTCTGGGCTTCAGTTTTCACATGAAAGTAAGGAATACATTAGACTAGGTGATCTTCAATTTCCTTTATAGTTCTAAATTTGTGATTCCAACTCCTATATTTTAGAATTATATCAATTAAAATATCAGCTTATTTCCTAATGTAAGTATAGCAAGAATATTGCAGAAAAATAAACAGCCCTAGAAATTAAAATTTCTACTATCTGTAAGATTCCTATGAATCTGAATTTTTCATTAACTCTTTAGGCCCCTGTGCACTGTGGCCCATTATTAAACATACATTGCTAAGTGCTAACTGATACAACCAAGCCTTTGGTTTGAATGGTCAGTTGCTATAAAAGCACAGTTGCTTTCTAGTTTGGATCTTTTTAAAAATGAGTAGGGAGGAATTGCATACAAAGATTATATATATATATATATATATTTCTTCATGTTTCTGAAACAAATTTCAGATTTTCAACTGTAAATAACGTACATTTAATTTCACAAAAATTTGTTTTCTGCATATTTTCTAGTATAGGAAAGATAAATTTTTGTAGATGAAAAAATCATTTTCTTTAAGAGGTCTAATGTTATATGTTTTCATATTACAGAGTGACTTTGTATTTAAACAAAAATTTAAATTTTGGAATCCTCTAAACCTTTTTTTATCTGCAATTGTTTATTATTAAATAAATCATGTAAAAATTCTCATGTTTTCAAGCAAAAGTTTCTTTAGAACAAGTATACAGAAAACATTGCTAGTATTTATAGTGCTAGTAAATGCTTACATAACGAACTCCATTAGTCAGAACTACAGAATGTCATCCTCTCATTTTTCCTTTCTGCCATGCCAAATGGCAGTTTCCAGACATCACACAATGGATTACAAAGCTCCAGAAATTAGAAAACAATAAAATGTTCTCAGCAATAATATTCATAATTTTAAAAACAAGTTTTCTAATTTCTAGTTAGAAATTAGATGCTAATTGATTAACAGAACAGAATATGAGAAACAGAAAATATAGGAATATTACAATTTCAGTCCTATACTTCTATATCCAGATGTTACTTTCACTTATGGATTTTCTGATGCCAGATAATATTCTTCCAAAATATCATTTGAAAAGGAACATTCTTATCTCTAAAGATGGAGAGACGCTGAGAAGGATCTCAGTGAACAAGCCTTTCTGAATTTTCCCAGTTTACTAACCTTTGCTCATGCACTTTTCTTTTTTTCCCCCCACAATTTTCCACTCTTCACCAAACTTAGTATAAAAACACTCATGCTTAACCATTTCTTTGAGTCTTCATTTCCTTATGAAGGCTCCCATGTCACATAAAACTTGTATTAAGTAAATTTGCATGCTTTCCATCCTTAATCTGTTTTTATCCATTTGATTTTTAGGCCCAGTTAGGGACACTAAGAAGAGTGAGCAAAGTTTTTTCCTCCCCTAGAACTCTCTGTAGGCATGCATCCCTTAACATAATCTCATCATACTAAACTCCTCCTGAATATGCATATAGCTCTCATTCAGTACTTAGCCTTTGAACATCAAATCATTGATTCAAAATGTATTTATTAAGGAGAAGCACTTGTGATGTTACTGTCACTATCCTTAATCTATAATCCTGCTGCTTTCCTCACTCTCCATTCATTCTTTAATACTCTTTAATATTGCATTTGCCCTTCCTATTACCCTGAAATTACTGTTGCAAAGATCTCTAATTAGTAATCAATTTCCATATTGGCAGATTTCTGTCCTTCTCTTCCTTGATCTCTCTAGCATTTGACAACCTTTTATAACTCACTCTTCTTGAAACTATTATCTTCACTTTAGTACCCAACTCTTTTCTGTCCTCCTTCTTTCATAACTGTGTTCCTCTTGGATTTCTCAAGAGACAATTTCAAAGGTTGGAGCTCTCTTAATTTTATTGAATGGTCATTGTTCTTCTCATTTTCTTTGCTCCACTTTGTCCCCTCCAGTCTATTCTCCTCAATGCAACAAGAGTGCCATTCCCAGAACACTCTGAGCAGCCATCTTTTCACAGTTCATTGAAGGCTAGATTGGTCATATACCCCTTAAACCAATCGCTGGCCAAAGAAACAGTATTATCATAAATGACTTAGTTATGTGTTGGGAAGATGGACAGCAAACAAAATTGGGGCTCCATCATAAGGAATAAGGGTGGACTGATACAATCTATTATCATCCATACACATCATTCTTCTATATATACTGGTACACTTTCAAAAATGCCTATGGGAAACATATTTCCCAAAGAGGGATCAGCCCAATGCTCAATTACTTGATCCATTTTTATGACTAGGATCATCAAGGTGATGTGCAAGTCCTCTTTTTCAAATTAGCCATGGCTCCCTCGTTTGTTGTCCTCCACAACCACATCTATCTAGTATGAGCACTAGGAAGAATACACTTTCCAAGGCTTCTCAGCTTTAGAATGCTCTTACTTGATGGTGTAAATTTGATGCTGTCTCAGGGTCCCCATTTTCCCAGCATTGCATCCTTAGTGCCTTCTATTCTGCCTCTTCCACCTCGCTTATTATACTAACCTGTTTAGGTTCTTGGTCATTAACAACTAGAGGCCTGGTGAATGAAAATTCAGCCCTCAGCTTGGCCTGCTTTCTCTCACAGTCCGGGAACATTCAGGGGTGGGAGGTGACCCAGCATTCAGGTGAAAGTGAGCCCTGGTTACCTGAACCTTGGGCAACCGTGATCTGAGGCTTGCCTGTGCCTCGGGCCAGCCCTGGACAGCTGGGGGCTGAGAGAACTGGGGGACTCTGGAGGCAGGAGCGCAGAGTAGCTGGGTCCACCTGGGGCAGGCCTGGCCTTGCTGTGCACCTGCTGTTTCAGTGGGGGCTGAGGGGACTGGGCGCCACCATCTTTGAGGGCATGGCAGTCAATTAGCATTTCACCTCCTTACTGACTGTGGGTGCTGCCATCTTTGCAATGGCATGAGGGTCAATTAACATATTCCCTCTTTGTTAGATAGGATAGTGATGGATTCTGGTTTTCAGCATAAAAGATTTCATTAGAATACTGTATAGATCACAGAATAGACAAGAGTAATAGAGAATCCAGGTCAATATGAGTCACAAAGCTAGAATCAATTGCAAAACTATACTGCACAACTAGTCTGGTGAGAAAATTGTAGCCACTCTTGTAAAGCATTAAATACTGACTTTTGGCCCTGGCCAGTGTCACTCAGTTGGTTGGGCATCATCCTGTGCATGGAAAGGTTGCTGGTTTGATTCTAGGTCAAAACATAGGCCCAGGTTTGAGGTTTGATTCCCAGTGTGGGGGCATGCAAGAGGCAGCTGATCAATGTTCTGCTCTCAAATCAATGTTCCTTCTTCCTAAGAAACAAATGAACTATTATTTAAAAATAAATAAATGAATATTGAGTTTTGTACCTCTTTCTCTACTGCAACAGAAATTTTATTTTTCCATAGAACTAACCAGTCATTTATTATGCATTGTATCAATTGGCTACTAATTTATGTGATTGGCAGAATCTAGGTCAAATGTTCAGGCCTTTAACTTCTATGGAAGTTGAGAAAGAGAGTTCAAGTTCTCAACTAGTTTGGCTTTTTAGCTTCTATAGAAGAAGGTGCCACAGTGAGAACTAAATTTTAGGGAATTTTCCCCCAACATTAAAGGGGACTTAGATTCTTTGCTGCCTAAAAAGAATGTTCAATCTCCTCTGTAATAGCAAATCCAGATTTTTGGGACCTGAATTTACACAATTTAGTGGTTGAGTGGGTAAGGGGAACTTATTTAAGAAAAGCACAAAATTAGAATACCAAATTAGAGGGTTTGAATCAGTTTATGCAAATGAACAGCTCTAAGGCTGTAATTCTCAACTCCCTGTGCTCTAAATTCCAGACCTCTGCGTTTGCTGTTACTCTGCTTGGCACAGTTTATTTCATTCTATTTGGCTAACTCCTATCTGTTCCTCAGGCTCAGCTTTGACATTACTTCCTCCAAGAGCTTTCTCTGAGCTCTTAAAACCTTGCCACTGCTGTCATGAGCCCTTTAATTTCTCCCATTTGGGCACATAAGACAGTAAATAATTGCCTGCTGATAGTGTGTCATTCCAAAACTAGATTATAAAGAGTAAATATTATACTCATTTTAGTGCCCTCAGTCCCAAGTTTAATATTTGTACATAGTAGGCACTCAGGACTCATTAAATATGTAACTATACTACATAGTAGAGGCCTCGTGCATGAATTTGTGTATGGATGGGGTCCGTCTGGCCCACCCCGATCGGGCCCAGCTGGTCAGGGGGAGGGAACATAGGAGGTTGGCTGGCCGGCCCTGCCCTCTGGTTGAATTCTGATCAAGGAGACAATTTGCATATTAGCCTTTTATTATATAGGACTAGAGCAGTGGTTCTAGTCTAATGACCCTTTCACAGGGGTCGCCTAAGACCATCAGAAAATGCAGGTATTTACATCATGATACATAACAGTAGCAAAATTTCATGGTTGGGGGTCACCACCACATGAGGAACTGTATGCAAGAGTTGCGGCCTTAGGAAGGTTGAGAGCCACTGGACTAGGGGCCCAATGCATGAAGATTAATGCAAGAATGGGCCTTCCCTCCCCTGGCTGCCAGCACTGATTTCACTCTGACTGGAGCTGCTATTCTGCCTTCCTACACCTAGAGACCCAGAGTAGCTGGGGTGGTGCAGAATGCTTGAGTCCTGCCCCGCCCCTGGTTGCTCAGTGCCTGTGTATGCAAATTAACCTGCCATCTTTGTTGAATTAATTTGCATATTCACTCTTGATTGGCTGGTGAGCATTGAAAAGGTATGGTCAATTAGCATGTTACTCTTTTATTAGGTAGATTCTCTTTGCCTATTTTCATGGTCATGTTTTCATATTGCTAAATATTATATGTATGCTGATGATTATCAATTTTTACTCAGCTTTGAACTTGTTTTTATAACCCTAGCTGGTTTAGTTCAGTGGATAGAGCATTTTCCTGTGGACTAAAGGTTCCCACGTTTGATTCCGACCAAGGGCACATGCTGGGGTTGTGGGCTCGATACCCCCAGTAGAGGACGTGCAGGAGGCAGCCAATCAATGATTCTCTCTCATCATTGATGTTTTTATCTCTCTGTCCCTCTCTCTTCCTCTCTGAAATCAAAAAAATATTTTTAAAAAATGTCTTTCTAGAGGTATAATTGACATATACTAAAACACATATTTAAAGAGTACAAACTCATGAAATCACTATACTCAAGTAGTGAAGCTATCCATATATATTTGGTGAGTCTTACCCTAAAAGTTTGCTTGTGCCCCTATGTAACCACTCCCTTCTTGATGTTCCTCACTGCTCTTGGCTCATTCCACCCCTCAGACAACCACTGATCTGCTTTCTGTCACTATATATTAGTTTGCATCTTCTAGGATTTTATGTACATGGAATTAAATAGTATGTACTATTTTTAACTATATTTTATTGATTTTTTTTACAGAGAGGAAAGGAGAGGGATAGTCAGAAACATTGATGGGAGAGAAACATTGATTAGCTGCCTCCTGCACACCCCTTACTGGTGATGTGCCTACAACCAAGGTACATACCCCTGACAGAAATTGAACCTGGGACCCTTCAGTCCACAGGCCAATGCTCTATCCACTGAGCCAAACCAGTCAGGGCAGTGTGTACTATTTTTATGTGGCTTCTTTCACTATCATAATTATTTTTATATTCACCCAGGTTGTAGTGTACATCATTCCTTTTATTGCCTATTAATATTCCATTACATGGATATACTGTGTTTTTCTATTCACTTGTTGATGGGACATTTCGATTGTTTCTCATTTTCAGCTATTAGATTAAAGCTGCTATAAATATTTCTGTACAATTCTTTATATGGACATGTATTTTCATATCTCTTGGGTAAATACCTTGGAGTGGTCTGGCTGTGTCATATTTCATTTTACATTCCCACCAGAAATGCATGCTTCTTCCAGTTGCTCCTTATATTTCTAACATGTCAGTCTTACTTTGCATTTATCTAATGACTAAGGATTTTGAGTACCTTTGCATGTGTTTCTTTTATGATTCATATATCTTCTTTGATGAAGTGACTGTTAAATTTTTTTTTTTGCCTATTTAACAAATTCTGTTTTTTTGGGTTGGTTTTATTTATTTGAGTTTTGAGAAGTCTTTAAATTCTGCATACAGGTGTTACTGGTTCTAAGTTGTGTGCCTGACACTTCAAAAAGCTAAAACCAAAACATCAATTTGGAATAAGGAGAGATTTATTGATCGTGTAGGCACCAACCAAGAAAATGGAACATCTAGTCCTCAAATCCATATTAAGAGAGTAGAGAGTCCAGGCTCCTTTTATGTTAAGGGAAGGAGAAACAGGAGAGCTGTTGTTGTAAAAACTCAAGCCCCAAGCAGAATTCCTCTAATGATTAGTATGTCTAAAGCAGAAGCTGTTAGCCTGAAGGTCATGGGAACTTAAACAAGATGGACTCAGAGAGACCAAGGATTTCACTGTTATACAAACTCTTCATCAGATGTGATTTGCAAATATTTTCAAAGTACAAAAACTTTTAAAATTTTGGTAAAGTCTAATTTATCAACTTCTTTTATGATCATCAAAGACTTGGCTTTTGGTATCATGTCTATGAAACTTTACTTAATCCAAGGTCACAGCAATTTTCTTTTCTCCACAAGTTTTATAGTTTTGAGTTTTACATTTAGATCCATTTTGAGTTAATTTTTATATGGTGCTGGGTATGTTTGAAGTTCATGTTCTTACTTTTGTATATCCAAAAGTCTAAAAAGAGTATCCTTTCTATCAGGAGTTACCTTTGGACTTTTGTTGAAAATCAGTTGTCCATACATGTATGGATCTATTTATGGACTCTGTTCTATTGATTTTCCTATCTTTGTGCCAATACAGAAGGTTGATGTGTTGAAATCAGATAGTGTTAGTTACCTAAATTTTTTCTTTTACAAAGTTGATTTGGCTATTCTAAATTTTTGGCATTTTCATTTGAATTTCAGAATCTGTTTTTTTCAACTACTACAATGAAAAAAACAAACAAAACACACCTCAATTTTGCGTCAGATCATTTTTAATCTATAAACCAATTTGGGCAGAGCCAACATGAGTTGGTCTTTGGACTCATGAACATAAAGTGTCTCTCCACTTAAGTGTTCTTTAATTTCTCTAATCAATGTTTTGTAAATCTCAATGTATACTTTGTGCAATGTTGTGTCAGATTTTTCAGTACTTAACATTTTTTATGCTACTGCAAATGTCACATTTTTTAAGATTTCAAATGGATTGTTTGATTTTCTTTCTTTTAAATTTTCCCTCCTATTTTATTGAAGCATAAAATACACAAATATTAAGTGTAAAACTTGATAAAATTTTACATCTGAACATATTGGTATAAGTACCACCCAGCATCCAAGAAGGTTCCCTCATAGCCCTTTCCACCTAAATCATCCTCTGATGCTCCTCAAAGTACTTTAAAAAGAAAAATTGCCAAGCTGGTGTGGCTCAGTTGTTGAGCAGTGACCTATGAACCAGGAAGTCATGGTTCAATTCCCAGTCAGGGCATATGCCGGAGTTTCAGGCTTGATCCCCAGTGGGGGCTGTGCAAGAGGCAGCTGATCAATGCTTCTCTCATCACTGATGTTTCTATCTCTCTCTTCCTTTCCCTTCCTCTTTAAAATCAATACAAATATTTTTTTAAAAAAGGGAAAAGGAAGCCCAGGAGATAGCACCAGAAGATAAAGCTATTCAGGTAGGATTGCTGAAAGTCAAAAGATAAAGGTACAGAAAGATAAAGATAAGTCAGCATATGAAAAAAATGTTTGCTTAATGAGTTTAGTGACGATTAAATATTACACATTGATGTATATAAGCAATAAGAAAATTTAAGGGGTTTTGTCTATTATTTAGGATCTCTACTATTTCCTACTATTTACTTCAGTTCCCCATTGTTTTACAGTTTATGAATACTGATATTGGTTCATTCTTAATAAAAGTTTTACGACGTACAAAAAATTTTTTTTAAAAATCAGGATATTGTAAGGAGCCTCTGGGACAACTTTAAATGTACCAATATTCACATTATGGGGTACCAGAAGGAGAAGAGAGAGCAAGAAATCGAAAACCTATTTGGAAAAATAACAAAAAGCTTCCCTAACTTGGTTAAGGAAATAGACATGTAAGTCCAGGAAGCATAAAGTCCCCCCAAAAAAATGAACCCAAAAAGGCTCACACCAAGTCACATGATATTTAAAATGCAAGAAGGTGGGTGGGAAGTGATCAACCAAAGAACTTGTATGCATAGACACATAACCCATGGACACAGACAATAGGTTGGTGAAGGTCTGGGATTGGGGAAGTCTAGAAGTGGTCAATGGAGGTTGGGGAGGCGGGGGGGGGGGAAAGAGGTATATATGTAATACTTTAAACAATAAAGATTTAAAAAAATTAAAACAAAACATCTCCCCAAACCCTGGACTCATCCTTGACTCTTCTATTTGTCTCACACACCGTATCTAATCTATTAAAACCTGATAGTTCTAACTTCAAAAGAAAATTTAATTAATTAAAAATAAATAAAAACCCAGAAGTTAAAGACAAAGAGAGAAAAGAGAAAAGCAGTTAGTTACCTACAAGGGAGCTTTCATAAGACTGTCAGCTGATTTCTCAACAGAAACTTTGCAGGCCACAAGGGATTGTCACAAAATATTCAAAATGATGAAAAGCAAGGACCTAAAACAAAGATTACCAGCAAAGCTAAAATTTAGAATCAAAGGATAAAGAGTTTCCCAGACAAAAAAAGAGCTAAAAGAGTTCATCACCACCCAATCAGTATTATATGAAATGTTAAAGGCTATAACAAAGGCAAAAAATGACCCAGCCATTCCACTGTTGGGTATGTAACCAAAGAAACCCCAAACATTAAATTGAATAGACATGTGCATCTATATGTTTATTGTAGTATTATTAACAATAGCCAAGATGTGGAAGCAACCTAAGTGTTCATCAATAGGTGAATGGATAAGAAGTAGAATGGAATATGACTCAGCCATTAAAAAGAATGAAATATGGACATATTCAAAAACAGGGATGGATCTAGAGCAGTGGTTCTCAACCTTCCTAATGCCACGACCCTTTAAGACAGCTCCTCATGTGGTGGTGACCCCCAACCATAAAATTATTTCCATTGCTACTTCATAACTAATTTTGCTACTGTTATGAACTGTAATGTAAACGTCTGATATGCAGGATGTATTTTCATTGTTATAAATTGAACATAATTAAAGCATAGTGATTAATCACAAAAACAATATGTAATTAGATATTGTGAAATATTTATTTCTAATTACAAATAAATGAAATTTTGTCTTGAATCGTGGTATAGCATGACAACAGTAAACTACATTGCTACATTTTGCTACACCGAGGAGCGGTGTGTTGGTTCCTAAGACCATGGGAAATAGGTGTTTTCCAATAGTCTTAGGCGACCCCTGTGAAAGGGTTGTTCTACCCCCAAAGGGGTCGCGACCCACAGGTTGAGAACCACTGATCTAGAGGGTATTGTGTTGAATGAAATAAGTTAGGTAGGGAAAGACATGACATATTTCACTTATAGGTGAATTCTAAAAAGCCCCAAAATAAATGAACAAGCAGAACAGAAACTAACTCAAACATACAGAGAACTTTATATATATATATATATAATTGATTTTTTTACAGAGAGGGAGAGGGATAGTTATTAATATTGATGAAAGAAGCATCGATGCATCGATTAGCTGCCTCCTGCACATCCCCCACTGGAGATGTGACCGCAACCAAGGTACATGCCCTTGACCAGAATTGAACCCAGGACTCCTCAGTCCGCAGGCTGATGCTCCATCCACTGAGCCAAATCAGTCAGGCTACAGAGAACATTCTGACGATTGCTAGCGGAGAAGGGGCTTGGGGGGGATGGCAAAAGATGTGAGTGGATTAATAAATACAAATTGACAGTTACAAAATAATCATAGGGATGCAAAGTATAGCTAGGGAATATAGTCAATAATATTGACACTATGTATGGTGTCAGATGGGTACTAGATTTATTGGGGGTGATAATTTTGTAAGTTATGTCTAATCACTCAGCTGTATACCTGAAACTAATATTGTACATAAACTGTAATCCTATGTAATAAAGAGGTAATATGCAAATTGACCATCACTCTAACACATAATATGGCCACCCCCATGTGGACACAAGATGGCTGCCACAAGATGGCCAGCAGGGGAAGGCAGTTGTGGGCAATCAGGCCAGCAGAGGGCACCTGTGGGTGATCAGGCCAGCAGGGAAGGACAGTTTGGGGTGACCCAGGCCTGCAGGGGAGGGCAGTTAGGGGCAACCAGGCCTGTAGGGGAGGACAGTTGGGAGAGATTAGGCCTGCAGGGGGGGGGGGGGAGGGAATTCAGGTGATCAGGCCTGCAGGGAAGGCAGTTAGGGACAACCAGGTTGGTAGGGGAGGGCAGTTGGGGATGTCCAAGCCTGCAGGGGAGGGCAGTTAGGGGTGACCAGGCTGGCAAGGGAGGGCAGTTAGGGGTGACCAGGCCAGCAGGGGAGGGCAGTTGGGGGTGACCAGGCCTGCCAGGGAGGATAGTTAGGGACAATTTGCAGGGGAGGGCAGTTAGGGGCAATGAAGCTGGCAGGGGAGCAGTCAGGCATCAATCAGTCTGGCAGGGGGAGTGGTTGGGGCTGATCAGGCTGGCAGGCAGAAGTGGTTATGGGCAATCAGGCAGGCAGGCAGGCAGGCGAGCAGTTGGGAGTCAGCAGTCCTGGATTGTGAGAGGGCAGTCAGACATCCCTTGAGGGGTCCCAGATTGGAGAGGGTGAAGGCTGGGCTGAGGAACATTCCCCCACCCCCAGTGCATGAATTTCATGCATCGGGCCTCTAGTTGAGAAATAAAAAATATTTAAAATGAATTTAATGGGGGACATGGCAAATGATGGTGTTTTTTAGTAAGACAGAATCAACTGGATATCCGTGTGTGTGTGTGTGTGTGTGTGTGTGTGTGTGTGTGTGAAATAAACCTTGATATCAACTTCCTACCTTTCACAAAAATTAATTTGAGGTAAATTAGACTTGGATATGCATGGTAAAATAAAGCATCTAGAAGCAAACAGAATTTTCTTCATGGCGTTGGCATAGGCAAAGCTTTATTATCTGTGATACAGAGAGCATTAATCATAAAAGATCAACAAACCCAGAAAGTTTTAACTTAAATATTTCTGTAATTGTTACGTTCCTCTTCATCCTTATAACCACTGAGCTATTTATGAGTCACTTTGGTCTGTGTTAGAATTCAGAACAAGCTACCTCATGATGTGTGGCAGTGGTATGCAAATTACTTTGAGGTAAAGGCAATTTTAGCGTCAGGCTTGAGAAAATTCTACCCTCTTCCCCCAAGAACTTGAAGAATTTGAATTAGACGCCTTGCTCATGAGAGATTATCAGAGATAATCCTATTGACCTACCTACTATAACAGAGATAACTTCTTTTGATCTATCTAGTATAGATCACAGCAAACTAGTAATAACTGAATGTCTTCTTTTATCATCCTGCAATGACCTTTTAAAGTCCCCAAGGCACCTTATTTCATCCATAGCTCAGAATGTCTTACATACCTCAACCCTCCTTTCTATTTCTGAATCTCTCAGATATGCATGGTCTCTGTCTCTAATGTTAAATTTGATTTTCTCTTGTCAATCTGCCTCTTGGTAATTTGATTTGGCCAGCCAAAAGAACTAGAGCAGTGGTTCTCAACCTTCCTAAGGCCACGACCCTTACATACAGTTCCTCATGTGGTGGTGACCCCCAACCACGTAATTTTGCTGCTGTTATGCGTCGTGATGTAAATATCTGCATTTTCCGAGGGTCTCAGGCGACCCCTGTGAAAGGGTCGTTCGACCCCCAAAGGGGTCGCGACCCACAGGTTGAGAACCGCTGAACTAGAGGCAAGAAAGGGGCATTTCCCCCTTCCCCGTCCTTGTAAAACAGCAGTGGTTTCCCGACAGTTCTCATTTTCCCTTTAATTATTCTCCCCACTTCTCCGCCCCAGCCTCCTGGGTGCCGGTGGGGTAGAGGGAACCCCTTTAGTCATTCTTTTTAAAGAAATTTTTTATTGATTCCAGAGAGGAAGGGAGAGAGAGAGAGAGAAACATCAGTGATAAAAGAGAATCATCCCTGGACAGTCTCCTGCAGGTTTCCTACTGGGGATGGAACTCACCTGGGGATTGATCCAACAACTACCCCCACCTGAAACAGCTCACATTATAGAGTTTATAACACAAATCCTATTCTGGATTACCCTTTCCAATTCCATCATCAACTAACTCTAATTCATCTTCCGAGGCTCCTAGGCTTCCTCCACATCTTTGAGAAATCCATTCCTCTCCCTAATATTCCCCTTCTTTCATTTTACCACTTAGAACAGCATTGGTTTAAGTTCGTGGAGCGCTTTAACATTTTTGAACCCCAAGGCTTAGTTTAGATTTGGGGTGGACTAACACGTTCATTTGCTTGTTTATCGCCGCAGGCTGCGCCGCTGCCTCCCACGCCCTCATGCTCGTCCCACCGCTGGCCTGAGTGCGTGCTGGAAGCTGCCTCTTTCCCCCTGACTTGCCAGGGACAGAGACCGGGGAGGGAGAGCCTAACCCACTGGACTGGAAAGTAAAGCAGCGCTGAGACTTCAGGGCCCTTTCTTCCTTTCAGTACCTTCCGCAGGAGCAAGTTTCTCTTCTTACTCCGGGAGGCTACCTTGCGCCGGTGGGTGCAGGGGGGCGGAACGCTTCCGCCGCACCGGAACTAAAAGACTTGGGTCTGTCTAGCCTCTGGGGGGCTTAACGACTTCCGGCGAGTGCTTTCGGGTTCCTAGCGCCAAGATCCTGGGAGGGACCTGCTGCCCTCCGGGAACTTGCACCTAACCGCAAAGGAATTCACGGGGCACGAAAAGCTCGTCTGTCTCCAGTAACCAGGAGAGCTGTGGTGAATGGTGACAATGGAGCGCGATGTGGCTTGTTATTGACAGGCATTTAAGTGCTCCCAAACGCCGCACGTTCCTGGGCGATGGCAGTATATTACCAAAGTCCTTCTAAGCTGCTACCCCGGAGGCCTCTGTCGGAGTGCGGGCGCGTGGCGTAACAAGGCCAACCGAGGCTTCCGTACCCGCGGCTTCGAGGGGCGGGGAATAGGAGTGCCGGTCACCGGAAGCGGGTTGGGCCGGGAGACTCGGTCCTCCAAGGTCCCGGCGAGCCCCGCGCCTGCTTTTGCCCCCCCCCCTCCCCCCTCTTTCCTCCCCTCCGGTCCTCTCCCTCCGCGGCACGCAGCGTGGCTGCTCGTTGGCTACTTAGAGCGGAAGCTCGGTTGGTGTCTCTCCAGAAGTTTCCCCCTTGGGCGGCGGCGGCGGCGGGGCTCGTAACCTCTGTAGTAGCAGCTGCAGCAACACAACATTGACTAGCAGAGATGGCGGCGGCTGCAGCTGGTCCTGCAACAGCCCAGAGGTACGTGTTTTTTCCTTCTTTTTGCTGTTATTTTTATTCCTTGGCCCCCTTTCCGCGGCTCGTACGCACTGCTGAAGCCGTTGCTTTCTTGGCAGGTTTTGCCGGAGCTTCTCAGATGCTCTGATTGACGAGGACCCCCAGGCGGCGTTGGAGGTGAGAGAACCCGTCGCAGCCGCCTCCGCTCTCCCTTGGGGAAGGCGGGCCCCTCCCAGCACACTTCTTCCTTCCCGGGACTGTGCCGGCTGTTCTCGCGGTGCTCAGCCCTCGTGTAGACAAGGCCAGCCACCTCTTTCTCTGTTCTTTAGTGACTCCGTTAACCCAGACCCCTGTTCTTTTCTTGCCCGCCCCCCCCCCCCCATTCCGAGACTGTTTCTTCACCAGCGCAGGTCCTTCGAAAAACGTTATCTGTTTCTGTAGTTGACATCTATAGTTGACCAGGAAGGATTTTTTTTTAAATGACATTTGACTAGGCGAAGAAGTGAAGTCTAAGCTTGATGATATTTAATTCGTTATTTCGTTTGACAGTCATCCTTGCCATTCTCATGCACCAGGCGATGGGCAAGGTGTGTATATGTCCTGCCATTGTTCATTTGTTTTTCATCAAAACAATATTTTTTTTGGAGCTTATGTGTCCGAGGCACGACTGCTGTGGATTAAAGTCTTATTTGTATATTTAACTGACTTTTAAAAAAGGCACTTTGTGTTTGTGCGAAGTGAAAGGCTATAAAGCTATAAAAGAAAATAGAAGGGTAAGAGTTAAATAATACAAACTGATAAAGAGAGCCCAAGCTAAAGGTACATGAGGCAGTGGGTCACAAAATTGAGCCAGGGAGTTCTTGCTTTGAAACACTAGGAAAAGAAACCAAACCCCGTCCTCTTGTTAGACTCTAACGTACCTAAGGTGAGCAGTTTGAGGCAGAGAATCTTTTTCTTACCTATAACTTCTAAGAGTAATTTGCCACATGGTGGTAGAGCATTTCTGCGGAGGTGAGGTTTGAGCAGAGACCTGTGGGAATGAGCTGGGGAGCTTTGGGGAAAGCATTCCAGGCAATGCCGAGGTTCTGATGTAGGAATGAAGCCGTTCTGTGAAAGGAGCAGCAAAAGGCTCCTTCCACTAGAGAGGGGTGAAAAAAATATGAGGTGAGGTGGAAAGGAAACCCGAGCTAGGTCCCTTAGAGCCTCTTGGAGCAGAATGTGTATTTTCTGAATATGAAGGCCTTCAGATAAAGTGGTTGATTAGTCAGTTGTACTATAATATTTACTAGTGAGGCGGCTGGGATCAGTAGTAGAATATGTTTCAGGAGATACTGAGAATTTTTCTCCACAATTCCTCATGTCAGCTAGATAGTTATTTTCAGAATCTCTTATGGTCCTCTTAGGCTCAGAGACTCCTTTGGAAAGTTGCTTTTAAAGGATATTGATGTCTTTATCTCACTTGTTTTACTCTTTTTGTTGTTGTTAATCCTCACCTGAGGATATTTTTCCCATTGATTTTTTTTTCTTTTTTTTAGAGAGGGGAGAGACAGAGAGAGAGACATCAATGTGAGAGAGACGCATCAACTAGTTGCCTCCTGCATGCGCCCCAATTGGGCCTGTGGATGGAGCCTGCAACCAAGGTACATCCTTAACCAGAATAGAATGGGAGATTCTTCAATCCGCAGATGGGAGTTCTAATTACTGAGCCAAACCAGCTAAGGCTTATTTTACTTTTTATTGAAGTATGACATATGTAGATAACACAAATCTCAAGTCTGCAGCTAATTTAGTTGTTGTTTTACATACATATGTTTGTCACTCACATCTATGTATATAATAGAACACTTTCATCCTCAAAATTCTCTCATTCTTCTTCCGAGCCAATAATTCTTTGCCACGAGACAAACCATCAATTGAGACCTCCATCACCATCAATTATTTTTGCTTGTTCTTCCACTTAACATAAACAGCATTGTAGACTAGGTACTCAGTTGATTATAGGCACTCTGTCTTGCTTTAAATATGTATGAGATACATTCATATTGTGTGAATCCTATTTCTTTTTCATTGCTGTGTAGTACTCCATTGTAGAAATGTAGCGCAATTTATAACAATGGGCATGGAATGAGATTGCTTGGTTCAAAATCCTGGTTTCATGATAACTTTGTAATCTCAGGAAAGTTCCTATTATCACTCTGAATCCCAAGTCTTGTCTTTATGAATTGGAACAAAATAGGACCTTTGAAAGTTTTTTTTATGAAGATAGCTAATGTAAAATACATGTTGGGGCCCCTGAGGTAGGTATTGTAGTTTCTTTGCTCTGTTGTTCTTACCACACTGGCTTTCTTTCCGTTACTTGAATTTGCTTAATTCTGTTGAGCAGCCAGCCTTTGGACTTGCAGTTCCTTTTGCCTGAAATATACTCACTCTCTCCTGACGTATCTCATGTTTTGCTGGGAATGCTCATCACCTTAGATTTTTTGTCTTCTCTAACCATCCTCTATTTAATTTAGGCCCTAATGTAAGCATCAAGAGGGCAGAAATTTCCCCTGGCCTGATAGCTCAGTTAGAGTATTGTCCTGGTGTGCCAAGGTTTCGGGTTTGATCCCTGGTCAGGGCACATTCAAGAATCAACCAATGAATGCATAAGTAAGTGGAACAACAAATAGATGTTTTTCTCTTTGGAAAAAAAAAAAGGAGAGGAGGGGGCAGGAATTTTGTATATCTTGTTTACTACCATTGTGTAGTGTCTGGGAGGTGGTAGGCACTCCAATGTGCTAAATTACTCTTACCATA
Organism: Lasiurus cinereus; assembly: GCA_011751065.1. Taxonomy (NCBI): domain Eukaryota; kingdom Metazoa; phylum Chordata; class Mammalia; order Chiroptera; family Vespertilionidae; genus Lasiurus; species Lasiurus cinereus. The sequence continues at coordinate 23,644,154 of JAAGEH010000012.1, forward strand.
ATTCTTGCAACAACTGTGAGGTGAATATTTGCATTTTCTAACATGGAAGCTAAAGAGATTTAATTTACTCAAGATTGTATGGTTTAGAAGTGATAAGTCTCTGGGTTCAATATATTAGGGTCATCTTTTGGAGGAGATAGTAGGATTGAGGGTATATGATATAATGAAAGGTTTGATACCTGACTTTGAAGTAGCTGACCAGGGATAACTTTGTTGAGAGCATAGCTGGTTAGCATAAGGATGCTTTGGTACCAGTTCTGCATGGTTATGTGGTTTTTCTCCATCATAGCTTAGAAGGGAGAAGGGTTGATGTTGTTTATCACCCACGAATGTGGATTAACTATGGCTGGACATCTGGGGAAAGAGCATCCTAGTGAGAGGAGCAGCAGCAGGTGCAGAGTCCTGCTGGTGTATGAAGAGCAAGGAGCCATTGGGCTAGATTGGAAGAGTAGTAAGAGATGACATCAGAGAGATAACAGAATCATATCAAGAATGGCTTTTAAGGTCATTGGAAGGAATCAGGCTTTTGCTCTGGGTTAGCTGGAAAGACATTGAGAGTTTTGACAAGAGACCCAGTAATAGGATCTGATATTCGTTACTGCTTGGATCAGGGCAGTAAGGGTGAAAATGATAAAAACAGTTTGGATTTTAGGTATATTTGATTTTAAGGATATGATTACCAGGTATGGAATTTATTGTTTTGTGACTATCATAACACTATTAGGTTAAAGCAAAGTCTGTGTGTTTACTAAAATAGTTTAACTTTTAGGAAGACTACCAAATTCTTAGGGTGTGTAAGTAGTGGGTAAAGAATCACATTGTTCTGGTTTGCCTTCATTTGTTTTTGGCCTCACTAATCATACTATACTTTTCATCATTATTTTTCCAGCTATACTTATATATTGAATGCTCAAGGTGATAAAAATTTTAATCTCTCTAGTATCAACTCTTGATCAGTTGGTAATGTGACGTATTATAGTTAGGCTTTCAACTGAATACTGTAATTTCTTAGAAGGATTGTCTGCATTGATAATGGGTAGTAGAGAGCCAGCTAAACTTAATTGTGTATCATTGATTCTGTTAACCTTCCTGAACTCTAGATTTAACTTTCAGGTTACTCCTCACCTGAGGATATGTTTTTATTGATTTTAGAGAGTGAGGAAGGGAGAGAGAGAAAATAAATATCAATGTGAGAGAAACATTGATCATTGCCTACCATACACTCTCCAACCAGGAATTTTACCCAAAACCTAGGTATGTGCCCTGACTGGAAATGGAACCTGTATTCCATTCTAGTTAAACTATTTCAATAGCCACACATTGACTTTGCTCCAACCAAATGAGTCATCTGGCCAGGGCTCTTTTTTTATTTTTTTATTGGACAGCTTCATATTTTCTAAGCAATTCAAATTCTGTATGATTTTGAGTCTTCTCCACATTAGAAGGAGAAAAATCTGTGATGGTCAGTGTATATCAGCTAAACTCTTCAGAATAAATGAAGTGATAATTACCATTTATTGAGTTTCTACTGTAAGCCAGGAACTGTAGGCTTACTGGGGAGAGGGCAAGAGAGGGGGTAGATACTAATCCTCTTGCAAAGAAAAGCTCCTGGCTTTTTTCTGTTATCTTTGCTCCAAATAGCTTATGGCAATAGTTTATTTGATTAAAAATTGTATTTAATTAGAATTCAATGGCTTTTTAAAAACAGATTACTTACTCTCAATATGTTTGTGCTTGTAGGAGCTGACTAAAGCTTTGGAACAGAAACCAGATGATGCACAATATTATTGTCAAAGAGCTTATTGTCACATCCTTCTTGGGAATTATTGTGGTAATTTTTCTTACAAAATATATTGTTTCTTCTTTAAGTGTTGCTTGCAAAATTTGCCATTGGTACAATGAGTCAAGTAAAATGGAGATTATCTTTGAGGATTTTTAAAGTGGTCTTTTATACAAGGTGAAGTAGCTGAAATGTGACAAACATTATGTTAAGCAATACCCATTTAAGTTTTATGGATATCCCTCCTTCAGTGGATAGAGAATTTATACAGATTTCATTTGTGGTTATTGGATATGCTAACAGATTAGCATCATATTTACTGTTTTACAGAGTATTTAAATGAAATGTTCTTATTTGCATTTTTATAAGGATTGTATTTCTTTATTACTTGTTTAACTTTAATTAGTCTGCTTAGAAAATCTGGGTAGGGAAAAATTAAATACCTTGAGTCAAATTGCATGAATGATGTTAATGAAAAAATTAGGTGAACTTTGTAACACACAGCTTTACTCACTGACTGAGAGCTTTAATAAAGGAAGTTAAATACTGGCTAATAGGACGATATGAGGGTAATATTTATTGGAATACATCTTGAATTAGCTTTTCTTAATTTAAAACCACTTGTCCACTTTACCAACTTAAGAACCTAACCTGATTCAAATTGTATGTGTAATATTTGTTAGGATCTGTAAAAAACTGACTAAAAACATTTTTTTTAAATATATATAGATGCTGTTGCTGATGCAAAGAAATCTCTTGAATTTAATCCAAATAATCCCACTGCTATGATGAGAAAAGGGTATGAATAACTATTCTTTTTGTTGGATCTGGACAATAGATAGGTGTTCAAATTGTTGAATGAATTAGTGATAAGCTTTATATAAATTGTAAATGCTGTATTCATACATTGTATAGCTGAGATAGGATTCAATTTTAAATATAATTTATGTTTCTATTATTAACAGTATGTGATAGGAGATGTATACTTAGTATATTTTAAAATAGTGATGATTGAAATAACTGCAAGGTATAACCTGTTTGTTATTTGGAATTTAGTGCCTTTGACTAAAGAACATTTATTCCTCAACCAAGCTGAACACGAGGCTACATTTAATGCTATGAAAACTTTGTATCTGTGTATTATTTTTGTATCCCAGCTTGCTTCTGTTGATGGGGCTTTTCTTTAATTAAGGAACTTCTTTAATTCCTGTTTATAACTATGTTTTCTAATAAGCAAGTATATACAATTAAAATCAAGAAATTCCTTCTAAAATGGATTTTAAAATTGGATGTTATTGGGAATTAGAAGTTACATAGATTATTTTAGAAAATAATACTAGGATATATTTAAGAAAGAATGCTATTTTTCATAATCTCATGTGTGTGGCATTTGTTTTTAATACGTTCATACAGGATATGCGAATACCATAAAAAAAACTATGCTGCTGCTCTGGAAACATTTACAGAAGGACAGAAATTAGATAGTAAGTATTGGAATTATATGTTAATAAGTTAATCCATTTATTTTTCTTCTTTCTTAAATACTGTAGCCGAATTTTGTTAGTGTAATCTCAATTATAGAAACCAAGTTCCATTATTTTTCCTCTTAGTGGTTTTTCGTGTTGATTGCAGAATTTGGGTTACTTAAATATTGATTAAATTTGCCTTTCTTTAGTATTTAAATTCCTGATAAACTTTACCATTAGAAGCTATTTTTTCCTAATGGACAGATGCAAGTTAATTTGTTCTGATGTTCAGAAGTTTATTTTAAGTGTTATTCAGATTACTGATACAGGAAATCTTACACAAAGATTGAGAAGTGAAGTGTTAGTTTAAGTAAATTGTGATACAGGGCACGGAAGAAACATGACGCTTTTGAGTGTTGTATTTCATGTCTTTAAAAAATTTTTTTTTTAATTTATATTTTTAGAGAGAGAGAGAGGAAGGAAGAGAAAAAACAAACACATAGATGTGAAAGTGAATATAGGATAGCCTGCCTCCTATACATCCCTATTGGTGCTTAAATCCAAAACCTGGGCATATGTCCTGACTGGGAATTGAACCAGCAATTTTTAGGTACACAGGACAATGTCCAACCCACTGAGCCACACTGACCAGGGCTATGGTCATCTTTTTGAGAGAAATAGTGCTGAACTTGAGAAACCCTGCTCTTAAAGTATTGTATGATTTTATATATATATATATTTAAATATATTTTATTGATTTTTTACAGAGAGGAAGGGAGAGAGAGAGAGCAAGAGAGCTAGAAACATCAGTGAGAGAGAAACATAGATCAGCTGCCTCCTGCACACCTCCCACTAGGGATGTGCCCGCAACTAAGGAACATGCCCTTGACTGGAATCCAACCGGGGACCTTTCAGTCCACAGGCCGATGCTCTATCCACTAAGCCAAACCAGTTTCGACTGTATGATTATATTTTAAAAAATTTACTCTGTACTGCTTTGAATATTTGTTTTTATGTTGTATACCTACTTGTGAAATGGCATTAGGCCAGATTTTGCAAATGGAACCTACAAATTAGGAAGGAAGAGATCTAGGCAATAGGAATTATTCTCAAATTTGGTTCTCCCAAGTATGATATGTGAATAATATGGCTGGCTATTCAATTAGCCAATCACTCAGCAAATTCTAGAGTCCAGTTATCTAGTGCCTTGATGTGTGTTTGAAAATCCTAAAGAGACATGAGTCATTTCATCTTCTAGATTTCTAAGCCCTGTTTCTTATCTTTTTAAAGCAACTGAAAGGTCTCTGCCTAAATTTCCTTTTTTTGAATAAGTTATGCTTTGATTATATTAGAATTATTTCATAGGTAGCCTCAGAAGAAGTTGTCTGCTCTTTGGTAAAATTGCTGTTCAGGATATTTCATTTAAAAACAAATTAGTCTTTTAATTAAATTCTAGGAAAAATTAAAGTATTAGGCTTCTGTTATCAGAGAGGATAAAACATTTATGACTCACATTATTTTTAAAAATATATATCTTTATTGATTTCAGAGAGGAGAGGAGAGGGAGAGAGAGAGAGAGAAACATCAATGATGAGAGAGAGTCATTGATTGGCTGCCTTCTCCATGTCCCCTATGAGGGATGGAGCACACAACCCAGGCATGTGCCCTTAATCGGAATCGAACTCGGGACCCCTCAGTCTGCAGGCTGATGCTGTATCCACTGAGCCAAACCAGCTAGGACTGTGACCCCCTTCTCCTTTATATGTTAGGAAGTTTGGCCTATTTATTGATTACTTTGAATAAAAGGTTATTTAAACCTAGTATTTTGATGTAATTATTTTCCACTAGAATGAATGTGTGGGTGTGTATTAAGACCTATATAGTAATATTCCACTTAGAAATTAAATTATAGAAATTAGAAATTATTAGAAAACTTTATTGTAAGAAATTTTTAATTTTTATTTTTCAGAATTATTTTGCCTGCAATTAGTTTGAATTAGCAAACTTTTATTTATGAGTACTTTTAAGCCCTAATTGATTTGGCTCAGTGGATAGAGCGTTGGTCTGAGGACTGAAGGGTCCCAGGTTCGATTCCGGTCAAGGTTGTGGGCACATACTCAATAGGAGGGGGTGCAAGAGGCAGCTGATCGATGTTTCTCTCTCATCGATGTTTCTAACTATTCCTCTCCCTTCCTTTCTGTAAAAAAAAATCATTAAAAATATTTTTTAAAATAAATAAATAAAATAGTTAAATATTTTTTTTTAAAAAGTACTTTTAATAATTTTTCCTAACATATTTTATTAGATTCTGTGATTTTAGACATTGTCATTGTTCTGCACCTTCAGAAGTGAATAATTTATATACATGATCACATTGCTACCTGTAAATACACAGTTCACTAACTATAGATAGTTCTTGACTGCCTTGGAACTTGGAATGAAAAAACTTCACAAAGTATAAAGATGCTTCATTGTGTTGGTAGGATAGGCATGGTAAGGAGAAGAAGCCACTGAGAAAATAGTAGACAAAATAGGTAGGTAGCTTTATTGCAGAACAAACTGGGGTTGTGAGAGGCTTCTAGACCACGTTCCAGCTTCTGGTTATTAAGCCTTCACTCCATCCTAACACGTTGGGAATCTCCTTTGGGTCTGATTTTGCTTTGTGAGAAGAAGAAGCTCCTTTAAGAGGAGAAGGGTGAGGGAAAATGTAAGTTATATCTGGAAATGGTAAGGTTGACTGGTTAAAATTAAACTTTAAAAAATTAGAATTCTTTAGGATGAACAGCTCAATATTAAGCCTGTTGCTATATTTATAGTTGTAACATTAGGATTGCTGCAAGCTCTGTTAGGATAGGTATTTTTGTCTGCTTAATTCACTGCTGAATCCTCAGGGCCTAGAGCACTGTTTGAAACATAGTAGGTAGTCAATAAGTATTTCTTGAATTACATGTTAGATTTGCAGATGAGTGATTTTACAGTCAGTTTGCTCTTTCTAGGTGCAGATGCTGATTTTATTGTCTGGATTAAAAGGTGTCAAGAAGCTCAAAATGGTAAGTATGTAGATTTCTCAATGGTCTTTCAATTTAAAAAGAAGTAAATGGTCAACATTTTTTATTTAATCAAATTTGTTTGTTTACTTTATAACTTGTAAATAATGCACGATCTCTTAGATAGGAACTTCCAAAGGTATTCTATTTTTTTTAAATAAATTTTTATTGTTCAGTTTATTACGGATGTTCCCTTTTTTCCCCGCCATAGCTCCCCTCCATCTGATTCCCCACTCCCCACTCCATGTATTTACCCCCCACCACTGTCCTCATCCATAGGTGTAAGATTTTTGTCCAATCTCTTTCTGCACCCTCATACCCCTTCCCGCCCCCCAGAGAATTGTTAGTCCACTCCCTTTCTATGCCCCTAATTCTATTTACCAGTTTATTCTGTTTATCAGATTTTTTTATTCACTTGATTTTTAGATTCACTTGTTGATAGGTATGTATTTGTTATCACTTTGTTGTTCATAATTTTTATCTTTACCTTTTTCTTCTTCTTCCTCTTCTTAAAAAATACCCTTCAGCATTGCACATAATCCTGGTTTGGTGGTGATGAACTCCTTTAGCTTTTTCTTGCCTGTGAAACTCTTTATCTGACCTCAATTCTGAATGATAGCTTTGCTGGGTAGAGCACTCTTGGTTGTAGGTTCTTGCTATTCATCACCTTGAATATTTCCTGCTACTCCCTTCTGGCCTGTATAGTTTCTGTTGAGAAATCAACTGACAATCGTATGAGTATTCCCTTGTAGGTAACTAACTGTTTTTTTCTGCTGCTTTCAAGATTCTCTTTTTATCTTTTGCCCTTGGCATTTTAATTATGAAGTCCTCTTTGGATTCCTTTTGTTTGGGGTTCTCTGTGCTTCCTGTACTTGTAAGTCCATTTCTTTCACCAGGTGGGGAAAGTTTTCAGTCATTATTTCTTCAAATAGGTTTTCAGCATCTTGCTCTCTCTCTTCTTCTGGCACCCCCATAATTCGGATGTTGGTATGTTTGAAGTTATTCCAGAGGCTCCTTACACTATCTTCACATTTTTGGACTTTTTTTTCTTTTTGTTTTTCTGGTTGGGTGTTTTTTGCTTCCTCATATTTAAGATCTTTGATTGGATTCTTGGGGTCCTCTAGTCTGCTGTTGGATTTCTGTATATTATTCTTTATTTCAGACAGTGTATGCTTAATTTTTGACTGATCCTTTTCCACTGTTTTGGCGTTCTCATAAAGATCCTTGAAGGTCTCACTAAGTTTCTCGGCGGTTTGTAGAAGGTTCTTGAGTAACCTTATAAATGTGGTTTTGAACTCTATGTCCAGTAGTTTGCTTTCCTCCATTTCTTTCATTCATGACATGTTTCTTTGTCTCTGCCTTTTGGCTGCTTCCCTGTGTTGATGGAGTGGCTTTGTGTGCCAGTTGTCCTTTATGGCCCAGTAGCTCCGCCTCTCCAATCACTTGAGGTGTACACTCTTGATGCACCCCTTTGTGGGCTGAATACAAGTCTTGTTATAGTTAAGCCTTGATTGCCATTGGTACACTGGGAGGAATTGACCTCCAGGCCAGTTGATTGTGAGGATTAGTTGTGTCTATTCATGGAAGAACTGCTGTGCTGGAGACACCCCTATGGGGCAGGACTTGCTTCAGTGGGGCTTTGGTGCTCACCAAGTCTGCCTCTTGAATGTGTCACTTATGTATGTGAGGAGTTGAAATCTGGTGTCGTCTCACACTGACCTCTAGGTACACTGGTTCCTGGATCTCCAAGGAGGTGCAAGTCAGCTAGTGTCTGAGGCCACCCAGCTGCAGCTACAGGGATATCTGCAGATTTCTCCTCTTTGCTTGGAGTTTGGAAGTTTTTAGAGTTGTCTAACCCAGTTGCAGTTTGTTAGGTTAAGCTGCTAGAGGGCAAGCCATTCATATGCAAAAGCCGCTGCAGCTAGGTGGGTTTGTAAATTGGGTGGGGTCTCAGGGAATCACTAGGCTAGGGTGTGGCAAATAGCACTGGCTGCCAGTCAGCCCTCTCTGCCATGTTCTGTTTGTTTCCTGCGTCCTGCGCCCCAGCACAGTAAACAGTGATTCCTGTATGTATCTCTGGGAGAAGGCCACCCTCCCTTTCCGACCCAATGGCAGACAGTTCACTTTCTCCCTGTATGAGTCTCGGTCCCCAGAATCTCGCCAGAAACTGGAGTTCATAGAGTTGGGAACTTGCAACTCTCTCCCAATTGAAGAAAACAGTGCAACGTCAACCCGATTCGCATGCATCTCTCCGTACCTCTGCTTTTCGGAGCCTCTGCACATCCTACCAGGTCTCAATGCACTTTTTTCTTTCCTTCTAGTTGTAGAACTTCCACTCCACCAACTTTCCCGTGGTTTTGGGGCATATTATTTTGTCTTTTAGTTGTAGTTTTGGTGTGATTGTAAGAGGCAGCACGTATAGGTGTATACCTTATGCCACCATCTTGGTTCCTCTCCCCAAAGGTATTCTTTAAAAACAAATTTGTAACAGCTTTATTGAAATAGAATTCATATTCTATAAAACCCATTTAAAAGGTAAAATTAAATAGTTTTAGTATATTCACGCAGTTGCGCAACCCTCAAAAAAAATTGTGCAACCATCATCATAATCAATTTTAGAACATTTCATCACCCTCTAAAGAAACCCCATAAACCATTAGTATTCTTTCCTCTCCATTGTCTCCTAACCTATTGCTCCCCAGCCTTAAGAAAGCACTTAATCTACTTTCTGTCTGTATGGCTTTGCCAATTCTGGACATCTATATGTATAAATCTATGTACATAAAAGGCTAATATGTAAAGTGTTCCCTCTGGAGTTCAACTGGGAATGTGATTGCTCGCTGTGACATGTGCTGACCACCAGAGGGCGGTGCGGAATGAGGGAAGTTCCTGTTCAGCAGCCAGAAGGGCCCCAGTTGGCCCTTATCACTGGCCAGGCCTAGGGACCCTACCTGTGCAGGAATTTTGTGCACCAGCCCTCTAGTTTCATATAAATGGAATCATACAGTGTATGGTCTTTTGTGACTGGCTCCTTATACTTAGCATAATGTTTTAAAGGTTCAGGTTTCAGTGATTGCCTGACCTACCCCAGTATTCAATTTAAAAAATAGGTGTAACCTGTGAAGTGTTAGACCCTTCTCTCTTTTGGTGGGGTGTCATGCACCCACACAATTTGGGCCCTGTTTCTGTGAGCAGGTTCTCTCCTCATTCCCTTCAGTATGTCCCTGACAATGCCCAGGTCATTTTGACTCCTACTCCCAAGGAGTGTCTAAGAAGCTGGTTTTTGCTAGAACTATTTTTTTAATCATTAAAAAATTTTTCAATTATAGTAGACATACATTGTTATATTAGTTTCAGTTGTAAACCTCAGTGATTAGACGTTCTATTACATAACTTACTAGATGATTATCCCAATAAATTTTGCATTCATCTGACATTGTGCATACTTATTAGAGTATTATTGATTACATTCTCTAGCCTATACTTTATATCCCTATGACTATTATGTAACAACTAATTTGTACTTCGTAATCTATTCACCCTTTTCACCCATTTGCCCAGTGTCACCTATCCCTCTAATCTGGCAACCATCAAAATGTTTTCTATATTTATAAATCTGTTTCTGTTCTGCTTATTTATTTTGTTTTTTAGAATGAATGGTTGATAGATGATTGTTGGTTAATTGCCATTTTATTGTTCATATTTTGATCTTTTTTTCTTTTTCTTCTTATAGAAGACCCTTTAACATTTCTTGTGTTACTGGTTTGGTGGTGTTGAACTTCTTTAGCTTTTGCTTGTCTGGGAAGTTCTTTATCTCTTCATAGATTCTAAATGATAGCTTTGCTGGGTTCTAGGTCCCTGTTTTTCATCACTTTGATTGTTTCCAGTTCTTCCTGACCTGCAATGTTTCTGTTGAGAAATTATCTAACAGTCTTATGGGAGCTCCCTTGTAGTTAACTAACTGCTTTTCTCTTGCTGCTTTTAAGATTTTCTGTTTGTTTTTAACATTTTGTATTTTAATTTTGTGTCTTAGTGTGGGCTTCTTTGGGTTCATCTTGTTTGGGACTCTGTGCTTCCTAAACTTGTATGTCTATTTCCTTCACCCAGTTAGCAACATTTCTGTCATTATTTTTTCAAGTAAGTTTTCAATTTCTTAGTGTCTCTTCTCAATTTGGCACTTCCTATGATGTGAACATTGTTATGCTTGAAGCTGTCCCAGAGACTCCTTACAGTATCTTCATTTTTTAAAATACCTTTTTCCTTTTGCTGTTCTGATTGTTTTTTGCTTTCTTATCTCCTAAATATGATATGTTCCTCAGCTTACTCTACTCCACTGTTGATTTCCTATAATGTATTTTTCATATCAGTTAATGTGTTTTTTATTTCTTAAAGCTTTTTTATATTTTCTATCTCCACTTTTATGTTTCTTATCTGTTTGTTGAAGCTCTCACTAATTATATCTCCTCTTCCCCTAGGTTCATTGAGCATCCTTATAAGGAGTGTTTGGATTCTGCATTTAGTAGATTGCTTGTCTCCATTTTGTTTAGTTCTATTACTGGCATTCTGATATTTTCTTTCATTTAGGATATGTTTCTTTGTCTCATTTTGGCAACCTCCCTGTCTTTGTTTCCATGTATTAGGTAGAGCTTCTGTATCTCTCTAGCTTTGTAGAGTGGGCTAACATAGTAGGTTTTCTGTAGAGTCCAGTGGCACAGCCTCCCTGATCACCTAAGTTGGGCACTCGAGGTGCACCCATCTCGAGGTGTATGTGGGCACTATACACCTTCCTCTTGTAGTTGAGTCTGATTGCTATTGACATGTTAATGGGAGGGATTTACCCCCAGGCCGATCAGCTATTAGGGCTGCCTGCAAACTCCATCATGGTGGAGGATCAGCTGTGCAGGGGCCCACCCTACAGGACTTAATTCAGTGGGTCTCTGAGGCCCCACAGTCCTCCCTTGGGTGTTTCGCTTCTGAAGGTGGTTGGGTGGTAGTGCTGCAACATGGTCTGAAGTTATTCAGTGGGTGTACTGGCTCTGGAGGTGCAGGCTAAGATTAACCACCACCTGTGTTCTGTCTGGGGTCACCTGGTATGAGCTACAAAGTGATACACAGATATTGCTACTTGTGCTTTATTTGGAGGTGCCCAGGTGAGATCAAGCTGGCTACTGCTAGTTCTGGGCTTGGCACCACTTAGCAAGAGGTATGGGGCTCACTGAGGTAAGATGCTGCTTGTTTGAGAGATTTTTAGGAAAATCTGAAACACTAACAAAGACAGGTCATTTGTATGGAAAAGTCAATGGAAACAGCTTGGGTGGGCCAGAAAGTTGGGTGGGTAGGGCCTCAGAATTATCAGTGAGGGGCAAATAGTGAGAATTAGGTTGATGGAGTCTCAGATATGGTCCCTGCTTGCCAGATCTTTGAGGGAAAGGCTCATCAAAGGAATAATGGCTTCTGCCAACAGTTCAGTCTGGGAGATAGATGCTCCTTTCCTCCTCCCCCTCATTCCCTATCCCAGAAATATCTTGCTGGGCAATTCATTTCTTTCCCATAAGTCTCTGGTGCTGTGAGGCCTTTCAAGCTGCTATCCTGGAGCTTAGAGGGAGTGAGTCCCAGTAATTATGCACAGGCCCTTTAAGAGGAGCTGCCTGGGTGTCCAGGAGCCCTCATCTTTCTCAAGTGTCAATTTCTGCCAGTTTTTTTTCAGCCAGAAGTTATGAGAACTCCTCTTCCTGGCACTGGAACTCTGGGCTGGGGGTCCTGGTGTGGGGCTGGGACCCTTTGCTCCTCAGGGGGGACTTGTGCAGCTGAGATATCCCTCCCAGTTATATATATATATGTATATATTATTGATATTTTACAGAGAGGAAGGGAGAGGGATAGAAAGTCAGAAACATCAATGAGAGAGAGACATCGACCAGCTGCCTCTTACACGCCCCCCTACTGGGGATGTGCCCGCAACCAAGGTACATGCCTTTGACCGGAATCGAACCCGGGACCTTTCAGTTGGCAGGCCGACGCTCTATCCACTGAGCCAAACTGGTTTCGGCCCCCTTCTAATTTTTATCTGCTATATGTAGTTGTGGGACTAATCCGTTTGCCATGTCCACTCCTCCTGCCAGTCTTGATGCAGCTGCTTCTTTAGTTCCCCAGATGTAGGATTTCCATTCAGCCAGATTTCAGGTGATTCGGAATAATGGTTGTTCTGTAGTTGTAATTTTGATGTGGTTATGGAGTAGGTGAGTACTGCGTTTATCTACACTGCCATCTTGACCGGACTTTTTCCAAAGGTATTCTGAGTTTGTTATTTTTGAAAGGGGATGTGGATGAATTTGTGTTGCAATGGTGTCACTGGTACGCAATTACTAAGGAATTAAAATTAAACCAGGATGCAAAATTAAACCACTTTTAAAATTTAGAATATATGGAGAATTGCTTTGCTTAATCAGTATGTGTGCCATAGAAATCATGCACATAACTTTACCTATAAATGCAGTTATCTGAAAATGTTTCTTTTTTATGTTTTTTAATAGAGTTACAATCAACGGCGGTAAGTCCAAAGTTTTTATCTTTCATGTTTTTACTTAATTACATTATTGCCATGAATATTTGAGATAGGATAAAGATCAGAATGATCATTCTCTCAGTTAAATATTAAGCAATACAATTTAAATACTTGTTCATTTAGTAACTGAAATAACATTGGTGAAAAATGTATAAAAGTTTTTTTTAATTGTTTTTATTGATTTTAGAGATATTTGAGAGAAGGAGGGAGGGTGTAGGTAGGGAGGAGGGGAAGAGAGAGGGAAACATGGATCAGCTGCTTTCTGTATGCCCCCTCCCAGAGATTGAGCCTGCAACTGGAACATTGCCCTGTAGAGGAATTAAACCCATGACCTCTAGGCACATGGGACGACACTCAGCCAACTGAGCCACACCAGCCAGGGCAATATAGGAGTTTATAGTTGTGAAAATTATTGGGCTCTTTTAAGGCATTTAGTGTAGTTCTAGTTGATTTGGTATATTTTAGTATGGTCAGGATGATTATTTGTTTTTCTCTGCTGAAAAGCAACAGTTTAGATAATTTCTGTACTTGCATGACTTATGTTATGCTAAAATACAAAGATTAAAATTTGGGAATGTTTAACTCAGTTTTATGTTGTTGTTTTGGAATAAAAATATTCAAGTTTTTTCTATTATTAAAAATTATGGTGGGGTGGTTCAGTTTTTGTTTTAACAAACTTAGGTTTATATATAAAATCACAGTTAAATTATGACTAATGGTTTTTAGAAGTGATTGTCTACATATTTAGTCAAGAAACAAAATGACAAGGAGTTAGGAGATATGTGTGTAATCCTAACTCTTCATAGGAAATTACTTAAGCTTTTAGAGTATTTCTTTTTCATCCAGTAAAAGATTTACATTACTGTCTTCTAGAATTACACTGTGACATTGAGAAACTCACTTAACCTCTGAGCTTTCTTCCTTTGCATACTGGGCCTCATAGAGCTAATCTACTCAGGCATGCTGTTGTGGGCATCAGGCTAGTTATGTGCATATGTAGTGACTAGGTTTTTGAACATCACCAACACTGAGCGGTATTCTTACATCTCTAGGCTTGTTCATATTCCTAGGGATGATGAGTAGGTAGGAAATGGATTGAAGGAGCTGTCTAAAAGTTGGCTTTCTTCATCTATTAGTATTTTTGTCCAGATCTTACCATATTTGGAATTGGGATTGTGGCTGAAAACAACACAGTGGAATATGAATAACAGACTGCCTAGTAACACAAACAGCTTAGTCACACAGTTCATGTTATTACTGCTATAGTTCATTTTAGTTTTATCTTGATACTAAGATGAATCTTTTTATTTAGGGACAACTTAGAGGCCACCTATAACACAGGGCAAGTTCTTTTGATTTTACATAGTCTTAACTGGTACATACGTAGTTTAGGGAAGTATGGATTGGTCAAGATTCACTTTGTTTCTTGATGGGCAAGGTAAAATGTTCATTGTAGAGATGCCATAAATGGAGTAAGATATTATCTGGAGGGCACCATGTAAGTGTTGCTTCATATGTTCCAGAGCAGTGTTGCCATTGCTATGCCTAAAATAAATTAAAAAAAATATTTTTATTGAATTCAGAGAGAAAGGGAGAAGGAGAGAGAGATAGAAACATCAATGATGAGAGAGAATCATTGATTGGCTGCCTCTTGCACTCCCTCTACTGGGGATCTAGCCCACAACCTGGCATGTGCCCCTAACTGAAATTGAACTGAGGACCCTTCAGTCTGAAAGCCCACACTTTATCTACTGAGCCAAACCAGCTAGGGCTAAATAAAACACCTTTTTTAATGTTACTATTTTCAATTTAGAGAGTTACTCAGTCTTGGAACTTGACATTTTATATGTAACCCTTTTCAATCATACCTTTAGAAAGTTGTTTTAAAAGAAAAATATTTTCTTAAAGTTGAAACTCATAAAATTAAAAAATGCTGAATTCTAATTTTTGTGTGAAACCTAGTGTTATTTAATAATTATGGTACCAGGCTTTGTCTTTGAAGGAAGTTCTCATGTAGTTTATTCCATATCAAACTATAGCACTAGGTAAATTAATAATATTTACATTTGATATACAGTTGCTAAGCTAACTTGGAAAAATCTTTTCTCTTTCAACTTGCCTCAGTCTGTATCCCAGAGGAGTTCTCAGTCAAAAATCAAGTAAGTGTTTCTTTTTCATAAAGCAGTGCATGATAAATATGCCTAAGGAGAAAAAAATAACCCTGTTGTTTAATAATAATCAAGTCTTTACTGTGGGAGCCCCTTTTCACGTCCCGTGTGGTTCAGGGTTCCCGGGTTCAGGGTTCAGGTTCTGGAGGAGGCCGCACACAAACGAAAAGAGAGACTAGAGAATATTAATTTGGTGATATTGGGGGGCCAGGCGGGAGCCTTCCTCTAATGCAGCCGTTCTCAACCTGTGGGTTGCAACCCCTTTGGGGGTTGAACGACCCTTTTACAGGGGTCGCCTAAGACTATTGGAAAACACCTATTTCCCATGGTCTTAGGAACCAACACACCGCTCCTTGGTGTAGCAAAGTGTAGAAATGTAGTTTACTGTTGTCATATTAAGACTGTTACCCATGCTACACCACGATTCAAGACAAAATTTCATTTATTTGTAATTAGAAATAAATATTTCACAATATCTAATTACATATTGATTTTGTGATTAATCACTATGCTTTATGTTCAATTTGTAACAATGAAAATACATCCTGCATATCAGATATTTACATTACAGTTCATAACAGTAGCAAAATTACAATTATGAAGTAGCAACGAAAATAATTTTATGGTTGGGGGTCACCACCACATGAGGAGCTGTCTTAAAGGGTCCTGGCATTAGGAAGGTTGAGAACCACTGCTCTAGTGGAAAGGACTACCACTTGCTCTGGCCTTTTCCTACCTTTTATTAAGGCTTTGGGACACACCCCTAGCCTTTAGGCAGGAAATAACAAAACAGAAATTAACATGAAACAATCAGGTAGAGGCTGCTTCAGCTAACAATGTTTTCAACTAAACAGTGAGTAATTAGCTCTGACCTTTCAGAGCACTTAAGGTTGACCAGCCTTCTGGTTTCCTGTTTACATCCATTTAGTGAGAACAATGTTTGGTTTCCGACATCTCCCCCTGTTTTCTTTCCTCTAAAAAATCTTGTATCTGCAGACTAGAAATAAATATTAAGAACAAAAAATAAGACAAGCAACAATGGCTATGCTAAGAGGTAAATGAATAAGTCTATAGTATCTTTCTTTCTGGACCAACAGTCCTTTGAGTCCCAGTTTTAATGTCCAACAGTTTTTTGAGTGTACATGTTAGCAATGATATTTCAGTTCTGGATGGTGGACAAATGGTGGCAATGCAGGTCCGACCCTCTCTGGTTTGGTCCTGGGCAACCTGCATCGATGCACAGCTGCTGACTGTTAGATGGCAAGGTGTCGTCAGCATCTTCCATCTCTGGACTGTTTCTCCTCTCGTCTTCATAGCTGTAGCATTCTTTGTTGTAGGAATTCACATGGTCTTGCAGCTGTTTTTCTGAAAATATATAAACATTCTCAACCAAAAGTTAGTAAAGGAATTTTTTCTATAAATTTGACTTTGGATCCTTATTTTTGCCCAAATGATTTTCCTTTGGCTTATTTCAATACTATGTATGTTTTTCATAGGTGTCTTGCTGTTAAGTAAAAAAAAAATTTTCTAGATGTAATTTGCTTACAGGATACTTTTCCTTACATAATATTCTGTACTATCCCCCCCTTTTTTTGATTTAAGTATTAGGAGGCTTTTGAAAAATTTTTATAATGCAAATATGACTGCTTTATGTTTATTGCATGTTAAGTAATTTTACCATGCAATGAACTACCAATAGAAATTTTTGTTAATACTTTAGGAACAACTTTTTTCCAGTACAATTAAATTTTCTTGAATATTCACTTATTTCAATTAGCCAATTAAATTAATTTGAAAATTTATATTCTAACAACAATCTTAGTTTTCCCTGTAAATATTAGTGGAAAGGATTATTTGCATTCTTGAGTAGTCCCTTAGCATTCCTGGTGTTAAGTTGGATTTAGAATACAGTGGTACCTCGAGATACGAGTTTAATTCGTTCTGTAACCTTGAGGCATGGGAAACTATGAGAAGCTCGAGTCGCGGTAAACTGGTGGGTCGTGTGCAGCTGGCCGATCCGTGCTCAAATGTTGCTCGTAATTCAAAGCAAAAATTGTATCTCAAATGTTGCTCGTATTTCAAAGCAAAAATCGCTTGCTCAATGGCTCTTATCTCAAAAATCTCGTATGTTAGGGCACTCGTATCTTGTGGTACCACTGTATAGGGTAGCTGGCAGCCAAGTCTGTCTGTTGCTGGGTCCCGATCTGAGCTGCACTAAATCTTTGTCATCTGTGTCCCGAACGGAGCTGGGCCAAGTCTCTGTCTTGTCACCTGGGTCCCGATCGGAGCTGGGCGTGGGAAGTGAAGCAGCCATGGGACAGGAGACCTCCCTCAGAAGGGGCGAAGGTTCAAGCCTCTGCAATGTTGTGGGGGTGAGGATCTGTGCCTCACCTCTGTTGATCCCCAAGTTTTCTCCTGATGGCCCCTCTGCAACTGTGCCTGTCTTAGGTTGTTCTTCCTCTGAGGAATCTTACCCGTCATTGGCTAACCAGCCATCCTCTGGGGCCAAGCAGGTTGATGTGAGGTTCAGTTCTGTTTCCTTGGTAGCGCATGCCCTTGTGGCCTACACGCCCAGTACCTGCCTTGGGATCCCCTCGCCTGCTGGCAGGGTCCCAGCACTGATCACATATCTCAGGGAACCCAGGTTTCTTCTTCAGGGAGAGCCCAGCTCACATCACTGGGTGAGAGACAGATTCATGGTACCAGCCAACACGAGGCTTCAACCTCAGTATGAACAGAAAGCTCAGGCGACAGCTGTGGGAGGGTCCCTCTTGGCAAAAAGAGCAAGAAAAGCCAATATAGAATGAATGCTCAAGTGCCTTCTCACTGCCTTAATTTCTTTTATGTTATTTTTTAAAATTGCTACCAAATATTCAGAGAATTAGATTATAAGTTTATTTGGGATATTTGTCAAAAAAAATTATAATGACATTGTAGAATAATATCATGTAAGGATATTCTTTGTTCTAGGCCATGGCAATTCAATTTCAAACTGGCTATTAATTTCTATTTGTATAGACCAGGTCTTAGTTACTTTTTAGAATACTTAACCAAAGTGCTTACAAAGACATTGGCCTTTTTAGCTGAAAACCTTGATTTTTATTTAAAAGGCTAACTTATTAATTAAAGTAGGTATCTTAATTTAAAAAGCAAAAGAAATTTAGCAAATGTTTATGTCTGATTCACAAGCCACAAATGTTGCCCCGCCTCTAGCTTAAGAATACAGGCGGCTATGGACTTTCTGTCATTTTAAATTCTAATGTTGGAATTTTAAGAAATATTTAGTTACTTAATTTTGCCCTTCTTAGAGACTACAAGAGGCAGGGGAATCAGCACACCTAAGGGTTCTTACCCATGAAGGGTCAGGAATATAAGTCCCAAATACTTCTCCATGTGCCCCAGGTAATATTACCGTGCAGCTGATAACTGTTGGCATTGCAAGAAAGACGTTCTTAGGCGTCTGTACCGTCCTCTTTACCATGCTCCCAGTGGCCTTCAGGTTGTTTGTTGTTCTGCTTGTCCTCCTCCTGCTCCTCATCTTCAATGGATTGCTTGGAGTCCTTGCTCTCTGTGGCTGAGGTAGCTGATTGTCTGCAGCTGCATGGTGTGGCACCAGGTGCAAAGTCCTTATTAGTCTGACTATTTTCTCTCTTGGATCCCTGTTGCAGTTTAATATTTCTAGCAGGAATCCACACGGGTTTGGAAAAATTTTCTGGAAATATACAAGCATACCCTCTCCTAAAGGTTAATAATGGATCGGGTCCCTTCCATAAACCAGATTCGGGATCTTTCCACTTAACTTTTATCCTGAATAACGAGGCTGGGGGGCACCTTTCTGGCCATTTTCCGGAGGTTGATCTAGAAGCTGCCCATTTCTATGAAATTTTGATTTACAGTGTCTGGCCCAGTGGTTACCTCTCTGAAATCTAGGACACCGAGAGATTGGATCTCTCAGAGGCTGAGTGTTTATGCCTCTCACTAGAGTGCTACCTGTGTCCTTCTTAGAGGCCTTCATAACATTTAAAATATAGTTATTAATTCTTATTTGATAAAGTTTTCCATGCAATTTCAAGTATATTGGATTGGTTAAATTTAAAAAGATTTCCTTTAAGACGAGAGAACAAATTTCTTGTATTACCTCGGGCCCATGGAGCTTTCCAAGAATCATCTCTGTTAAAGCCTTGAAATTTTAACATGGAAAAAACCATCAAATATATATATTCATATATGATTTAAAGATTACAATATTTTTTATAGTTACCTTATATCTTTAAACTTTTTTTTATATTAAAGTTTTTCGGTTGAAAATCACAGAATTCTTTTTTAATTAGATAATAAACAACATATTTTGAATTCCTAATTATTAGAGAAATTTTATTTTATTTTCTCCCAATTTAATTTGCATTTAGCTGAAAACCTTGATTAATAACACAAAATCTTCTCCTTTTGGTTCCTTTACGCCATTTTTCTTAAAAAATAAAGACCAGTTCTGGGTTTTTCTTTTTCTGCAGCTTTTGCAGAGAGATTCCAGCTTAAAACCCTATCTAATATGTCCAAAAAGGTGGACAATTGTGCACATTT
>JAAGEH010000012.1:23663860-23698217 GCA_011751065.1 Lasiurus cinereus
CCCCCCCCCCCCAAAGAAGCATCAGTAACAGATCTGGTTGAATTTCTTTTCATGCTTAAAGGATAAAGACAGATCTTAAATTTTTTCTTTCTTTTTCGCTTTCTGAAGTAATAACTAGCATCTAATTTGGCCAAGATTTGCATTTCCCTGCGAGTTCTTCTTTAATTTTTAAATGAAACCTTCAGTAATCTCATTGCAGGAGAGCAGAAAGCCTTGCACTCTCCTGCCACCTTTGAATTTCTCCACACCAGAGGCGGTTTCAGCAGTGGAGTTTCACTTATTACAGATTTCAGATTCCAAATGCAAACTAAGATTTTAATTTGAACAAGAAACCACATTATTTAAGCTTGCAAACCAAAAGTCTATAATAAAGTTTACTTTATATTTATAACCGAATTCTTCCCCATTAGCTTGGCTGCAAAAGACGTTCCCACCCTACTTACAGATCTCGACTCTGCAGTTAATCCGTGGGCTTTGTGTACGTTGAATTCCCCTCATCTTTTCCTAGGCGAATCTTCCCTCACCATTTTCCTTGGTGAATTTTCCTTCCTTCGCTCTTCGGCGAATAATACCTTCTCCTCCAGACGTCCCGCGGTCAGGCGCCAAATGTGGAAACCTCTTTCCATGTCCCGCGTGGTTCAGGGTTCCTGGTTCAGGGTTCAGGTTCTGGAGGAGGCCGCACGCAAACGAAAAGAGAGTCTAGAAAATATTAATTTGGCGATATTGGGGGGCCAGGCGGGAGCCTTCCTCTAGTGGAAAGGACTACCACTTGCTCTGGCCTTTTTTCTCCCTTTTATTAAGGCTTTGGGACACACCCCTAGCCTTTAGGCAGGAAATAACAAAACAGAAATTAATATGAAACAAACAGGTAGAAGCTGCTTCAGCTAACAATGTTTTCAACTAAACAGTGACCTTTCAGAGCAGTTAAGGTTGACCAGCCTTCTGGTTTCCTGTTTACATGCATTTAGTGAGAACAATGTTTGGTTTCCGACACCTTACCCTGTGATTTTAAGTGTTTCTTAAAATCATATTATAAAAATCATATCATATAGCATGGAAAAACTAATTCTAAGGGTGTTTGCTGATTGGTACTGTATTAGTACCCAATTAAGGTTAAATTCAGATCATTTGACAGCTTTAAATTTGTTTTGTATTATGTCACCTTTCCATATATGAAGGAGAGCCTCTTCCAACTAAGTTATCAATACACAGGTAAATAAATTGATAGTAGGCTTGATAGAATTGTAACTTGATCTGCCTTTTATATTTGGAGTAAATTTCTTATGAGTTGAAAATAACTGTTGTTGATTACAATAATGAATAAGCATCTAACGAATATTTGAATTTATTTTAAATTATTTATTAGCCATGTGTACAACTTGTATTCTTAGCACCATAACAGAAACACAAGTAATTGATTTGGAGCTTTGCATCCTCACTGAATTTCAGAGGGAAACTGAGACACTTAAAATTCATTACCTGAAATGGCTTGAAAATGTTAAAATAATTTATTCATATTCTCTTTTTTTAATTAAATATTTTTTTAAACCTTACCCAAGGATATGTTTATTGATTTGATAGAAAAAGAGAGAGAGAGAGAGAAACATCAGTGTAAGAGAGAAACATTGATCAATTGCTTCCCACACGCATCCTGACTGGGATTGAACCCACAACCTATGTATGTGCCAGGACTGTGGTTCAAACCTACAACCTTTGCATAGGATGACACTTCAACCAACTGAACCATCGGCCAGGGCAAATTCATGTTCTTTGTGGGGAAAAAGAGGATGATTCTCCAAGTACCAAGTATTCAAGGAACTTTGGTGGCAGCAGCAGGGGTAGAATACATAAACATCAAATAATTATGATTTTTGGAGCATAAAAGTCCAACATTGATTTAATAAGTACACTGTGTACCAGGCACTGTGCTTGGTCCTGGGAAAATAATAGTGAAACAAAAGCTAAATAGCTTTTACCTCAAGGAGTTTATAATCTAGTTTAATTTGAATGTGAGATTCTTTTATTTTAATGCTTTCAGGGGGAAAGATATGCATAATCTCTAGGTACACTAGTTTTCCCACATTCCTTGAGATTGAAAAAAGATAATGTATTTAATGTTATACTTGGCAGGATGAGTCAAACTTTAAATTATTTTAATTTTAGCCCATTTGCTTTTGCTTCCCTGTGCTCAGGGCTCTTTGTTCCCAGCTTCAGTTAGGAGATCAATGAAACTGACCTGCGTCTAGTGTTACAACTGCCACTGACTGATTGCTTCACCTTTCTGAGCTTGTATCTCTTCACCTGTAAAATTTGGATTAGAAGTGTTTCTTTTTGTATTAGATTGGAATGAGAGTGTGAGACTATTGATAGTTTATAATAACTTAGTTGTTTGGAATAAATTTCTTTAACATTAGCTTAAGCACAACACAATTAAACACACTAAGTGAAAACCCGGAAAATCATGTAAATATTTAAATCCAGAGGAAAGGTTTGGGCATCCTATACTGTTCTATCACTACAGATTGTAGGAAATTAGTTTTGTAAAATTATTTGTGTATCTTCAGTTGCTGTGCTAGTTTTGTTCCTTAAGGTGGAGCTATTGTTTATCAGACTGTAGTTTTTATCTTGATAAAACATAATCAACAATAAGAAAATTAGAATTTAAGTTTCTTTTTTCTTTTTTAATAGGTATGACTGGTATCAAACAGAATCTCAAGTAATCATTACACTTATGATCAAGAATATTCAGAAGAATGACGTAAATGTGGAATTTTCAGAAAAAGAGGTCATTAGTCTGAACTATTTTTTATGTTGAGAGTAAATACTTTTATTTGCAAATATAGTATGTTGCAGAGTAATCTATAGCAGTTTATCAGATATGTCATTTCTTTCTGAGGTTATGTGGAAAATGCTGACTGAAATCTAAAGCATTGCTTTCAGTTTGCATAATTTTAAGTTTTGAGATAAGAGTATGTATAATGGTAGGTTATAGTTAGATGTATGTCCTTCAGATTTTTAATGCAAAGCAGAACTTGATTGACAAATAGAAAAGATGTTAGTAAGATGTGATTTGTTTATATTTGTGTGATGTATACTTCATGAAGAGAGATCTACTTATTGTGTAATTTATATATCTTGGATTTACTAACTATATTAAATGAATATGACTTTTAATATCTTGGTTTCTCAGCATTTAGTAGAAAACTTTATGATAGAGTTAGTGGGAGAAGTAGATGTTTTGCAGATGGATATTTTCTTTTATACTGTGTCATTAAGCTCACTATCTTCTGTTTCCTTGAGATTTAAATATTAAATATGTGTTTTGAAGCATTATTTTCTGCTATTTAACTTAATTGTGTATGTGAGAATCCATGTGAAGGATACCAGGTTTTAAAAACAGATTATTTTGAGGTTCATAAATCTGTGTTTAAAATATTCTGCAATGTATTGAAGTTCTATAATTGTATTTAGTTTTAAGTATTTTACCCTTCATTTTATATAAATTTATAAAATGTACTGCTAATTTTGTATTCATTAGTTGTCTGCTTTGGTGAAACTTCCTGCTGAAGAGGATTACAATTTGAATCTGAGACTTCTTCATTCTATAATACCAGAACAGAGTATGTTTAAAGTACTTTCAACAAAGGTAAGAAAATTGAAAAGGGTTGTCAGTAGTAATATTTTTAAAATATGGCAACATTTGTCAACTAATTACTCGTGATTATAAGCTTGTAAATCCTTTCAGCACATATCTCTGAAAGGGACAGGTAAATAATGATAATTTGTGTTTGTTTGTTTGTTAATCTTCAACTGAAGATATTTTTTCCATTGATTTTTAGAGAGGGAAAGGGAAGAAGGGAGGGAGAGGAGAGAAACATCATAGATTGGTTGCCTCTTGCACACACTCAGCTGGGGCTGGGGATTGAACCTGCAATACAGGTATATTTTGCCCTTGACCAGGAATCGAACCGGAGATCCTTCCATGTGTGGGTTGATGCTCTATCCACTGAACCACACTGGCTGGGGCAGTATCCATAATGTTTGAGTAACAGTTTTCCCCTCCCTAAATTCTAGGACAATCTATCTCTATATATAAAAGCCTAATTTGCAAAGTGTCCCCTCAGGAATTCGACTGGGAGTTTGGTCATTTGCTATGATGTGCACTGAACAACAGGGGGCAGTGTGAAGCGAAGGGTGGCCCTGGCCAGCACCAGAAGGCCCCAATCAACCCTGATCACCGGCCAGGCCTAGGGACCCTACCCGTTCATGAATTTTGTGCACCCTACCCAATTGGGCCTCTAATAAAGCATAAAATCCTGCCGAAACTGGTTTGGCTCAGTGGATAGAGCATTGACCTACAGACTGAAGGGTCCCAGATTCAATTCCGGTCGGGGGCATGTATCCTGGTTGCGGGTACAGCCCCAGTGGGGCATGCAGGAGGCGGCTGATCGATGTCTCTCTCTCATCGATGTTTCTAACTCTATCCCTCTTCTTTCCTCTCTGTAAGAAATCAATAAAATATATTTTTAAAAAAGCATAAAACTCTACTTAATTTCAGTGGTATCTGTATACTTATCAAGATACATGTAATACTTCTCAATAAAAAGGTTTTCAAAAAAGATAAAATAGCCAATTTTTCAGTTTGATACTGACAATGACTCTTCCCTTGAACTTGTTTTGATATACAAATACTTTTCTCACCCTACCTTGTACAGTTAAAAATATAAACTATAAAGATGACTCTGCTCTTTTGTTTATTTTTTAGTTCAACTAAATTTTATATTACTTTGATGTGAAGGATTAATGAACAGTTTAAATAGCAGTTTGTGTGTATAGCTCAGATATTTTTATATTTTTAAAAATAAGTAAAATATGCAATGGAATTAAAATTCAGCAGATACTTTAAATATCAATCAAAAGATGTAGATGTAATATAACTTAGTTGGAAAAATAATGAACTGAAAATTAAAAAATCTGACTGGTTCTTTGCTTGTCCTGTAATTTAACCTTGGCACAAAATGACTAGAGGACTAAATTTTCATCTATAAACATGAGGGATGTGGACTAAATGAGCTCTATATTTCTTTTATCTATAAAATTGTATGAAGGTGTATAAATTAATGAAAATAAATGATATAATAGAGTTTTTTCATTACTACACCTTCTCTATACTCATCCTACAATATATTGTGTTAATTATTGAGTGTTAAGTTCTAAGAACATGTGACTTTTCTATCATAGAGTATAATTAGGGTCATCCTATGACATGAAGAGTGGTAATTGGGCCTCCAGAAAGAATAGTACACCTGCAGAGGGTTGGAACAGGAAGTAAAGCTTCTTTTTTACATATAGTTAAAAATCATTTGCCTACTTGTTTATTTGAAGATTACAAAGTACAAAACTGTGTGATTATTGGGAAGAGAGGAAACCGAGTTGCTTGGACCATAGAA
This sequence comes from Lasiurus cinereus, assembly GCA_011751065.1. Classification (NCBI taxonomy): domain Eukaryota; kingdom Metazoa; phylum Chordata; class Mammalia; order Chiroptera; family Vespertilionidae; genus Lasiurus; species Lasiurus cinereus. Next base: position 23,669,311 of record JAAGEH010000012.1, read on the forward strand.
AGTCAGAAAAGGGATGAAATCTTAGTCTTATACTGGGCCCATCCATCCACATAGTATAGAACAAACTTGTCAAACTCAAAGGCTAAATGGACCAAAAATAGCAAGGTTTAAATTTATGTGGGCTGCAAAAAACAAACACAAAACAAACAACAAAAGCTTCAATTTTCATAGAAATGTAGGTTTATTTTGATAGAGACATGCTGAATACAAAGGGCTGAAATAAACGAGTAATCATTAACATAAAATGATAGAATATTTTAATAAAAATTAATATTTTTTTCTTGAACATTGACTTACCAGACACTGAATAACTGCACAAATTAATAAGCGTTAACGCAAATAAAGCTATTTTTCTTGTTCTCTGAAAGCGAAATATTTTCTGTTGTTCACACCAAACAAACCAGTCCAAGACTAATTGATGTGCCAATTGGCTGCTAAAATATTTGCTGCTAGTATTAGTGGAGAAACCGTGTGCCTGAGCATAAGGCACGTAAGGGAAATGAATGCAACACAATTATAGTAATCAATCACTAGCAAACGTTTTAGTTCGTTATTAATAATTATATATAGCAGGATATTGTAAAAATTAAGTTATGCAATTTTTAAAACGTTTCTTATGTGCCATTATATGGCAGGGCTGCAAATATTTCATGTGGGCTGCATGTGGCCCATGGGCCATGAGTTTGACATGCTTGGTGTAGAATTTGTTCAATAAAAGAATATAGGGTGAAGTAATTAAGCACAAAACTAGCTAGATTTGGGAGGGATACTGGTCAGGAGTTCAGCGTTGTTGTACATAATTTTATCAAGAGATTGTCAATACATGTCCTTTTGAAGTTATTTAAATAATTGTAAATAGATTTGTATGAGTAGGTGTTAATTAAATGGCTTAAAATTTTGTATTGCGGAGCTACTTCATATACTACATATATTCTGTAGGTAGATTAAAATTACAGAATAGTTGAAGGTCGCTAGATGGGAGAAGACTTGAGGGGATGAATGGAAATGGTGAAAGGGATGAAATACAAACTGCCAGTTACTGAAATAGTTACTGGGATGTAAAGCACAGCATAGGGAATCTAGTCAATAGTATTGTAATAACTATGGTGTCAGATGGGTACTAGATTTATCAGGGTGATCACTTTGTAATTATAGAAATTTCTGGTCACTGTATTGTATTAATATATTTATGTCAATTATAATTGAAAATAAATTTAAAAGATAAGAATAGTGTATTTGGAGTGTGCCTAGAGTTGAGGATATAATTAAGCACTATCATCTCTCAGTATTTTCTGTTTTGAACCTTGTCAATACATGTTGATTCTAACCTTTCCCCAGCCCTCCTTACTCTGTTCTTAGTTTGCCCTTTTTGCTCCTTTTCCCTTTTTTAAAAATACTATATAACTACTTTCTTGCATACTAATTTATATGTATATTTTATTTCCTTTACACTTAAGTCTTTTTAGGATGAGTAGCATGCCATATTAGTGTCTTTGTATATGCTCCAGGTGGGGTTGCCAGATAAAGTACAGGATGCCCAATTAACTTTATAAACATTGAATAATTTCTTTTAGTACAAGTATGTTCCATTTGCTAAATTTGGCAACCCAAGCCCTGTGCGTTGTACAGAGTGGGTGCTCGATAATTAATTGTTTAGTGAATGAATTTAAGTTAGAATCTGATGTTACCATATGAAGTGGGCAAAGTATTTTCAATATGTATTAACAAATTGCCTTAAAAAAAAGAAAAAGATGTCCAAGGAGATAATATTATTCAAGAGCCTGTCATACTTAATTATGTCTTAAGGGAAATGAAAGTTTGAATCCCTTTTCATACAGCAGAGGGAGACAGTGTTAAAATGTTTGTAAATAAAATCTTTCCGTGGGTTACTAGGAGTTACTTAATGACACTAAGAGGGAAAAGTAGTGAATTGCTTTTCATATGTGTTCAAATGTCTGAATCTTTTATGTGAATTGTGAAAAGGATGCATTTTACTCAAATTTGCTTAAAAATAGAGATTCTGTAAACTCTGAGTTTAAAGGTGTTTTTTTTTTTTTGCTTTTGAAAATTTTGTCTTTTCTTTCCCACCTTCCAGATTGAATGAATGTTGCATATTCATGTATAACCATTGGTTAAGTGTTATTAATTCAAGTGGAAAATTAATATCATTTGCAATGCAAATATTTTTAAAATATTTTTTAAAATATTTATTTTAAAAATATTTTTATTGATTTCAGAGAGGAAGGGAAAGGGAGAGAGAGATAGAAACATCAATGATGAGAGAGAATCATTGATTCATGCCCTCTATGGGGGATGGAGCACGCAACCTGGGCATGGGCCCTTGATTAGAATCTAACCCAGGACCTTTTAGTCCACAAGCCAATGCTCTATTCACTGAGCCAAAGTGGCTTGGGCAAGAACTAGAATTCTTAATGAAATAGCACTTATTAACTAAATATTTTACAATGTAATATTTAGTATTTTTTCCAAGTCAGAATTCAATATTTTTCAGTATCTCTGATAATTATTTCTACCAACTTTCATGTATCTGCCTACTAATTGAATTTTCTTTATTAAGAAATTGTAATGTTCTTTTGTTCCGTCTTGTTAATTTCATGACAATATTCTCTGGTTACAATCACAGGATTATAAGTAACTTCAATGACAGCTATGCTGTGAAGTAATTTTAAAGATTAATACTCATTCTCTCTAAGTAAAAAATTAAAACTCTCAGTATCTTTTGGAATGAATTTTCCCTTGTGGAAATGTTCCTGTATTCCTATTTTAGTCAAAGTAATTTCTCTGTATTATGTCAACATAAAATATAATGGCTCTTAACTGGAAACGTGGGAAATGAAAATGTATGTCTTTAATTAGAGAAAAATAGCTCTCTTCTCCCTTTTTAACCCACTAAAATTTAAGAAGTTTCAGAGTGAATTTCTTAATATTCATAGAATCCTAATGATGATGGGATGGAGTGGCTGTGTCTAGGACTACAACTGCTTTTTTATTGTTTTTTGTTAATCCTTACTCAAGATATTTTTCCATTGATTTTTAGGGTAAGTGGGGAAGGGAAAGACCAAGAGAAACATCAGTGTGTGAAACACATTGATTGGTTGCCTCCTGCAAGAACCCCAGGAACTGGGCTGGGGAGGAGCCTGCAACTGAGGTACATACTCTTGACCGGAATCCAACCCTTGACTCTTTGGCAGCAGGCTGTATCTGCTGAGCCAAAATGGCTAGGGCGGCTACTCATTTTTTAAATACAGGGGGGGGGGGGGGGCGGGGGGTATCGGGTTGGAAATTGTTGTTTTATCTTTTTGATACAGTGCTGGTTATAATAGTGAGGTTTTTTGTGTTTGTTTTTTTTATAACATTGGTTGCTGGTGTTTATAAATTAAAGATCTTAGAGTATATATATATTCTTGCCACTTTTTCTGTTAATTTATATTTATATATTTTTAATAAAAAGGATTTTACTATGCATACTGTCTATAGCTATCTTTATAAACCTAGCCATGCATTAATATTATTTTTACTAAAATAAAAATACTTCAGTTCTAGGACCTATTTCCTTCCAGAATACTCTTTGAGGAACGATTTTTTTGAAAGCAAACATTTTTTCCCATTAGAAATAATTCCTTCCAGACCCCCAAATGATTCTGTCTTAACCTTTCTTATATACATACTGTTTATGTCTAATGTACTGTTTAATCTATAAATAAACACTTCTTTTCTTAAATTTATTGAACCACCCTCTCCTAGCCTTAAGCAGATTTTTCATTTCTGTCACTGCCTCTGAAATGCTATCACTGGCTAACTGCTTTTTGTTTATCCCACCAACAGCAGTTTTTCTGCTTATTCAATTGCCTGTAACTGGTGTTTTGTGAGCACTTTTACCCCATTAGCAACATTAGCACTCTTGATGGCCTCTCTGTGTTTATAAAATAGTGCTAATCCTCAGTTCCCTCAGCAACAGAAGCATTCTCTCCTTTGTTTGTTGCCCAAGAGACATTTTTTGTCTTGCTGAGGTATCTGCAAGAAAGGGTTGTCAGGTGCAAAATGCAAGTTTTGTATCAACAACTGAGACATTTTCTTTGTGAACAACTTGGTCGAGAACCGAATTGTTCGAATTGTTCGAGATGGAGGACATTCAAGAGATGAGTTTTGACTGTATTTTTTCATTCCCTTAAATATTCTGTAACGAAGTATTCATTGTATACATTTACTGTAGCTTATTTAGCCAGTTTCCTGTTGTGTGAACTGTGAAGAATTATAGTAGACTAGGAGCCCGTGGCACTGCCTACCCTCGAGTTGCTGGTCCGGCCCTGCCTTCCTCCCCAGGCCCCACAGCAGCCGTGGCTGCTGCTGGTCCGACGCTGCCTAGTTTCCTGGGTCCCACAGCAGCTGTGGCCACTGCTGATCAGGTCTTCCCCCCCGTGCAGGCACATGGAGGCCCCTGCTGCCCCACCCCCGATGCTGCCCATGCAGACTCCTGCTGTCTGGTTGACTCCTTATGGTGTCCTGATTAATTAGCATATTTCTCATACACACACACACACACACACACACACACACACACACACACATATATATAATAGATAACTGTTTTGACAACTGTGTATTAACCAATGCAATCCTCACATAGTATAGTTATATTTATCACCAATTTACAGGTATGGAAACTGAACCCAGAGGTAGTAAATATACCCAGATGTTTTAGTAATGATGAGAAAGAGATTGTTAGAACATTCAAGTTATTTGCCACAGTGCTACTTTCTTTTCATTTGTGGTCTCATTTAATCCTCATAAGAATCCTAAATGAAGTAGGGCCTCTTAATCCTGTTGTACTGGAGGAAATGAGGCTCAGTGAAATTAGTTACTTGCTCAGAGTCATATATCCAACAAGTATCTTTGAAATACAAGTATGACTTTTTAATAAATATGTAGATGCCTGGTTCACGAAATTCGTGCACAGGTAGGGCCCTTCCCGAGCTGCTGGCTGCTGGCTGGGGCCTTTCTTCCTTTGGCGCTGCTCCCTGGTGGTCAGTGCACATCATAGCAAGTGATTGAACACAGTGATTATTGTCTTGTTTTCAACCTCTGCTTATTTCTGAGGAAATAAGTAAAACTTCTAACAGTAAAAGATACTTTCAGCAAATAGTTATATCTTTTGGCTCCCTCATCTCTAAAATTTGGATGGTAAGCTTTTATAGAATTGTTCCATTGAGTGAGATGATATATGTGAAGCACTTTGTACATAGGGTATAAAATAAGTGCTCAATAAATATTACTACTATTATCCTAATTAGATTTTTATTCAGGTTATGGAAGCAGTAGATATATGTGATAGAAATTTCAGAAAAAATACAAAGGAGGTGAGAAAGTAATCACTTGGTCTTACTATTGACGAAATTTTGACATACTTCCTTCTAGACAATTAGATATTTTCCAATACTTAGGCTGTCACTACAGATGATAACTGCAGTACTGGACTTTTTTGTTTATGGGAAATATCTCCTGATAGATTTTTTTTTTTTTAAAGAACAGAGGTTATGACCTTTTGTACTAGCATAGTGCCTAGCTTAAGAGTAGGCACTCAGTATTTGAATTGAGCTGTTAGAACTTTGGAGATTTTCACTTCCTCTTTATTACCATCTGTTGCATTTAAAAAAATGATTATAAAATTATTTGAGTGTTAAAGTAAAGAAGCCAGATGCATACACTGTCTCAGGGAGGCTGAGCTATTCTGTTATTGGACAAAGGAGTTTGATACAGTAATTAAATGTGCAAATAGCTGAGTAAGAACATGTTGGGGAAATTGCATTCTGACTATTAGGGGAACAATTACTTAGCAACAAAAGTTTGTCAGAGAAAAGTAATATATTAGTAAACTGCATAACTCTCTCTGTCTGGGAAAGATCCCTTAACTCAATCTGTAGCATTAAGTGGAATCTTAGTACTTCTTAAGAAGGTGGTGCCTGGTTACCCCATAGGGTAATGGCTTCTCTTTAAATCTTAAGTTTCTTTCATTGGAAAAAATTAAACTCTTTGCTGTGCAAAGAAGATCCTAGAGGTGGTTGATAGTACACATGGAAAACTGGAAACCCATAACAGCAGGAATTCTTTTTCGTTTTTAAAATATATTTTATTGATTTTTTTTTTTTTATAGAGAGGAAGGGAGAGGGATAGAGAATTAGAAACATCGATGAGAGAGAGACATCGGTCAGCTGCCTCCTGCATGCCCCCTACTGGGGATGTGCCCACAACCAAGGTACATGCCCTTGACCGGAATCGAACCCAGGACTTTTCAGTCTGCAGGTTGACGCTCTATCCACTGAGCCAAACCGGTTTCAGTAGGTATTCTTATTAGTAACATGTATATATTGGTTTGGGGTATTATGCATTGAAAACCTTCCCTGTGCATATGAGAGCAACATTCAAGCGTAATACCAAAGTTTTAAGTTAATTTTGAAATTATTATTTTTTCAAATTTTATTTATGTATTTAAGAAGGAAGGAATATACTTTGTGAATATTTTGGTAAAATATTAAAAATGTAAGCTCTGGACATTGAGACAATCTAGATGTAAAGAATATCACATTTCAGGTGATTGAAGTAAAATGTTAATTATATTTAACAAAGTCTGAGAGTTTTTCTCCATTGTTGTAGGAGAGAAAAATAATAAATCATAAATTCAACTTTCGTTGCAGTAGAGTCCAACAGATCCTAAGACACTGATGTCTATAAAATTAGGAATTTTAAATGATAATAGAGTATTGGAGATCTGCAGCAACTTCATCTTGTGCACAAACATGAAACTGGTTCAAGTAGCTAAACTTCCTTCTGGCCCATGAACATATTTTAGCAAGTTTTACATTCCTTACTAGTTTGTAGTAAAAATTAGATATGTTTCCATTCTTTGCTTAATTATAAGGTCCTTTAAGGCATAATCAATTTATTCTATTCTCCTACAATGTGCAGTATTATGTTTCTCAAGTTATACAAGTTTGACAAATGCTTATAACTGATTAATTAACATCATGTAATTTGCAAGTGGGGCTGTATCAAACATAATAGATTTCTTTCAAATGTGCTACATACATGGACATTGCTATTATTTCTCAGGGACCATAGAATAATCTCCTCTAAAATGCCTATAAGTTATTTTTAGTTTTTTTTTTTCTGATTATAGAGTTAATTTATTTGCATTGAAAAAATTATCAGGAAATACCTAAAAATATAAAGAAGAAAATGTCACTTGTAATTCCATTACTCAGAGGTCTGCTAACATTTTGTACTAATTTGTATTTTCCAGATTTTTTTCTTTGAATACATTCATGAATGTATACTTATTTATTTGTTTGTTTATTCATTTATTGAGGTAGAGGTATAATTGACATATTAGTTTCAGGTATATAATGTTTGGATATTTGTTTTTGTTTTTTAAAATGTATTTTATTTTTACAGAGAGGAAGAGAGAGGGACAGAGAGCTAGAAACATCGATGAGAGAGAAACTGTTTTTGTTTTTTTAATTTTTTTCCTTTAATTCTTTAGTCGGTTCAAAGACAGTGGTTGGAGAGGTCCAAAAGGTTGGGGACCGCTGGTTTAAAGTATTACATATGTCTCCTTTTTCCCCCATTGACCTCTCCCTGGCACTCCCACCCCTCAGCACATGCCTTCACCCCCCTATACAAGTCCTTTGATTGATCTCTTACCGCCCCCCTGCCCCCCCCCCCACCTTCCCCACCTTCCCTCTGCAGTTATTTGGGGTCTTTTTTTTCCTTACTAGTGGCCCGGTGCACAAAATTCGTGCATGGGGTGGAGTGGTCTCCCTCAGCCCGGCCTGCACCCTCTCCAATCTGGGACATCCCTCTCGCAATCTGGGACTGCTGGCTCCTAACTGCTCACCTACCTACCTGTCTGATAGTCCCTAACCACTCTGCCTGCCAGCCTGCTCGCCCCCAACTGCTCCCACACTGGGCTTCTCACTGCTAACTGCCCTCCCTTGCAAGTCTGATCGCCCCCAACTGCACCCCATGCTGGCCTGATCACCCCCAACTTCACCTGCTGGCCTGCTTGCTGCCTACTGCCTCCCCGCCCCCGCTTGCCTGCTTGGCCCCATCTGACACCCCCCTGTTGGCCTGCTCACCCCACAGTGCCTCCTCCCACTAGCCTGCTCACCCTCAGCTTCCCCCACCGCCAGCCTGATGCCCTCACTTCCTGGCCTGATTGCCCCTAACTGCCTCTGCCTCATCCCTGCCACTATGGCTTTGGGCGGCAACCATGGAACTGGCTGAGGGACCTGAGGCTGCGCCCCCTGCTTGGCAGGGCTTCGTGGGGTACCTCAGGCTGCACCCCCTGCATTGGTCCCAGGCCAAGCGACCTGCAGCTGCCCCCACTTGATGGGGCTTGATGGGTGTGAGGCTGGCCAAGTCTGGGTCTCATGCGATTTTGAGGCACATGTGGGTGGGTGAGGACTTGACTCTTGACTCTGATTCCCGTGGCACACCCCAAACTCTGACCAAGGAAGGTTTTCATACACATTTTACTAATTTTCTTTCATCTCTGATACCTCTAGTATAGAGAAAGGGCAAATAGCAATATTAAAATATTTCCTCTAATCCCTTTTAATATGCATGAATTTCGTGCACCGGGTCACTAGTTGTTTAATAACATGCTATTTAGCCACAAGTGTTTACACTTTTTATTGTCTTGATTGTAGTTAATTTCTAATATTATGCCATTGTGATCTGAGAAGATGTTTATGATTTCAGTCTTTTTGAATTTGAAAAGACTTTGCCTGTTATCCAATATATGGTCTTTGAAAATGTCCCATGTGCACTTCACCCTTCCGTACCTTTGGGGTGAAATGTTCTGAAGATGTCAATTAGGTCCATCTGATCTAGTGAGTTGTTTAGGATTGCAGTTTCTTTGTTGATTTTTTGTCTAGAAGATTTATGCAGTGATGTCTAAATTCTCTACTATGATTGTATTGCTGTCAATCTCTCTCTTGATATCTTTCAGAAGTTTTTTTATGTTTTTTGGTGCTCCTGCATTGGGTGCATATATGGTTATCAGAGTTATATGCTCTTGTTTATCGATCCTTGTAGTATTATGAAGTGGCCTTCTTAATCTCTTGTTCTGGCCTTCACTTTGAGGTCTATTTTGCCAGATGTAAGTATTGGTATCCCAGCTTTTTTTTTTTTTTTTTCATTTCCATTTGCCTGAAATATATTTTTCCATTCCTTCACTCTCAAGTTTGTGTGCATCTCTTGTTCTGAGGTGGGTTTCTTGTAGACAGCATGTATATGCGTCATGTTTTCTTATCCATTCAGCCACTCAATGTCTTTTGATTGGAGCATTTAATCCATTTACATTTAAGATAATTATTGATAGGTACTTGTTTGTAGTCATTTTTATTCTGTATGCCTGTGTTCTTCCTTCCCTTTCTATTTCTTCTTTAGTATTTCTTGCATTGCTGGCTTGGTAGTGACAAACTCCCTTAGCCTTTTTTGTTTGTTTGTTTGTTTGTCTGCAAAGCTCCTGATTTCCCCTTCAATTTTCTATGATTGCCTTGCTGGACAGAGTATTCTTGGATTCACTTCCTTGCTTGCATCCCTTTCTATACTTCCTTCCATTGTTTCCCGCCTTGATGTGTTTCTGTTGAGAAATCATTTGATAATCTAATAAGAGACCCCTTGGAGGTAACTCTCTGTCTCTCTCTTGCAGCCTTTAAGATTCTCCCTTTATTGTTAATGTTTGCTATTGTAATTATAATGTGTCTTGGTGTGGGTCTTTTGGGGTTCTTGTTTGGGAATCTGTGCTTATGTGACTTTTCTCTAAACATCAACGATGAGAGAGAATAATCAATCAGCTGCCTCCTGCACACTGGGCATCAAGCTTACAATGCTGGTATGTGCCCTTGACCGTAATTAAACTCAAAACCCCTCAGTCTACAGGCCAACACTCTATCCACTGAGCCAAACCACGTAGGGTGTTGCTCTTCTTCTTGTCCTCTGGCACTCCTATTATACGGTGGTACCTTGAGATACGAGTTTAATTCGTTCCGTTATCTTGAGGCGTGGGAAACTGTGAGATGCTCCAGTCGCGATAAACTAGTGGGTCGTGTGCAGCTGGCCGATCTGCGTGATTACTCCTGTCTCAAATGTTGCTTGTACAATGGTACCTCGAGATGCAAGTGCCCTAACATACGAGATTTTTGAGATACGAGCCGTCGAGCGAGCGAGCTGTTTTTTGCTTTGAAATACGAGCAACATTTGAGATAGGAGTAATCGCGGGGATCGGCCGGCTGCACACGACCCACCAGTTTACTGCGACTCGAGCGTCTCATAGTTTCCCACGCCTCAGTCAGTGTGCTTGTTTACCTTGTTGTCAAAGCATCTTCTGTGCATTTACATACTTTTATCACATTTCTTTTTATAACCATGGGTCCGAAGAAAGCGAGTGGAAAGGTCAGTGCTCAGAAGAGGATGATGTCTATTGAATTAAAGTGTGAAATCATAGAAAAATATGAGCAAGGTGTGCGAGTGGCTGACTTGGCAAGGCAATACGGGCGTAGTACTTCAACGATATGCACTGTGCTTAAACAGAAGGAGTCGGTAAAGGGTATAACGCCAGCTAAGGGCCTTACAATAATTTCTAAGCTCCGTAGCTCTCTCCATGAAAAGATGGAGAATCTACTGATGGTGTGGGTGACGGAGAAGCAGCTTAAAGGAGATACATTAACACATATATGCAAGAAGGCGCGAGCGATTTACAGTGATTTGCTGGAGCAGACCCTGCGCACTTCCAGGGACGAAGCATCGAAAGACTCATTTAAAGCCAGTAGAGGCTGGTTTGGTAACTTCAGGAAAAGGTCCAGCATTCACTCCATCATCAGGCATGGTGAGGCAGCAAGTTCGGATGTGAAGGCAGCTGAGGATTACCTCAAAACTTTTTCCGAACTGATAGAAGCCAAAGGATATATCCCCCAGCAAGTATTCAACTGTGATGACACAGGGCTTTTCTGGAAGAAGAAAAGAGGAGAAGGCGATGCCAGGCCACAAACCCATGAAGGATAGGCTAACTCTCTCACTGTGCGCCAATGCGAGAGGCGACTGCAAGATCAAGCCTCTGCTCGCTCGTATACCATTCGGAAAACCCCAGAGTCTTTAAGTCACATAAGATTTTAAAACATAAACTGCAAGTTATGTGAAGGGCAAACCCGAAGGCATGGGTCACCAGGCAGTTCTTTGTGGAGTGGGTAAACCTGGTTTTCGGCCCTTCTGTTAAGAAATATCTACAGGAAAACAACCTAACCATGCAAGCCCTCCTCATCCTCGACAATGCTCCTGCTCACCCACCGAACCTTGAAGATGAACTCCTCAAAGAGTTGAAGTTTATAAAGGTTGTCTACCTACCTCCCAACACCACTCCTGTCCTGCAGCCCATAAATCAGGAGGTGATTTCTAATTTTAAAAAGCTGTACATCAAGCACCTGTTCCAGCGCTGCTTTGAGGTGATGGAGAACACAAACCTCACCCTTCGAGAGTTCTGGAAGAACCACTTTAACATCGTGATATGCCTCAGAATTATTGATCAGGCCTGGCTGGGTGTTACAATGAGGACTTTGACCTCTGCATGGAAGAAGCTGTGGCTGAGGCCATAGCCGACAGGACCTTTGAAGGATTCGAATCCGAGGTGCCACTGGAGGGAGGAGATAGTGTCTCTGGGAGAATCCATGGGCCTGGAGGTGGATGAGAGAGACGTGACTGAACTCATTGAGGAGCATTCTCTGGAACTCACCATGGAGGAGTTACAAGAGTTGCAGTCTCAGCAACATGCAGAGGTTCTCCAAGAGATTGGTTTCAAGGAGGAGCCAGAGGTGGAGGAGATCTCTACAAGGGAGATAAAAGAGATCTAGGAATGTGGGAGAGGGTGTCACACTTCGTGGAAAAGAAACACCCCGAAAAAGTTGCTACTGGTCGTGCATTGGAGCTGTTCAATGAAACTTGCCTCACCCATTTCAGAAACATTCTGAAAGAGAGGAAGAGGCAAACCTCGTTGGACACGTTTTTTTTTTTTAAATCGGCCAAAAATTCAAAGACCAGTAGCAATTAAGTTCAGTGAAGATTAGTTAAGTTACATTCTGTTTAGGGATAAAGTGTAGCATTAAGAGTATAACGAGTAGGTAAATACACTTTATAAAACCAGTTTATTCCTTTACATTCTCTTTTATTATGTTTTTATACAATATTTGTCATTTATAAATACATTTTTCTTATTCAAAAACATGTAACAAGAACAACTGGGGTGGCATTTTGGGGGCTGGAATAGATTAACGGCATTTCAATTGATTTCAATGGGGGAAATCTCCTCTGAGATACGAGCAGCTTGATATACGAGCAAGGTTACTGAACAAATTAAACTCGTATCTCGAGGTACCACTGTATTTCAAAGCAAAAATCGCTCGCTCGACGGCTTGTATCTCAAAAATCTCGTATGTTAGGGCACTCTTATCCCGAGGTACCACTGTACATATGTTGCTTTGTTTCATGTTGTCCCAAAGCTCCTTTAGGCTCTTTTCCTTTCTAATTTTTTTTCTCCAATTGCGATTCTGCTTGGCTCTGTTTTTCTGCCCTGTCTTTTTACTTGCTAATTCGGTCTGCCACTTCTTCTGGTCTACTGTTGAAACCTTCCAATGTGTTTTTTATTGTAGCTAAAGCATTCTTCATTTCCTCTTTTCTTTTTTTAATTCAATCTTTGTTATTCAGATTATTACATTTGTTTCTTTTTTTTCCTCCTCCATAGCACCCCTCCACCCAGCTCTCACCCTTCCCTCTGCCCTTACCTCCCTCCCATTGATCTCATCCATAGGTGTATGATTTTTGTCCAGTTTCTCCCTGTACACCCCTCAGCCCTTTCCCCCTGAGAATTATCACTCCCTTTCTGTGTTCCTGATTCTATTTTATTCACCAGCTTATTCTGTTGATCTAATTTTTAGATTCACTTGTTGATAGATACGTATTTGTTGTTCATAATTTTTTGGCTTTTACCTTTTTCTTCTTTCTCTTTTAAAAGAGTATCTTTCAGCATTTCATATAATACTGGCTTGGAGTTGATGAACTCCTTTAGCTTTTTCTTCTCTGTGAAGGTCTTTGTCTGCCCTTCAATTCTGAATGATAGCTTTGCTGGAGAGAGTATTCTTGGTTGTAGGTTCTTGCTATTCATCACGTTGAATATTTCTTGCCACTCCCGTCTGGCCTGCATTGTTTCTGTTGAGAAATCAGCTGACAGTCATATGGGTGCTCCCTTGTAGGTACTGAACTGTTTTTCTCTTGCTGCTTTTAATATTCTCTCTTTGTCTTTTGCTCTTGGTATTTTAATTATGATGTGTCTTGGTGTGGTGCTTTTTGGATTCCTTTTATATGGGGTTCTGTGTGCTTACTGGACTTGTAAGTCTATTTCTTTGACCAGATGTGGGAAGTTTTCAGTCATTATTTCTTTAAATAGGTTTTCAGTATCTTTAGCTCTCTCTCTTCTTCTGGCACCCCCACAATTCTGATGTTGGTACGCTTGAAGCTGTCCCAGAGGCTCTTTACATTATCTTCACATTTTTGGATTCTTTTATCTTCTTGCTTTTCCAGTTGAATGTTTTCTGCTTCTTTATATTTCAAATTTTTGACTTGATTCTTGCCTTCCTCTAGTCTGCTGTTAGGACTCTGTATAATATTTTTTATTTCAGTCAGTGTCTCTAGTTTGTCCTTTTTCATCTCCTCTTGTGATTCGCTAAATTTATCCATCTTTTCTAGCATATTCTTGAAAAACCTTATAAGTGTGGTTTTGAATGCTATATCCAGTCGTTTTTTTCCTCCATTTCTTTTATTTGTGATCCCTTCCCTTGTCTTGGCATTTTCACTATGCCAGGGGAACTTCTGTGTTGGATTCAGCCTTATGATACCAGACTTGTAAAACCGAAGAAGCCTTTGTTGAGTTTGGGATGGGTGGAGTCTCAGGGCTTAAGGGACTGCCTTGCCTTCCAGTCGGCCCCACCCTCCATGGCCCATGAATCTCCTGTGACTGGGTAATTGCTGGAGCGGTCCTTGTGTGCGTGCGTCCGCAGTGCCTCTAGACTGCTGCCTTTCCGTCTCCCATGCGTTCCAGGACCACACGAGTCTAGGTCCCCATGGTTTCGCCCGAAACAGGGGCTTAGTGGACTCAGAAGTGTCACAGTTGGGAGGGTCTGTCTCTCGCCCACTTGCGAAAGCCAGTGGCACAATCAGCAATCTTTCCTGCACGCAGTGCCGTGCACGCCACCAGTCCTCTGATCTTTTGAGACTCCCCTAAATTTCCGTGCACCTCTCCCTTTTCACAGTCCAAACTCCCCCTGTCTGAGTTTCGGCTGGATCTGGGGTTTAGTGTCGTAAGATAAGGGATTCAATGCCATTGGAGTCTCAGTTTCCCTCCCGCCAGAGAAAGCCAGCAGGTACTGCGGCACCCGCTCTCTCAGCGCTCGCGTCTCCTTACCTCAGCTTTTTGCAGCTCCTCTGGGTTTCTGTGAGCCCCTCTCTTTCCTTCTAGCTGTAGAACTTCCACTCAGCCAGCTTTCCTGTTCTGGATTATGTCCGTTTTGTCTTTTAGCTGTAGTTTTTTTTGTTTGTTTGTTTGTTTTTAATGTATTTTGTTGATTTTTTACAGAGAGGAAGGGAGAGGGATAGAAAGTCAGGATCATCGATGAGAGAGAAACATCGATCAGCCGCCTCCTGCACGCCCCACACTGGAGATGTGCCTACAAGCAAGGTACATGCCCCTGACCGGAATCGAACCTGGGACCTTTCAGTCCATAGGCCGACACTATCCACTGAGCCAAACCGGTCTTGGCTTAGCTGCAGTTTTGAAATTGTTGTGCAAGGCAGCAGTGTAGGTGTTTACCTATGCCGCCATCTTGCATTCTCTTCCTTCATTTCCTCTTGATTCTTACATAAGTATTGATTTTCTCATCCAGCCAGTTTAGGTACTGTATGACCCTTACTCTGAATTCTTTTTTTGTTTCATTTAGTTACTATACTGGTGACTTCTCCTTTTCTTTCCTTTGGGATTCTTTGTCTCCCTATTTTTGCTTTCACTGAAGTGTCCAGGTATTGAGTTTCTTGGTGCCTGTGGCTGAAGTGACAGGCTTGGCGGAAGGGTCATGCATTCCAAGCCTCATCAGAGTGCCGAAGTGCCGGAGTTGCACATGTGGCCTATGCCTGAAGCTGCAGGTTGGTGGGAGGGGAGCGCACTACGGGGCTCACAGGAGCCTGCAGCCTGAGAGGCCTGAGTCCTGGGTCTGTGGGTCTGTAGCTGCAGTAGCATGTCTTTGGCCGGAGTGGCTATCTGATGGTATCTGAGGTCAGTCTGTGTGGTGGTGAGGGTAGGCTTCCAGTCACAGCAGCTCTCCCCTTCAAAATGGCATGGTTTCTGAGCAAGATTGGCTGCCCTAGGAATCACTACAGCAGTAACAAGGGCCCTCCATCTAGTAGAGTCCAGTCTGCCAACTCTCGAGTCTCCTGCAGGATGTAACTCACACACACACATACACACACACACCCTACACATGTGCTACCTCACTGATATCCTGCTGGCTGCCATTTTGACTCCTCCTTAAATTATTTTTGACTAAGATGAAAATAGAATGACTTGTTAATGGTTGCAGTGAAAATATCTGAAATTGAATTGGTGGTGATTCTAGAATTATTTGCCAAAATCAAGACTTAAACTTCATTTTTAAAGCATCAGAAGTGAAGTAGGTATAAAAAAAGAATTCATAGAAAATTATTTTTCCCAACCCTCTTTTACCTTTTAAAAAAGCTACTTTAAGTGGTTTATTATATGCAGCTATTTCAGTGAATAGATTTAGTATAACTTCAAGTTCAGGTCATCCTTTCTCAGTTGAATCAGGTTGTTACTATAAGCTTTGACTGGCTTTATAAATGCCTCTCTGTTTGGACTGCACAGTCAGGTTATAGTGGCTTTCAGTAGATGCTAGTGCTAGTATGTTTTACTCTTTAGATAAAACAAGGAACCTTTTATAGATAGTGCTTAGCATGGTAACATGAGGTTAGAATATAGGGTGCCCTGTGGTGGAGGCTAGTTAAGGATAGTGTTTATGTATACCCTGCTTGCCAGGTCTTCATTTCCAGATGAGTCAAAAATTAAAGGAGTAAGATGGCAATTTTAGATTTTAGGATAATATTAATAACTTTTTTTAGTACTACTGCTGTGTCATTGCCACCTATTTGATTTCTGTCCCTTTTAGGTAAATATCAGCAGTCACAACTTAAAATAACCAGAGTGCAATACTGTGCATGAGAAAATGTTGGTGATATTTTACTTTATATAAATGAATCATAGTTTATTTTAGGGAATTCCAGAGATTCTTGTGAAATAATTGTGTTTTTTAATGTATAATTTAAACATATATGTTAGATTAAAAATACTATAATTTTTGTTCCTTTTCCAGTGACATTTGCTTTATGTTTCCTCATTATGAAACAAATTTTGTTACCTTTCTATGTTGCTAAAAAAAATTAGATTATGCCGAAGCCACATTCCCTTCCATACCATCACTTTATAATTGAAATACTGAGGTGTATTTCTGTGATAAGTGTTTTGTTAAGGTATTTTAAAATGCATACTTTAGCCCTGACCGGTTTGGCTCAGTGGATGGAGCATTGGCCTGCAGATTCAAAGGCCCCAGGTTCGATTCCAGTCAAGGGCATGTACCTTGGTTGCAGGCACATCCCAGTGGGGGGTGTGCAGGAGGCAGCTGATCGATGTTTCTAACTCTCTATCCCTCTCCCTTCCTCTCTGTAAAATGCATACTTTAAGGATTCGCACACTAAACACAGGTTGTAGAACGATTACCAATAATTGCTAATTTAAATGATTTATCTCATCCAAAGGAGTCAGATAACTAAGATGTGAATTGGCTTTTCTTTTTGTTAAATCTGCCTTTTTTTAAACATTTTTATTTTTAGAGAGTGAGGAAGGGAGAAGGATAGAGAGAAACATTGATGAAAGAGAAACATCATTATTGGCTGCCCCCTACTGGGATTGAACCCGCAAACCAAGCATGTGTGCTGACCTGGAATCGAGTTGGTGACCTCTTGGCTCATGGTTGACTCTCAAACACTGAGCCACACCACTTGGGCAATTTTTTTTTATTAATAGAAGTAATCTTTTTCTTAGGGAAAAAAATGCTAGGATATAAAATCTAATTTGATTCTTTTTTGTTTTTGTTACTCCTCATCTGAGGATATTTTTTCTCCCACTGGTTTTTAAAGAGCATGGCGGGGGTAAGGGATGGGGTGGGGTGAGGTAGAGAGAAAGAGAAACCTTAATGCGAGAGAGACATATGGATTGATTGCCTCCCACATAAGCCCTCAACTGGGCTGGGATCGAACCTGCTACCTTAGCTAACACTTTAACCACTGATCCAAACCTCCCATGGCTCTAATTTGAGTATTTAATTAGATTCTTGTTGTTACTATTATTATTGTTACTAGAGGCCTGGTACACGAAATTCGTGCTGGGGGTGGGGGGACGTGTGTCCTTGAGCCCAGTCTGCTCCCTCCAATCTGGGACCCCTTGAGGGTCAGACATCTCTCTCACAATCCAGGACTGTTGGCTCCCAACTGCTCACCTGCCTGCCTTCCTGATTGCCCTTAACTGCTTCTGCCTGCCAGCCTGATTACCCCCTAACCACTCCCCTCCCAGCCTGATTGATGCCTACCTGCTCCCTTGCCAGTCAGTTTGCCCCCAACTGCCCTTCCCTGTTGGCCCAGTCACTCCCATCTTCCTCCTCTGCCGGCCTGGTCACTCCTAACTACCCTCCCCTGCAGGCTTGATCACTGCCCTCCCTAGCAGGCCTGTTCCCTGCCAATTGCCCTCTCCTGCTGTCCATCTTGTGGTGTCATCTTGTGTCCACATGGGGGCAGGATCTTTGACCGCATGGGGGCAGCCATCTTGTGTGTTGGAGTGATTGTCAATCTGCATATTACTCTTTTATTAGATTAAGGATAGAGGTGTAATCCATGGGTGGGGGCCAGCTGGTTTGCCCTGAAGGGTGTCCTGGATCAGGGTGGGGGTTCCCTTGGGGTGGGGGGTGGCCTGGGCCAGGGGCCTGTGGTGATTTGTAGGCTGGCCACACCCCCCAGCAACCCAAGCAGAGGCTCTGCTATCTGGGATTTATTTATTTTCTGCAATTGAAACTTTGTAGCCTGGAGCAGAGCCAAGCTTTCTGCTGGTACAGCCACTGAAACTTTGTTGCCTTAACCTCCACCAACCAGGCTTTGCTGAAAGCTTGGCTTCCTCCATCACCAAGGGCAACCCAGGACTCTCTCTTGCTCTCTCTCTGGCGGTAGCCATCTTGGTTGGCTTAATTTGCATACTCGCTCTGATCGGCTGGTGGGCATGGCTTGTAAGTGTAGTGGAGGTATAGTCAATTTGCATATATATTTTTTAAGTATATTTTATTGATTTTTTACAGAGAGGAAGGGAGAGGGATAGAAAGTCAGAAACATCGATGAGAGAGAGACATTGATCAGCTGCCTCCTGCACGCCCCACACTGGAGATGTGCCCGCAAGCAAGGTACATGCCCCCGACTGGAATTGAACCTGGGACTTTTCAGTCCGCAGGCCGACGCTCTATCCACTTAGTCAAACCGGTCTTGGCTGCATATTACTTTTATTAGATAGTATTTTAATCTAATTTGATTCTTAAACTGCATAATTATTACTGTTTCTCACCACTGTAAATGCTAATTTTGCTAGATTAATAAGGAAAAAGGGTATATATAAGTAGTATGTGAGTGTATGTTAGGGTAAGTGTAGATTTTAGGGACAACCCTTGATTAGAGAGTAAAAGATGCCTTTAGCATAATGTTGACATTTTATTTTAATAAGTGACTTAAGTTTAACTTTCAGTAGCTGTTCATAGTCTGCCTTACACCTTTTTTTCCCATCTATATTTTTCACTGCTCTAATATAAATCCTGGTCTTGAGGCAAATTGGTTTTCTCCGTACTCCCTGATGCACTTTCTGATGCCCCTTCACACCTCATGGCTCCAGTTTTAGGTTATTCCCTTTGTTTCTGGAGACCTACCCTGTCCACCATAGGAGATACTCCTTCCTCTCATAGCTCTTCACAGGTACCCTGAAACCTTACCTGTTCACATATAGCTGTGATATCTCCTGGGCTTTTAGAACATTTATTTGCCTCTTTAGTAACTTTCATGGAAGGTCAAGAACATGTCTTGAATATTTAAAAAAATCTCTCATATCCCTGAAAACTAAACCTTGCTCATAGTGTGTATTTAGTAAGTATTGCATGAAAGATTGTGACAATGTTGATATTGTATTATTTTTTATACAGTGGAATGAATTTTCTCCACTCTAAAACGGGTTAATGTAAATGCAAATGTACTAATTCGTTTAGGACAGGGTTTCTTGGTGGTTGGCACTGTTCTATTTTCGGCTGGATGATTGTTATGGGGATATTATCTTGTATGGTTTAGCCTGCCCTACTCTCTCCTCACTAGATGTTAGTAGCACTCCTTATCCTCACCCCAGTTGTGAAGACCAACAGTGTCTCTTATATGGCCAAATGTCCCTTGGGGATCAGTATGACTTCTGGTTGAGAACACTGCTTTAGGTAAAAAAAGTATTAGGATTTCAAGATTCTTCTTAATTCTACTTTATAATGTGTGTATGTTTTTGAAGGGCTTTTAAGTAAAAAATGTTTCAAAATTCTTCAAATTTAAACTTGTATAATTTAGGAAACTATCTCAAGGACACTATTATAAAACTTTGATGACTTAAGAATTGGATTTTTTGTATCTATTTTACATTGAATGAATGGATTTTATTTGGTGTTTTCTGCAGATTGAAATTAAAATGAAAAAGTCAGAGGCTGTGAGATGGGAAAAGCTAGAGCGAGAAGAAGAGCTGAAGCCAAAACAGTTTGTAGCAGGTTTGTTTTCTGGCCTTGATGAGCTTTACATTAAAATTGTGTTATGTAGTTGAAATTAAATAGTAATGAGCCTTTTTTGATTTTCATTATTTATTTTCCCAATATAAGATACATCGAGTATCATAAGGTTGCTCTATAATGAATACAAATTAGTTCGTCTTATGAAGGTTCTGACTTCTTAAACTCTTAAGAGTACAAATGAATGGCAGCAAATAGAGAAAATTGGAATTTATTGTTTACCTTTCAGCTTATGACATCAATTGGGGTGGTTTGTTTTTTGTTTTTTTCTTTGCATGTGTGTGTGTTGACCTTTCCTATTTGTGCTTTTTTAGTTTTAAGTGAATTAGTAATTTACCGATAATTTCGATATATTTTCTCCTCTTTCCTCTCCATTTTTCTTTCTTTCTTTCTATGCTAATATTGTCACCTCTGATTTCCTGGAATTTCAGATATTTACTGAATAAAGTATTAATTTCACTATATTGCCTAATACAGTTGTCGGCAAACTGTGGCTCATGAGCGACATGCGGCTCTTTGGCCCTGTGAATGTGGCTCTTCCACAAAATACCACGCGCAGGCGCGCACATACAGTGCGATTGAAACTTCGTGGCCCATGCGCAGAAGTCGGGTTTCGGCTCTCAAAAGAAATTTCAGTCGTTGTACTGTTGATATTTGGCTCTGTTGACCAATGAGTTTGCTGATCACTAGTCTAATATAACGAATTTATTTATTTATTCATAACCTATTTTTACTGATTTCAGAGAGGAAGGAAGGTGGGGGCGGGGAGAGAAACATTAGAGATGAGAGAAAGTCACTGATTGTCTGCTTCCTGTACAGCCCATACTGGCTATTGCAACCCGGTCATATGTCCTGACAGAGAATTGAACTGTGCCCTCCTGGTTCGTAGGTTGATGCTCAACCACTGAGCCATGCTGGCTGGGCTCTTTAGTTACTTTTAGATATTTCACTGCTTTTGTCTATAACAAAACATATTTCCTTGTGGAACTTTTTAGAAAACTCTGAGTTAGCCAACAGATTGCATTTTTATTAATTTTTATTTTGAAATAATTCTCACACAAGTTGCAGAAATAGAGTTTCTATCCTTCACCTAACCTCCCTGGGTGTTAATATTGTAACTAAGTTATAGAATAATTAGTACAATTAGGAAACAGACACCAACAGATAATTTTTAAGAATGCAATTTGGGGCTGGATAATTAAGAATGAAATTTCAAGTTGGCATTTAAGCTATTTTAAGTATCTGTGTCCCACTTTATTTGAAAGACATAGTAAAATATTATGTGCTTCTCTTAGAGCTGACTCCTATAGATTTTGTGGCTGAAATTTATATATACCTCAAAGCATTTTTAAAAGAAACTCGTTAATTGTAGTATCTCATTTAATTCTAACAATGGCCCTATATAGTAGGCAGCCTAATATTGTTTCTGCTAGTTTACAAGCTCAGAAAGGTAAGCAGCTTGTTTTAAGATCACCTAGCGTTTTTTATTATCTAGGAGTAAACCCAGGTCTTCAGAGTCTTGAGTTTGGTTCTTCTGTTAGCCTCTTATGTTTTACTGCTTGTTTCTGCATTTTCTAACAATGAAAAAATCTCTGCTGATATGAGTATCTTTGCAGTTATTTGATATTACAGTGAACTAGAGATTTAAGCCTGCTTCCCCTCCCCTCTGGGGAGCAGGCCTAAGCCATCAGTTGGACATCCTTAGCACTCCCCTGGAGGTGGAGCTGAGCAGCGCTCCCCTGTGGGAGGCACTGACCAACAGGGGGCAGCTCTTGCATTGAACATCTACCCCCTGGTGGTCAGTGCACATCATAGCAATTGGTTGTTTGCATATTAGCCTTTTATTATACAGGCTGAGCAAGGAAGTTAGGTTACTCATCTACTACCTAAAGGTGTTAAAATTTTTCTGAGATCAACTATAAAGATTATTTTAGTTTTACAAACTTTTTCTAAAGTAAATGCTGTGCATCTTCATAAAGATGCTATTCCTCCTGTCCTGTTATATTTTTTAAGGAATTAATATGCTTTTCACATTCCTGTGTACTGCAAGCTGCAGACTGCAGATAAGGGCACATTGCTTAACCTATGTGGGCAGTGGAGATTCAAACCTGTGTTCCCATCCTTCTAGGAAGTCTGTATTAGGATTAATTAAATACATGTTTCCTAGGCTCCTGATTTTCATGGCAAATTAAAATTTTTCTTTGGCTACTAGTGATAATATACAGAGATAGAGGAGATTGCTAGTAGAGGAAGGTAGCTAGTGTTTGAAAAATAGTATGCTTGCCTTGAATAAAACTGTGGTGTGTTGTAGTTTTGTTTTGAGGCAAGGATAGGCAGGGAGAAAGTTGATTTACCCGTGAAGAGAAAAGAAGGAAAAATAGAATGAACAATTAGTAGTTTTCTCATTTATTTTGAGGAAGGGGATATAGAGAGGCAGTAGTGGAAGGACATTTAGATTAGTATTAATGTGTTCTAATATATTGGTAAGAAACCTTTGAATTAGTTTTTTTAAAAATCTCTGTAGTTGCATTGTCAAAATATAGTAGCTGCTAGCCACATTTACCTATTGAGCACTTGAAATATGATCAGCCTGATTTGAGATGTGCTCTCAGTGTAACATATATAATAAATTTTGAAGGCTTAGTATGAAAAAAAAGAAATGCCATAAAGTTTGTATTTTATGCTGAAATGATACTATTTTGTATTTATTAGGTTAAATAAATATATTATTTAAATGCATTTCACCTGATTCTTTCTAGTAAAGTGGCACTAGAAATTTTTAAATTATATATGTGGCTTGCATGATAGTTCCATTGAGGCCCAATGCACAAAGATTCGTGCAAGAATGGGCCTTCCTTTCCCTGGCTGCCAGCACTGTCTTTACTCTAGCCTGGGGCCGCTTGGCCCTTGCATATGCAAATCAGTCTGTCATCTTTGTTGGGTTAATTTGTATACTCCTGATTGGCTGGTGGGCATTGCGAAGGTATGGTCAATTTGCATCTTTCTCTTTTATTAGTGTAGATTAGACAGTCAACAGAACTGCTCTTACAGCTACTGGGTAGGTTAGTTAGTTTTAAATTATTTGTGTGCCAAAATCTTGATTCCTTTGGTCTTTGGGGCAGCCTTGACAGTGCCCTGAGTCTTTGGGCTAGTATCTGTCTGCCTGCAAACAGCCTCCATTTATCCCAGTGTGCCCTATAAATACCTTTATTTGCTATGTGGGCATTGAACTCTAAGTCATCTCATATAGTATTTTTCAATATTACGAACTTGATTCTTATTATCTTCTTTTGAAGTATTGTGATATTTTTAATGTGAGGGGAGAATGGATGAATTAACTCATTACAGAATAGGATGGATAATTATTTACATTTGCAGTTTATTTCTACTCTGGAAGATATATAAGTATCTTAGAAAAGATCACATTTTTAACATTAAAATGTTGTCGATAAGAGAAATTTCTGAATGAAGCAACTTAAAAAACATATTAGTTTTATAATTATACTGTCTTTGCAACTTTTCTATAAATATAAAATAGTTTGTATATACTTTTCACTTAGTTTCCCCTATTATTAACATGAAGAATCTGTTCTTAATCTAATTTTGCATAATGTATCAAAAGTTTTCATTTTATGGAACCACTTTGTTCAAAAGAGACTTCTACATTTTACATTATGTTGATTCAGTTTTTAGAAGTGTAAGTTTAATTATTGATTTCTATCAGAAAGATACTTATTTCAAACATGAAGTTTAATAAAATTTAATCACCTGTTATTTGCTAAGTTGTTCTTTACATCATGGTCACAAAATTTATATATTCTTGGCATAATCAACATAGTTGATTAATCACTTCTTTTTACTCCTCTGTAGATGTAAAGAACCTATATCCATCATCATCTCTTTATACAAGAAATTGGGATAAATTGGTTGGAGAAATCAAGGAAGAAGAAAAGAATGAGAAGTTGGAGGGAGATGCAGCTTTAAACAAATTATTTCAGCAGATCTATTCAGATGGTTCTGATGAAGTGAAGCGTGCCATGAACAAATCATTTGTAAGAATATAAACTTTAAGAATATATAATGTGGTAGTAAATTTCAAAAATTTAAAAAGAATAAGATCAAAATTTGAGTCCAAATTGCATGTACTTTAATTGGGAGATCTTTTTGAATAAGCTTTGTCTGAACATTTCTTTTTGCTCTAAAATTTCTTAGAATAATTACTGATGAAATCAAACTGGTGGAGGAGATAAGAAATAAGTGGTTTACACCGGATATTTTTTATCATTGAGTTAGAATTGGAAAGGCTTAAGAAATACCAAGGTTACAGTGGATGATACAGAATTGTTCTAGTTAGATTTATCAGAATAGCTGAATGAGCTTCCATTGTTTACCTTCTAGAATCATGTTTAGAGTCTCAATGTCAGGGGTGAAGAATACAGAAGGGAAACTTCCAGAACAGTGTTTGGCAAGTGAAAGTGCATATTATTATTCATTGGATTTTTAATAATTTCTCAAAAAATATTAAGAAAATTCAGATTTTTGCCAGGGCAGCATAAATGCTGTCTGTATTAGGCCTCAAGTTCTAAGATCTCGATAACAAGTCATCACTGAGAATTAAGTAGATTTTTTGCTTGAATATGTAATCATTTGATTTTTACCAATAGCACTGAAAATATAATTTTTTTTTTTTCTTTAGAGCTGGGGGGCGAGGAGGGAAAGGGGATAGGGGAAGAAAGAGAAGAAAGAAACATTGATGTGAGAGAGAAACATTGATCCATCACCTCCCATAGGTACCCTGGAATGGAATCCATAGTCTTTTGGATTGATGATGCCTCCAACCAACTAAGTCATTTGGCCATGGCTGTAACTCTCTTCTCTTAAGGCATTTATATTTACAGTAGAATGTTAAAATTAACAATTACTAATTAATATTTAGGTAATCTGTGTGTTTGAGGTTTAGATACTCCACATAAGTTACTATATGGTAAATGGTCATGATTGTGTTTTTCATGGTTGACTTAAAACATTTTTGTTTTAATTAAACTTTATTTTGAGATAGTTGCTGATTCACATGCAGTTGTAAGAAATGAGGAATACTCCTTATATCCTTAGTTTTCCTCAATTGAAACATTTTACAAAACTGTAGCACAGCATTACAACCAGGATATTGGCAGTTAAAGTACAGAACATTTCAATTGCCACAGGATCCCTCCTTATCATTTTATAGCCATACCCACTTTGCTCCCACCCTACCCCTTCTTAAACCCTTACAACCACTAATCTGGCAAGTCTTTGTTAGATATGTAGTTTGCAGATATTTCTCACAGCCTGTTAGCTTGTCTTCTCATTTTTAAAAATACATATTTTTTTAATTGATTTCAGGAAGGGAAAGGGAGAGAGAGAGAAAAAAACATCAATGACGAGAGGGTCATTGATTGGCCGCCTCCTGCATGCAACCAGGTCATGTGCCTTGACTGGGAATTGAACTGTGACCTCCTGGTTCATCCGTTGACACTCAACCACTGATTCAAGATGGCTGGTTCACTTTTTTAATGTTCTTTGCAAAGCCAAAGTATGTCATTTGATGAAATTTAATTGATCATTTTTTTTCCCCTTTGTGGATCATGCTTTTAGTGTCAAATCTAAAACTTAGTCCTGGATCTCAAAGATATTTTTCCTACATTTTTATAAAATAAAAGTTTTGTAGTTTTACGTATTAAATTGAAGTCATGATCCATTTTGATTTAAAGTGTGAGACAATGATTAAGGGTTTTTGTTTGTTTTAATCTATTTATAATCTATTACTCTACATGTTGAAAAGATTGTCTTCCCTCCATTAAATTTCTTTTCACATTTCTCAAAAATCAGTTCAGCATTTTTCGTGAGTCTGTTTCCAGGTTCTCTGTTCCATTGATCTACATGTCTCTCTCTTTGTTAATACCACAGTCTTGATTACTATAACTATAGAAGTCTTGAAATTAGGCAGACTTATTCTTTCTACTTTATTATTCATTTTTAAATTGTTTTATCCTAGTTCCTTTGCCTTTCCATATACATTTTATAATATTTTGTTTATATGTACAAAAAATCCTTTTAGGAATTGGATTGAACTCTATATCAATTTGGAGGTATTGACATCTTTACTCTGTTGAATTTTCCAACCCACTTATTTAGTTTTTTTCTGATTCCTTTCATCAACATTGTGCAGTTTTCAGCATATAAATCCAGTACATGTTTTGGTAGATGTGCCTAAGTATTTGATTCTTCTTTTTTTTTTTTAGTGATTATAAATAATACTACATTTGATATTGTTTGTTGTTTATATCTAGAAATACAGTTGTGCTTTTTTAAAATGTTTGCCTTATATTCTGTGAATTTGTTGAACTTAGTAGTTTTAGAAGATTTTTTCATAGATTTCTTTTTTTTAAATAAATCTTTATTGTTCAGTTTATTACAGATGTTTCTCTTTTTTCCCCCCATAGTTCCCCCACACCTGATTCCCTACCCCCTACCCTATATCCTTACCCCCCTGCCACTGTCCTCATCCATAGGTATAAGATTTTTGTCCAGTCTCTTCCCGCACCCTTCACAACCCCTTCCCCCCGAGAATTGTCAGTTCATTCCCTTTCCATGCCCCTAATTCTGTTATATTCACCAGTTTATTCTGTTCATCGGATTTTTTATTCACTTGGTTTTTAGATTCACTTGTTGACAGGTATATATTTGTTATCACTTTGTTGTTCATAATTTTTATCTTTACCTTTTTTTTCTTTCTCTTCTTAAAGAATACCCTTTAGCATTTCATATAATCCTGGTTTGGTGGTGATGAATTCCTTTAGCTTTTTCTTGTCTGCGAAGCACTTTATCTGACCTTCAATTCTGAATGATAGCTTTTCTGGGTAGAGCACTCTTGGTTGTAGGTTCTTGCTATTCATCACTTTGAATATTTCCTGCCACTTCCTTCTGGCCCGCATAGTTTCTGTTGAGAAATCATCTGACAGTCTTAGGGGTACTCCCTTATAGGTACTCTTTTTCTCTTGCTGCTTTCAAGATTCTCTTTTTGTCTTTTGCTCTTGGCATTTTAATTATGATGTGTCTTGGTCTGGTCCTTTTAAGATTCCTTTTGTTTGGGGTTCTCTTTGCTTCCTGGACTTGTAAGTCCATTTCTTTTACCAAGTGGGGGAAGTTTTCAGTCATTATTTCTTCAAATAGGTTTTCAGTATCTTGCTCTCTCTCTTCTTCTGGCACCCCCATAATTCTGATGTTGGTATGCTTAAAGTTGTCTCAGAGGCTCCTTACACTCTCTTCACATTTTTGGACTCTTTCCTTTTTGTTTTTCTGGTTGGGTGTTTTTGGCTTCCTCATATTTCAGAGATACTGTATTTGATTTGATTCTTGGGGTCCTCTAGTCTGCCATTGGATTTCTATATATTATTCTTTATTTCAGACAGTGTATGCTTAATTTCTGACAGATCCTTTTCCATTGCTTTGGCATTCTCATTAAGATCCTTGAAGGTCTCACTAAGTTTCTCGGTGGTTTGTAGAAGGTTCTTGAGTAACCTTATAAATGTGGTTTTGAACTCTATGTCTAGTAGTTTGCTTTCTTCCATTTTTTTCATTCATGACATGTTTCTTTGTCTCTGCATTTTGGCTGCTTCCCTGTGGTGATGGAGTGGCTTTGTGTACTAGTTGTCCTTTAGGGCTCAGTAGTTCTGCCTCCCCAATCACCTTAGGTGGACATTCTTGATGCACCCCTTTGTGGGCTGGGTATACAGCCTTGTTGTAGTTAAGCCTTGATTACTTTTGGTACACTGGGAGGAATTGACCTCCAGGCCAATTGGCTGTGAGGACCCCCTGAATCTGTAATGGAAGAACTGCTGTGCTGGAGACACCCCTATGGGATAGGACTTGCTTCAGTGGGGCTTTGGTGCTTGCCGAGTCTGCCTCTTGAGTGTGTCACTTATGTATGTAAGGAGTTGAAATCTGGTGTCATCTCACACTGACCTTTAGGTACGCTGGTTCCTGGATCTCCAAGGAGGTGCAAGTCAGCTAGTGTCTGAGGCCACCTAGCAGGAGCTACAGGGAGATTTGCAGATTTCTCCTCTTTGCTTGGAGTTTGGAAGTTTTGGAATTGTCTAACCCAGTTGCAGTTTGTTAGGTTAAGCTGCTAGAGGGAAGGCCATTCATATGCAAAAGCCGCTGCAGCCAGGTGGGTTTGTATATTGGGTGGGGTGGGGTTTCAGGGATCACTAGGCTAGAGTTTCGTAAACCATGATGGCTGCCAGTCAGCCCTCACTATCGTGTTCTGTTCAGTGTCCCCAATCCAGTGCCCTGTGCCCTAGCGCAGTATACAATGATTCCTGTGCACACTTCTGCGAGAGAGCCACTATCCCTGTGCACACTTCTGCGAGAGAGCCACGACCCAATGGTAGACAGTCCAGTTTCTCCCTGTATGAGTCTGGGTCCCCAGAATCTCGCCAGAAACTGGATTTGAGAAAGTCAGGAATTTGTAACTTCCTAACAATTGAAAAAAAACACAGTACACATCAGCCTGATTCACACGCGTCTCTGTACCTCTGCCTTTCTGAGCCTCTGCACATCCTGCCAGATCTCAACGCACATTTTTCTTTTCATCTAGTTGCAGAACTTCCACTCTGCCGGCCTTCCTGTGGTTCTGGGGGATAGTCATTTTGTCTTTTAGTTGTAGTTTTGGTGTGGTTGCGAGAGGCAGCACACATATAGGTGTATACCTTATGCCGCCCTCTTGGTACTCCATAGATTTCTTTATATCTAAGAAGAATAGAGTCCTGCTTTCTATATCATGTTGTTTTCAAACATGGACTGTTTTATTTTTTCCTTTCCTTTTCTTTTCTT
>JAAGEH010000012.1:23698617-23763479 GCA_011751065.1 Lasiurus cinereus
CCACCCTTCCCTCTGCCCTTACCTCCCTCCCATTGACCTCATCCATAGGTGTATGATTTTTGTCCAGTCTCTCCCTGTACACCCCTCACCCCTTTCCCCCTAAGAATGATCAGTCCACTCCCTTTCTGTGCTCCTGATTCTATTATATTCACCAGTTTATTCTGTTGATCAAATTTTTAATTCACTTAATTTTTAGATTCACTTGTTGATAGATATGTATTTGTTGTTCATAATTTTTTGGCTTTTACCTTTTTCTTCTTCCTCTTCTAAAAGAGTATCTTTCAGCATTTCATAATACTGGTTTGGAGTTGCTGAATTCCTTTAGCTTTTTCTTATCTGTGAAGCTCTTTATCTGCCCTTCAATTCTGAATGATAGCTTTGCTGGATAGATTATTCTTGGTTGTAGGTTCTTGCTATTCATCACGTTGAATATTTCTTGCCACTCCCGTCTGGCCTGCATCGTTTCCGTTGAGAAATCAGCTGGCAGTCGTATGAGTGCTCCCTTGTAGGTAATGAACTGTTTTTCTCTTGCTGCTTTTAATATTCTCTCTTTGTCTTTTGCTCTTGGTATTTTAATTATGATGTGTCTTGGTGTGGTCCTCTTTGGATTCCTTTTATATGGGGTTCTGTGTGCTTCCTGGACTTGTAAGTCTATTTCTTTGACCAGATGTGGGAAGTTTTCAGTCATTATTTCTTCAAATAGGTTTTCAGTATCTTGCTCTCTCTTCTTCTGGCACCCCCCACAATTCTGATGTTGGTACGCTTGAAGCTATCCCAGAGGCTTCTTATATTATCTTCACATTTTTGGATTCTTTTATCTTCTTGCTTTTCCACTTGAGTGTTTTCTGCTTCTTTATATTTCAAATTTTTGACTTGATTCTTGCCTTTCTCTAGTCTGCTGTTAGGACTCTGTATAATATTTTTTATTTCATTCAGTGTCTCTAGTTGGTCTTTTTTCATCTCCTCTTGGGACTCGCTAAATTTATCCACCATCTCTAGTTGGATCTTTTGCATTTCTAGTTGATCCTTTTGCATCTCCTCTTGGGACTTGATAAATTTATCCATCTTTTCTAGCATATTCTTGAAAAACCTTATAAGTGTGGTTTTGAATGCTATATCCAGTCATTTTTTTTTTCTTCCATTTCTTTTGTTTGTGATCCCTTCTGTTGTCTCGGCATTTTTACTATGCTGGGGGAACTTCTGTGTTGAATTCAGCCTTATGATACCAGACTTGCAAAATCGAGAAGCCTCTGTTGAGCTTGGAATCGGTGGAGTCTCAGGGCTTAAGGGATCGCCTTGCCTTGCAGTTGTCTCCGCCCTCCACGGCCCCTGATTCTCACGTGACTGGGTAATCGCTGGAGCGGTCCTTTTGCGCACGCGCCCACAGTGCCTCTAGACTGCTGCCTTTCCGGCTCCCCTGCGCATCAGGACCACACGAGTCTAGGTCCCCATGGTTTCACCCGAAACAGGGGTTTAGTGGATTCAGAAGTGGCATAATTGGGAGGGTCTGTCTCTCGCCCACTGGCGAAAGCCAGCGGCACAATCAGCAATTTGTCCTCCGCGCAGTGCCGTGCGTGCCACCAGACCGCTGATCTTTTGCAACTCCCCTAAATTTCCATGCACCTCTCCCTTTTCACAGTCCAAACTCCCCCCCCCCTTTTGAGTTTCGGCTGGATCTGGGGTTTAGTGTCGTAAGATAAGGGGTTCAATGCCTTTGGGAGTCTCCGTTTCCCTCCCACCAGAGAAAGCCAGCCAGGTACTCCGGCAACCACTCTCTCAGCGTGCGCGTCTCCATACCTCAGCTTTTTACAGCTCCTCTAGGTTTCTGTGAGCCCCTCTCTTTCCTTCTAGCTGTATAACTTCCACTCAGCCAGCTTTCCTGTGGTTCTGGATGATGTCCGTTCTGTCTTTTAGTTGTAGTTTTGAAATTGTTGCGTGAGGCAGCAGTGTGGGTGTTTACCTATGCCGCCATCTTGGATTCTCCCCTCTTTTACTGAGCTTTTATATCATGAATTGCTGTTGACTTGTTGAATGCTTTTTCTGCATTGATCAATATAATAATGTGATTTTTTTTTAGCTTTATATGATTAAAATGATTGATTTCTATTGTTGAACCAGCCTTGCAACCCTGGAATAAATTCCACTTTGTCATAGTGTATAATTCTTGTTATATATTGCTCAATTCTATTTTCAAATACTTTGTTAAGGATTTTTGTGTCTATATTCAATGAGGGAATTGGTCTGTAGTCTTTTTTGTTGTTGTTCTTTGTCAGGTTTTGGTGTCAGGGTAATACAAACTTTATAAGAGGATTGGGAAGTGCTTCATCTACTTTTTTTTGGAAGAGCTTGGGTAGAATTGGGGTTCATTATTCTTTAAGCATCTTTAAACCAGTGATATCATCTGAGCCTGTTCATTTCTTTTGAGGGGATTTAAAATTATTGTTTTACTCCAGGCAGTGTTGTTCAGTGGGTGTGCATTGACCCATGAACCAGGAGGTCATGGCTCTTTTCTCTGCCAGGGCACATGCCTCGATTTCAGGCTCAATCCCCAGTAGGGGGCATGCAGGAGACAGCCAATCAATGATTCTCTCTCATCATTGATGTTTCATCCTTTTCTCCCTCTTCCTTTTTCTGAAATCAATAAAAACATATATTTTTAAAAATTATTATTTTAATTATCCTCATAGGGTATAAGACTATTCAAATTATCTGTTTCATATTGAGTGACTGTGGTAGTTTGTCATGCACCCACACAATTTATACGTGAACATGATGCTCCTATCTACGTACTCTAGACTTTTCAGGTTTTACAGAACATGGTAACTTCTCTGGAAAGCTTAAGATTAAATCAAAATATGGTCTTGAGTTTTATTGAACCACATATTGCTAATATTTGGGACTCGCTTCAAAGATTTTTTAGAAAAAATATTTTGATTATATGGTCTAAGAATTAACCTATTTTTGTTTCTTATTGCAGATGGAGTCTGGTGGTACAGTTTTGAGTACCAACTGGTCTGATGTAGGTAAAAGAAAAGTTGAAATCAATCCTCCTGATGATATGGAATGGAAAAAGTACTAAATAAATTAATTTGCTATTACTGTATTGCATACATTCACCTAATGCCCATTGTGTATTATTAATATTGCATTCTTGAATTTTGAACACTGAATATCTTTTTCAAAGATTATACCTCTTTACCTCTCTGTGCTTTAGAAATTATTTTCTTTCAAGTGTTCAAAGAGTCTGATGAAGAATATAAGTCATATTTTATCACTCTATCCTTAAGGATTTTAGACTTGCTGAGATGGAGTGAAGTATCATTTGCTACTAGATAGATTAGTTCTATCTAATTGTGGGAATGGAGAAATTGTTCATTGGGTATCTTGGGTTATTGCCTTACTTTTGATCCAGTGTTCTGTTAATAATTTATCAGACTTGGCAACTTTGGATGAGCATAGATTTTTCAATTTCAGTGTTATGTTGTTTGCTTTAAAATTGCTTTTGAATTGAATTGTAAATACAATTTTTTTTCTGTGAAGAAGTTTGGCTTATTTACATTTTTCTTAAGTTTTTAATGAGAACTTTGAAAAATTATTTATCACAGGGAATTCCCATTTGGTTCTTTTTATGAGAAGTCTTTGTAATTGCACTGGGATTTTGATCCTTATCTTCCAAATTCCTGTATAAAACACAGACACCTGAGTTTAACATGCTGCAAATTTAACTGTACTGAAAGCTAACCTGTGAAGATGAGAAAAGAGTGATTTTAAGGAAACCCAACTTCACTTTGTGCTGCTTTTGCCTTACTAGGATTCTGTTAGTTGGTTTTTATAGGATTTACTTACTTTTTTCTTTATTTGAAAACCTTTTCATATCCCATGGTTACTTTTGTTTCAGTGGGTTAGGGTAGCTGCTAAGAGAGTAAATTAATATGTACCTATTTAGCATTATTTAGTAATGTTTTGTGGTAAGCCACTGCTCTGTCTTCATAGGCTAGGGTGAATGGAAGGCAAATTTGCCATCATTTCAGCCTCCGAAGGAGTGAGAATTTAGCCTCTTTTAATCATTTGATATGAAGTTTAGAGTTGTTCATAAGGGAAATGGCGTGATACCAGAGTATGCCCAAACCTGTTAGTTATAATTATTTAAACATGGGGGAAGAGGGAAATAAATGTCAGAGTGTTTACTTGTCCTTTTTGCCCATTTAGAGCTACAGGTTACACTTTTTTGTTCTTTAACACTGAAGGTAAAGGTATAAGTAAGTTCTTTATTGTATGAATTCTAAATTTTTTCCCATAGGGAAACTATTAGTGAGTTTTTCATTCTCTATGTCAAATTTTCTCAATACCATTAGTCCTAAGGGATTGGTAGGGTGTTGCTGCAGAGGTGATGTCAGGGAAGAATACAGCACTACACCAGAGATAAGAATCTTAATTCTAGCAAGTCTCTGCCACCAAGTGGCTTTATAATCTTCAACAGGTTTAGCCTTTCTGACTTAGTTTTTGGCTCTCTAAATAATCTATAGGACTTAGAATTATAAGAAGAAGCCCAGGATTCTAAATACAGAAACTTTTTGCCAGTTAAAAATAACTTTTTTCTTTCTTAGGAATGACACTATAATGGAAATTTGTTTTTTTTTGTGTGTGTGTTTTCTTTTAAATTTAGTACTACTTTTTCTTATATTTTAAAGGATACATTATATATAAAGTGTGTTTATTGGCAAGGTTTGTTAAAATTATAAAATATAGTCCAGTCAGCATAGCTCAGTGGTTGTGTGTCAACCTATGAACCAGGAGGTCACAGTTCTATTCCGGTTAGGGCACATGCCCAGGTTGTGGGCTCAGTTCTCATTGTGGGACATGCAGGAAGCAGTCGACCAATGATTCTCTTACATCATTGATGTTTCTTTTCTTTTCTTTTTTTATTGATTTCAGAAAGGAAAGGCGAGGGAGAGAGAGATAGAAACATCAGTGATGAGAATCATTGATCGGCTGCCTCCTCCACAACCCCTACTAGGAATTGAGCCCACAACCCAGGCCTGTACCCTTGACTGGAATCGAACTCAAGACCCTTCATTCCGCCAGCTGACGCTCTGTGCCCTGAGCCAAACCAGCTAGGACTCATCATTGATGTTTCTACCTCTCTCTTCTCCCTTCATCTATGAAATAAATAAAAATATATTTAAAAAAATAATTTTTAAAAAGTTGTAAGATACACCCGAATTAGTTTTATTATAAAGAAGGGAATTTGAAGTAGTTTAGACTTTTGTCCTAAAGTACTGCTTCTCTTTCCCCATTACACATAATGAATATTTGTAAGCCTCCAGAAAGTTAAAACTTCCTTTTGATTAAGAACTTTGTAACTTTATCCTTATTCTCTATTATCTTAGCTTAGCTATTATTAATTGGTGTCACTTTTTAGACTCCCATTTGCAATTCTCAATTTTTTGTTCTCTTGGCATTCTTGGTTAATCTTTTGTTTCTTTGAAATGTACATTTTTCACTTAGTATTTCTTTTTAAAGTTTAGTTCTGGAAGCCTTTTTTTTTTTCTTCTTAATCTTAAAATTTTCATCTATTCTGATTTCTGTAATCACCTATACCTTGATGATTTCCCAGAACTTTCCCACTATCTTCAAAGAATGGAATAATCTACTTCTTTGAATTCTGCTAACAAGGAATCTGTTAGGTGGCTATAACATATGTTTGAAACAGCAGGGTCCATTTCAATAATTCTGTCTTGTATCCTAACCCATTTATAATTGGTTGCTAACTAGTAAGTTCACTTATTAATATTGGCAATTACTGGTCACTTATAAAAAATAACCTGCTTTCTCTATGTTTATATGATACGCAGGAAAAGGATGGCTTGCATTAACTACAATTTTTTTTTTTTACATTTTTATGCTTCAAATTTGTGATGTTCACTAACTACAGAACATGGAATTATTATGGTTACTGTCTTCCTTTGGGATAGGATTTTTTAGTAGGCTACTAGTATAGGACAGGGAAGAAAAAAATTGGACTGTCCCATATAAATTTTCTAGATAAATTTCAACAAACATTTAAAATAAGGATATGTTACTATTGTTATAAATAGTCAAATTTAATTTTAATTTAGTTCAGTAATTGCATATTTGCTTATCCTTTCCCATATTATCTTTTTTTCTTTTCCAGTTATGTATATTTTCACTTTTAGCTATTGATGATCTCTGAGATACATCACTGACCCAGAGCAGTATTAACTTACTAATGTGATCCGCCCAGTGCATTTTAAGTCTTTTGGGATCTTCCTATTCCTAGTCCACATTAATGTGCATTTCTCTGACTGGTAGCTATTACTAATGTTTCCAAAAATGTTAGAAAATTTCTGGGTGGTGTGTGTGTGTTTTGTTACAAGAGCTACTTTTCTTTGTAACAAGCCCTAAAGAAGTTTACCTCTATACTCATACCTGCTATTATTGTCCCATAGGAATATAGATTTTGGTTATCTCTGTGTTGGAGGAACTAAGGAAAAAATAATAATAAAAGCTAAAAGTAAAAAATAATGGTTTCTGTGCCAGGGAGTCATGTGTAGTTTTATTTTTTTTTTAATTGTATTTTTTAAATAGTTTTGTTTATTTTTCAATTACAGTTGCTATACAATATCATATTAGTTTCAGATGTACATCATAGAGATTAGCCATCTATATAATTTATCATCTCAATAAATCTAGTGCCCATCCAGTACCATAGTTACTAAAATATTATTGACTATATTCCCTATGGTGTACTTGACATCCTTGTGGCTGTTTTTATAACTAGCAGTTTGCACATCTTAATCTCTTCTCTTTCTTGTTTTTGGTTAGTCAAGGATATTTTTCCACTGATTTTTAGAGAGAGTGGAAGGGAGGGGGAAAGATAGAGAAACATTGATGTGAGACAGATACATATATCAGTTTCCTCCTGCACTAGGATCGAACCTGTGACTTTCAGTCCACAGGCCTACACTCTAACCACCTTGCTGAACCCACCAGGACTCTTTCTTTCCCTTTTTAATAAGCGGGATGATCTGGTTTCCTTTGTCTCCAACTATGCATATTCTATTGTAAGATCATTTTGTACACAGTAATCTCTAACCAAGAGATTTTATTTTGGAAATGTCTGATAACTTGTGGGCAAATTGGAGATATTGAATTACAGATGTTATTTGGAGTCATCCTTGTGATTTGCTTCTGAAATTAATTTAACATAATAGCTTCTCTTCCTACCTCAGTGAACCTGCCCCGCCTTCCCTAAACAGCTAAAATCAAATGTATTGCTAACCCCTTAGAGCAATAACAGTGGTAGCTATTCTGTACTAGAACGTTTTATGTGCCAGGTGTCACTAAGTGCTTTATATACTCTACCTCATTTATGAAAGCATTGTAAAGTAGTAATAGCATGCTGTTAGTATATATATTTTAAAATGAGGCTAAAGTTAAGTTCTTTGCCCAAATTCATTCCACTAATAAGTGAGGAGGAAACTAGAATTTGAATCCAGGCCTGTCAGACTCCAGTGCTCATGCATTTAACAACTGTTACTTCCACGTCAGGCAAATGAGTTGGATATGGAATGATTTTTATTAATAAATCAACTTTTTACAATGAAGCAGAGAATGTGCAAGTTGAATTATTTTTTTCTTGTACACGGGGTGAAAAGGTATATTCTTAAAGTTCAGAATATTATAAGTTTCCTAAATAGGAAAGCTTATTAAGAATATAAATCTTGTCAAAACTGGTTTGGCTCAGTGGATAGAGTGTCGGCCTGCGGAGTGAAAGGTCTCAGGTTTGATTCCTGTCAAGGGCATGTACCTTGGTTGAGGGCACATCCTCAGTAGGGGGCATGCAGGAGGCAGCTGATAGATGTTTCTCCCTCGTCGATGTTTCTAGCTCTCTAGCCCTTTCCCTTCCTCTCTGTGGAAAGTCAATAAAATATATTTTAAAAATATATATATAAATCTTGCCTCTTACCTCAAGTAGTCCTGATTTGTGTTGAAAGTGCTATTTTTCTCAAATCCAGATACTGAAGAGAAAAAGGTACCCTTATAACTCCTACAGATATAAGAAGACTGGCATGTTATCTTGATCAACTTCTTTTTAAATGTGGGTGCACTCACACTAGTTTTTATTGTACAAATAAAGGCTAAGATTGTTTTTTTAAAATACATAGATTAGGGTTGGTGTATCACTGATTTCTTCAATAAATTTGGAATGATTCAGGTTTAGTCCCTTTGTTCCAATTATGTTAGCATTGTATATATATTCTGAATTTCAGCATGTCCAGAATCTTTTAAATGTTATCATTGCTGTGCCTTCAAATTTGAATTTTTAATTCTTTGCATTGAAACTTCATACCAATCACATTGACTTTATTTTTTCTTATGATATAGAATTTCATTATACAAAAAGATGCTTTAAAAACAATACTGCTTACCCAAAGGCCATTTTTTTTATATCAAAAGAGTTAGGAAAATAATCTTCAACTCCTGCATATGGGCTTTAAAAAACCATACTCTACAATGCAACTAAATAACAGTAAACTATTGCACATACTATATGCTTAATACTCTGTTAAGTGCATGAAAAGGCAGTATTGTTTAGTGGTTGCTTAGGATCAAATCCTGGCTGCATTGTATACCTAGCTGAGTGACAGTGGGTCAGATATTTGATGTCTGTGCCTCACTTTTCTTATCTATAAAAATGGGCTGTTATAAGTTAAATGAGATAATTCTACAATTATTTCTTTTAATTCAGAAGCTCTAAAAACCAGATTTGTGTGTATATATGACTCTGTAGTACAAAACCTGACATGAACCTAGAATATGAATAATCATATTTTGTTGCAGAAACATAAATATGTTTAATTACAGAATGTTTGCACAGATCCTTCTGAGGTGGTTACAAAATAAATGCTATACCTATATTTTGCAAAACAAAATTCTAAATTCAGAAACACATGGCTCCAGGGTTTTGAAAGAATTATGTACTTGTCTATGTAAAGAGCAATGCTTCTTGTTACAGATAGCATCAGCTTATTGTATAAGCTTTTCGACTGAGGTTTACATCCTATGGCAAGCCTTTCTGTTTTATAAGTTGAGTCCTTTTAAGATTCAGGATTCTGTATGAGGAAAGTATATCTGCTAGTTAATATAGTTTTTTAAATTTATGCTTTAAAAGTATAGAGTTCATAAAAAGTCTTGCTTTCAGTGAGTATTAATTTACTTAAGCAGAGCTTAAATATTATAAGTATTTTCATCGGTACCTTAAAAAGAGTCATAAAGTGTTACTGAGGTCAGAAGATACAAACTTTATGTAGAATGTTAAGGCACTTCCTTTTAGAAATTCTCTGATTTTAACTCAAATCTCAAAATGATAATTCTATTAGGGTTTATAAAAACAAGATGCAAAAACACTCCCTTGAAAACCATGAGTTCTGTCCTATTTCCATCAGTGTAGAGAAGCTACTAGATGTTTTTTGCAAGAGTTAAGTTTACCATCCCCCAAAAAACACACAAAAACAAATATGTTTAGGCCTCCTAAGGACTCGGTTTTGGGGTTCTCTCCCCATTACCACTTTTTGCTGATAATTTGTACTCTAACCATTGACCTTTTCTGTGACATAATTGACTACATATGAACACTTCCATAAAGTTAGCTAGCTTAGGCTAGGAATATATATATTTAGTGTCCATGATCTATGCTAAGAAATTGAATGCATTTCCTCCAGTTTACTCTTATTGTCTATTTATTAGTTACAAAAATGATAATTTCTTTAGTTTCTATTCTACCACCGAGGCAACTGTTTTATGGTGAGAAGGATAGTACATATGTGAATCTGGAATCTTAAATTCCCACTTCTGACATTTTAATAATGGTATGACTTGTGGACAAGTAACATAACCCATCTGACTTTTTTTTCTATAACACTGGGATAATTATCTCTCAGGATTGTGAGGATTTGACTTAAGCTCTGACTCAAAGTATGTGACCAATAAACATTACTTCAATATAAAGTCCTTGATTTCGTTTTTATTCTCAGTCCTATTGAGTAGTGGCATTCCTGAAAGGAGAATAACAAATCTGACTGGTAGTATCTGCTGTTTTGGTGCTTTCATAATTCAGCCTCAAGAAAATGTTTAGTTTTAGCTGTTACTGCTTCACTGTGTAACCTAAGCTCTAGCCACACAAGAATCCTAGGGGTTGGTAAACGTCTTCCTTAAGGGGCCATATAGCGAATATTTAAGGCTTTGTGAGCCACATATAGTCTCTGTTACGTATTCTTATTTTCACTTTGCAGACCTCTTCTCTGAATAGCCCATGCATTTTCATTCCTTCTACTCAACCTGAGAAGGTTCAGCTTCCTGTTGATATGTCAAAACTGAAC
Source organism: Lasiurus cinereus (assembly GCA_011751065.1). Classification (NCBI taxonomy): domain Eukaryota; kingdom Metazoa; phylum Chordata; class Mammalia; order Chiroptera; family Vespertilionidae; genus Lasiurus; species Lasiurus cinereus. Next base: position 23,709,021 of record JAAGEH010000012.1, read on the forward strand.
TCATTGCCACCTCCAGGAAAGCTGTTGAATCTTGTGTTATGGTCAGAGGCTGACTTCATAGCAGTTGGATTGGGTTAATTGTTAAGACATTTCACTAGATCCATCACAATGTGATCTGTTTTATCTTTGCCATGTCACTACAGTTGACCCATTTCTCTCATGAGCTGCTTAGAAGTAGGGGTTTAGGGGTGGCAGTGGCTGGCTGGGATGGGCCCTAAAATTTGGTTGATGGATTGATGGATGCATGCATTTGCTTACAGTGGTAAGACTGCACAGAATGTCCTTATTCTGTATGTTCTTACCAGTTAACTGCCACGATATTTTGAATTTAATTAAAAAAGGTCCACCAATTGTGTCTATAGACGCTTATGGCGTACAAATGGTTAAGTGTCCACAATAGAATGTCGATACTCTTCCAAAATTCCCATTCCATGCATGTTACAGGAATTCGTTGCCACTGCAGCTGTGATGTTCACTCTTGTTATGCCTTTATTATGCCACCTTGCAGGTTCAGTAATTTTAGGGTTATCAGAAATTGTGTCTGTTTTGCCTTGTGTATCCTGCTCAGTTACAATGTTATTTACTTAGCTTTGGATGTTTAATACAGAACACAGTGCCTTTCACATCATAGATACTCAAATATTAGAACTGTTACTTTACCCAAATTTAAAAATTATTTTTTTAAAAAGTTTACTTTGTTTTTTACTTTATTTTTTTATATCATACCTTTGAAGTTGATAATTTATTCATCAGTAGTAATTTTTAAAGTAGGTTTTTAACCCATGGCCTTGAGAGCTAAGTTTGGCTTGTTCTTAAATTATATTATTAGAGAGGATAACAATTAATACAACTAATCAATACCAATGTAATATCCAAGCATTTGTTGTTTTGCTATGTAGTTTTCATTTATACTCTACCACCTTTTTTTTTTTTTTTTTGGACCTAATTGTTTTAAAACCAAAATGTGTGTGTTTCCTTAAAGGATTAAAATTGAGCCAGTTTGGCTCAGTGGATAGAGTGTCAGCCTGCAAACTGAAGGTCCTGGGTTCAGTTTCAGTCAAGAGCATATGCCCAGGTTGCGGACTCGATCCTCAGTAGGGAAGCAACCAGTCAATGATTCTCTCTCATCATTGATGTTTCTAACTTTCTCTTCCTCTCCCTTCCTCTCTGAAAACAATAAGAGAAAAGAAAAGAGAAGAAAGGACTAAAATTTATTCATTTTTTTAAGAAGAAATCTTGGGTTTAAGGAACTTGGGTAGAAAAGGGAGGTTGGGGATTTACAAAGACAGGCATGCAGTTGGTTTGGGCATATGGAAAAGTCTGGAAACCAAGAACGAGTCAAGCAATTTTTCTTTTTAAATATATGTTATTGATTTCTTAGAGAAAGGGAGAGGGATAGAGAGTTAGAAACATTGATCAGCTGCCTCTTGTACACCTGCCACAGGGGTTGTGCCCAACAACCAAGGTACATGCCCTTGCCTGGAATCGAACCCAGGACCCTTCAGTCCATAGACCGGTGTTCTATTCACTATGCCAAACCAGTCAGGGCCAAGCAATTTCTTTATAAGCATTCCAACTTTAGGCAAGAATTTGAACTGCTTACTAGTCTGGTACATGTTCTCTGAAAAATTCCCCCCAAATTTTTGAGATATTGAATAGTATTAAATCTCTTTAATGAGGTTGAGTATTTTATTTCTTAAGTCTTACTGTCAAAAGCCATATACTTTTTATTAAAATACTAGATGCCCGATGCACAAAGATTTGTGCAAGAATGGGCCTTCCTTACCCTGGCTGCTGGCACCACCTTCGCTCTGACTGGAGCTCCCTTTCCACCTTTGGTCTGCGCCCGGAACCAGCTTTCTGCCTTTGCTCCATCCTAGAGCTGCCTTTCCTCCTTCCCACGCTGCCTAGAGGCCTGGAGCAGCTGGGGTGGTGTGGAATGCCTGTATCCTCACCATGGCGGTGACACAAGCATCCTTCCCTGCCTTCGGCCCCTTGGCGCCTGCATATGCAAATCAACCCATCAGCTTTGTTGGGTTAATTTGCACGCTCACTCCTGATTGGCTGGTGGGTGTTGTGAAGGTATGGTCAATTTGCATCTTTCTCTTTTACTAGTGTAGATACTTGTATTGATTTCAGAGGAGAGAGAGAAAGAGAGGAACATCAGTGATGAGAGAGAATCCTCAGCCTCCTGCACACCTCCTACTAAGGATCTAGCCTGAAAGCCAGGCATGTGCCCTGCCCAAACAGTGACCTCCTTGTTCATATGTTGGTGCTTAACCACTGAACCACACTTGCCAGGTTAAAAGCCATACACTTTTTTTCTTGGAGTAGGTTTTCACTTTAATACAGGTAATAGAATAATAAAGATAAGTTAAAAATATTTCATGGTACCCATTCATTCATCGATCAACATTGAGTGCCAAATATATGCCAGACACTGTTCCAGGCTCTAGGGACACTGGTGAACAAAGCAAAAGTCCCTGCCTTTATGGAACTTAGCTTATGGGAGGAAATAAGCGGATGTATGTTAAATGATGGTAAGTGCTAAGGAAGAACACTGTGCAAAGAGGACAATAGGTGTTGAAAATTTGAGGTAGGAGACTAAAAACTCAAGCGAGCAGGTGACCTTTGAATAGACTTGAGAGAAACGAAAGAATGAACCTTGCAGATACATGAGAAAGAGTACCCCTAACAGAAGCTACAGGAAAGGAAAGCCTAGATACAGGAGTGAGCAAGGGGTTGAGATCACTGATGATGAGACAGGTAGTGAGAGGCCTAAATTATGTAGGGTCTTGCCAAGTAATAAGATGAGATTATGGTAGCTAAGATCAGATCTTGTCCCAGCTTATATAAAATTCTGTTGTCCTCAGTGCTGTAAAAATTTTATCCATTGTCTTTTTTTTTGCTACTTTGTATCCAATATGCATACAGTCAAATCAAATTTATGAATCTAACGGGTTGTAATGTAGTTTTACTCAGAATATCTGATAGTATTCATGTGACTGAATTTCAGTTATGGTATGTGAGTTAATGGGTATGTGGGAAGCCCTCAGTCTCAATAATCACCTTATTCCTTTTCCTCCTTACACATTAAATTACAGGTAATATCTCATTTTAGTGTAAACTTGTTTAGCAAAGCTATTTCTTGTTCTGCAGTATAAGTACAGTTGCAGCAGAATAGATGGGGAGACAAAAATGGATTAAATAGAATAACTGGTTCTGAATAGGGACTTGAAAACAAGTGTTGCTTAGGATTTTATGTTTAATAGAATTGTAAAAATCAGATCATCAGGGCATGCTTTTATGGGCCATCTGCCAAGACTAGAAGTAGCTTTGGTACCTATTACTACCTTAAGCATATATTTGTATTCCATCCCCTGTCAATATGAGGATGCACAACAAAAAAAAATCAGAATGTTAGAGCTATACTAAATCTTAAATACCTTTTGTTTTACAGATTCATTTTCCCCCCCCCCCCCCCCCCCCAGAGTACTCTTGTATACTTTTTTCTTTAGGACAGTTCTTTAACAAAACTCACACAGATGGTTGGTGATAGAATCATAATCTAACTCACTAAAACTTTTTTAATCTTGTACTGATCTTCTGACGGTGACCCCAATTATCAGGCAACTTAAAATTATATAGTATGAGCACATATGCTGCTGTATAACTTAATGATTAATAACCCTAACCTGGGAAGTTTTTAATGCAGACTTGTGAGATTTTTGAATCAGTGGGCTTGGGTAAGGGCCCAGTAAATCTGTTTTTAATGACTGGTGATATGGACTTATGCAATGACATGGGACATTGTCCTTAAAAAGCACTGATTTCAAGGACTGAAGGAGAGAATAAATAGAAGTTAGCACCAATCTCTAATGCCTCATTTCCAATAAATTTTAGAAAAGAGTAATCAGCTGCTTGGTCACTTGTTCCTCTGAAAAAACCTTTCTCCCTTTTATAGATATAAAGGCAGAGAATAGGTGATTACGATTATTTTTGTTCCTCTGTCATTAGAACTGTCGTCATTATGATAAAGGCATTGAATCCATGTAACTGTGTTACTGTACAATGAAAGAAAATCTGTTTTAGTCAGAAAAAAATTGAGAATATTTGGACAAGCTGCTAGTTTATCACTGCTAAGATACTACTTAAAATAGGGCAGAGGATACTGGCATGCTCAATATTTATGGAGAGCCATGGCACAGTACAAAATGAGACACCATTTTGTTAGTAACCAGAATTTCCTCAGATGTCACTTTGTCTAATTACACATACGTGCTAAGTGAATATTAAAAATTTGGTGCTGGTTGAGTAGTAAATTGTAGGAAAGTAAATTGTGTTAGGATATATCTTTTTAACTGCATAGTTGTACTTCAGTAACTAACAGGTATAAATATGGTTTTAATTGAAAAGAAACCACTTGCCTTTAAAAGCAATGTGTTGCTAAGACAAAGTTCATGCTGGACTTATTCTAGTCCTTTAACTATGTCAGTATAAAGCAGATCCTAATGTATAAAAACCCTGGGTCTGTGACGACCTGGGGCTCAACCAATTGGAAATCAGTCCTGCAGTCAGCACTAGGGCTGCAGGTGAGTGACCCAGCACTGACTGCTGAGGGGGCTGCAATAAGACCCAGAGAGAGGCCTGAAGAGAGAAGCAGGGTCTGATCCATAGCCTGTGTGGCAGCTGTTAATCAGCACTTGCTTGCTCTTTTTCTCTGGGCAAGGCCAGCAACTATGCCTCCATTTCTCTCCAGGCCTCCACCGGGGCAGCTGATCAACCCTGCCTTTCTGATCAGGCCCCATTGATAGGCCCAAAGATGCTGATTGGCATAGAAACACTGACCAGTCAGAACCAAATCCGGGTGAACTGTGAGGAGCCAATGGCTGCTTAGGAGGTGGAGCATTTGATGCTGTCTGGCATAGAAACTGACTGACTAGAACCAAATCTGGGTGAACTGTGAGGAGCCAATGGCTGCCTAAGAGGCAACTTTTGACACTGGCTGGCATAAAAACTGACGAATCAGAACCAAATTGGCCAGCAGAGGAGGGCAGTTGGGGGTGAGATTGAGCCGGCAGGGAAGGGCAGTTAGGGGTGATCAGGCAGGCAGAAGAGGGGTTAGGGACCATTAGGCAGAGGTAGAGGCAAGGGCAATCAAGCAAGCAGGCAGGTGTGCATATAGGAGCCAGCAGTTCCAGATTGCAAGAAGAACATCCCCTAGGGCAGTGGTTGGCAAACTCAGTCAACAATATAAACAGTACAATGATTTAAATTTCTTTTGAGAGCCAAATTTCTTAAACTTCTTCTAACGCCACTTCTTCAAAATAGACTCGCCTAGGCCATGGTATTTTGTGGAAGAACCACATACAAGGGGCCAAAGAGCCGCAGTTTGCCTGCCACGGCCCTAAGGAGTTCCCAATTGGAGAGGGTGTAGGGTGAGCTGAGACCCTCCCCCCACCACCCCCGTGCATGAATTTCATGCACCGGGCCACTATTTCATTATAAAGAGATGTATAATAGTCTAGGATAATGGAATATAGGCATTTGAAAAGAAAATGTGTAGCAATTAAATCCATACCTTGGAAGAGTGAAGGCCAGGAAGCCACAGAAATCATGTTGGTGTTGTGTTTTTCTTTAAAGTAATTGCAATGAAATTTGCAAATGCTAGTGTGTGTATGTTTTTTAAATATGAATGTAGATTTTACTTCTTCCAAGTTCTCTAGTTGCCATTAAAATTTGTATAGCCGCCGAGACCGGTTTGGCCCAGTGGATGGAGCATCGGCTTGCGGACTGAAGGGTCCTGGGTTCGATTCCGGTTAGGGGCATGTACCTTGCTTGCGGGCACATCTCCACTGTGGGGCATGCAGGAGGCGGCTGATCGATGTCTCTCTCTCATTGATGTTTCTGAATTTCTATCTCTCTCCCTTCCTCTCTATAAAAAATCAATAAAATTAAAAAAAAATTTGTATAGCCATGAGATGAGAATAAAGGGTTCTAGTTCAATTATAGGATTTTATAGGAAGAGGATGTTTGTAAAGGAGCAGTCTCAAAGAGAATAGGAATGTAACATAACATCTGTAAAGTTATCACTAAACTCTTAGAAAGAACTTTGTGAACAAATGTTGCTTTTCTAATTTGGTGTTTAAACCTAGGGACTTAGTTTAGTGGATATACTATTTCCATTATCTGTTTTCATCACTCACAGCCTAATGAAGACTAACTTCCATATATTTGATTAAAAGCAATTAAGATGTAGAAAAGGTTTAGTCAGCCAAGCTTGAAAATAACATCAGTTATTTGCTAGGTTTAGGGTATACGTGCATAAATGTAAATACAAATATACTTACTGACCTTTACATAGTAAGTACCTATAAACCATATGTAAATTGAATACTTTTTACTGTAAGCAGTTTAATAGCTGTGGTGAGTCCTTTTTATTGTTAAAAAATCAGTCAACACTAACTTAACTTGTTCTGTAAGTTTGATTCTAATACTGGACTTTTAAATAATGAAATGTGTGTATGCATATAGAATATGAGCATGCATATATGTACAAAAGTCCTTTAATAGGAGTTCAGCTTTCTTTTATAAACACCAAAATTCACTCTCCCTGTAAAATGTTTTTGCTAAAGTTTGCATCATTGGCTCTTAAATTTATACCTCTATATTTGAGATACACTGCTATGACTATCTATGCATGTAGATTTTTGTTAACTCCCTCCTCCTTCCTCAGTAAATCAGTTAACTTTTAAAAAAATTATGACCACTTATATAAAATAAATATCCATAAAATAAATCAGCATATTCAGTTTATACAGAAATAAAATTTATTCTACTCACACAAGGAATTTCTATTTTGTAAAAATGTTGCTTGTATTTCAGAGTGTAATAAATCTGGTATAAGAAATCAACTGTTGAGTGAGTTAAGTGAATATTTTGAATATATTTACTTTTTTAGTATCAACAGCTATTTGAAGTGGTGGAAGAAAGAGGTATAAGGATTAGGTTAACAGGTTTTTAAAACTGAATAAAAGTTTCTTGTTATATTTCAGTGAGATACATCAATGTAACAGAACATTTACACATAATAAAACCCAGCAAAACCATTGTTTTGTTTTTTGTGTGCTTACACAGCAACTATTACCTCTAAGACCACAGTAGCTCTTCCAATCTTAGACCTAAGACCTTGAAAATCAATCTGTGATGTCCATAAGGATTTCTTTTCAACGCCACTAAGAATTAATGAGAATCGCACTGCTGGTTTGGCTCAGTACTTGGAGTGAGCTTTGGCTCATGGACCAAGGAGTTGCAGGTTCAATTCCCAGTCAAGGGGGCAAACCTCAGTTGCAGCTTTGATCCCTGTCCAGTCTGGGGCTTCATGCAAGAGGCAACCAATCTATCCTTGGATAATGATTAAAAAAAAATGAGTATTTGTAATAGAACGAATACATATACACAGTTTTCAACACAGCTAACTGGGCTACATTTGCACTTTGGGACTGGCCTGGTAAAACATAGTCTGTAGATTAGTACCCATTTGTGAAAAGTTTGTATTCTGCAGTGTCCTCTCTTTATACACTAGTGCCTCAGTGCATAGATTCATGCACATTGAAAGGAAATTAATTAGAAGGTGGCCACTGGGGCGGGACTGGGTGAGATGGGCTAGACATGCCCTGGAGCCAACCTCTTTGGTCTCTTTTCAGCCAGCCACACCTGTGATGGTGCCAGGGCTCAAAGGGCTTCTACAGAGTGAGCAGGTGGGGTCTCAGACTGGCCTGTGGAGATTGGGCCCAAACTGGCTCTATGGCATCCCCTGAAGGGGTCCCTGATTGTGAGAAGGTGGTTTTTGGGTGACACACCCCAGTATCGGGTTCCCTACTCTGGTTCTGAGAACCACCTCTGCCTAATCACCGTAGCTTGGCAGCTCCTTTGTTGAGCATCTGCCCCCTGGTGGTCAGTGCGTGTCATAGTTACTGGTCCAACGGCTGAGCAGTTGTTTAGCCTTATATATGTAGACTAGAAGCCAGGTGCATGAAATTTGTGCCTGAGGGAGGGGATGTCCTTCAGCCCAGCCTGCTCCCTCTCTAATCTAGGACCCCTTGAGGGATGTCTGACTGCCTGTTTAGGCCCGATCCAGGTAGGATCAGTCAGACTTCCCTCTCACATCCAGGACTGCTGGCTCCCAACTGCTTACCTGCCTGCCTTCCTGATTGCCCTTAACTGTTTCTGCCTGCCAGTCTGATCACCCCCTAACCACTCCCTTGGCAGCCTGATTGATGCCTACCTGCTCCCCTGCCAGCCTGTTTGCCCCTAACTGCCCTCCCCTGCAGGCCTGGGTCCCCCAACTGCCCTTCTTTGTAGTCCCAGTCATCCCCAACTTTCCTCTTATGCTGGCCTGGTCACCCCTAACTGCCCCCCACACCCCCCCCTGAAGGCTTGATGTCCCCCAACTTCCCTCCCTTGCATTCCTGGTCTCCCAACTGCCTTCTGCTGGCCATCTTGTGATGGCCATTTGTGTCCACATGGGGGCAGGATCTTTGACCACATGGGGGCAGTCATTTTATGTGTTGGAGTGATGGTCAATCTGCATATTACTCTTTTATTAGATAGGATAGAGGCCTAGTGCATGTGTGGGGCCAGCTGGTTTGCCCTGAAGGGTGTCCTGGATCAAGGGGGGGGAGGGTTCCCTTGGGGCATGGGGTGGCCTGGGCAAGGGGTCTTTGGTGGTTTGCAGGCTGGCCATCCCCCCGGTGACCTAAGCAGAGGCCCTGTATCTGGGATTTATTTATCTTCTACAATTGAAACTTTGTAGTCTAGAGTGGAGCCAAGCCTTCTGCTTGCTCAGTGGCTGTAGCCATTGAAAGTTTATTGCCTTAAGCAGAGGCCTGTGAGGGTGTGTGAAAAGCTTGGCTTCCTCCATCGCCAGGGGCAACCCAAGCCTCCCTCCTGTTTTCTCTGTAGCCATATCCATCTTGGTTGTATTAATTTGCATACTTGCTCTGATTGGTTGGTGGGTGTAGCGGGTATGGTCAATTTGCATATTACTCTTTTATTAGATAGGATTCTTCTCTTTTAAAGTAGGCCTTTAGTTTTCTACTTTGAACAAAATTTGAGTCTTTAGTGATTCCTACCTTTAAACCAAACTTGAGTTTCCCCCATCCCTTAAAACAGTGGTGGTTTTTTTTTCCTAAGTTGCCTTCCTTGGGTACTAAGTGACTTTTCAGAACACAACACAATTGCTTTATCTCTTATGAAGTAAATTATCTACTAGATTTTCATTTGATTGTAGGGCTTTGAAAAGAGAGCATCTTTTTAGGAGGCAACCTTCTTTCTATTTTTTAAAAATATATTTTATTGATTTTTTATTTTATTTTTAAATATATTTTATTGATCTTTTACAGAGAGGAAGGGAGAGGGACATAGAGTTAGAAACATCGATGAGAGAGACATTGATCAGCTGCCTCCTGCATGCCCCCAACTGAGGATGTGCCCGCAAGCAAGGTACATGCGCTTGACCGGAATCAAACCTGGGACCTTTCAGTCCGCAGGCCGACGCTCTATCCACTGAGCCAAACCGGTTACGGCTATTAATCTTTTACAGAGAGGAAGGGGGAGAGATAGAAAGCTAGAAACATTGGTGAGAAAGAAACATCTATCAGTTGCCTCCTGCATGCCCCCTACTTGGATGTGCTCACAACCAAGGTACATGCGCTTGACTGGAATCGAACCTGGGACCTTTTATTCTGCAGGCCGACGCTCTGTCCACTGATCCAAATCAGTTTCGGCCAACCTTCTTTTCTAATGATATGCTTTCTTTCTTGCCAAGTTTGGCACCTGCTCTCACATGGAGAGCTACTAAGGTGATCCATTTAGAATGGAAACTTAACCAGCCCTCTTATTGCCCCTTTTTTGCCCGAAACCTTTGATTGGGTCCCTATTTCTTACCTACCAAATAAATAAATGAATTCAAAATAACATGCAATATAAGGTATAGTTTTTGCCTACATTTCTATGTTAATATACCTAAAGCTGAATACTTTATTTGCCTGCTTGTTCCCCACAATTCCCTCCTTCCCCCTCAGTGACTCAGTTAACTTTTAAAACCTCTGGCTTTACTAGACTGCTCCCTCTGCCTCGAATGCCTTTCCTCTACCACTTTCACAAGGCTAACTCATGATCACTGAAGCTCTAGCAAAGGCGTCATCTTCTCCAAGATGCCCAATGCTGCCATCTTTATCAAGGCCTTCGGTGTACTGAGTCCTGATTGTATCTCTTATTAGACCACACAGGCTCTTCTGTGCCGGGATCAGTCTCCTTTTTTTTTTTTTTTTTTTACTTTTTATTTAGTTGTAGAACTAAGTATACAGGTTGCTGGGCAGTGAGGTGGGAGATGGTGTGTGGAACCACTGGCACATACTTGCTTTGTAGAATGACAACCATTAACCATTTCAAAGATTAAACATGTAAAATTCATAACTCTGTAGGACCTATCATATAGTTCAGTATGCATATTTTCTTTGTAGTTTTTTCTCCAGAAACCTGCCTTGCTGTGTATTTTCTTAAATACAAGATCTGAGCCTTCATCTGATAACCAGACTCTTAAAGTTCTGTGTGATCTTACAGACAAATTGGAAAGTACTAAATGTGCACTACTAAGGTGTATTTAGAATATGAAACTGTAATAAGATCATGGTATCAAAACCTATCATCTCTCTGAATCCTTGTTTTGGAAAACTGATTTTCCTTAAGAAAGTTCTTTATCTCAGATTGTGGGATTCAGAACTAGTATGTCAAAAATATGAAATACCTGCTTCTCTTCCTGATCTGAATATTTCATTATTTAAAGACAGCCCTTGTTTCTTGTCAGTGTTCCTGAGAGACTTTATGTCATTATAAATAAATAGGCTATTCTTCCTCAGCCATATCTGCCAAGCCGCAGCCAGCCCTATTACTAAGAAGAGTAACTAATTGGTAATTGAACTACATCAACAGCCTGATTTGTATTCCAGAGGAAGAAATCATTACACTTCTTCATGCCAGTGAACACTTATTGAAAAGAGTGCGAAGATCTCTTTTCAGAATGTCAATGAAAGTCCTCTTCCCAAGTCTGATTTATCTCTGGCTACGTTTCCTCTCCTTAGCCTAATGCTTTTTTGGGAAGTGACTCCTAACCTAGGGCAGCTACCTACCTGTTAGTCACATGCCAGCTCAAGAATTTCCCAAGAGCTACCACATTGAGATTTATAATGTTTACTTTCAGGTAAATTCCATTATTCTGTTTTCCTTCTTTGTGGTTTGTTTTTTAATGTTTCTATTGATTTTAGAGAGACAAAGGGAGAGGGAGAGAGAGGAACATCGATTGGCTGCCTCCAGCTAGCATCTGATCAGGGATTCAGCCCACAACCCAGGCATGTGCCTTGATGGGACTGGAACTTTAGACCTTTCAGTGCACTGGACAACTGAGCCACACTGGCTGGGCTTGTTTGTGTTTTTTCTGGGGATTCTGGGAGCACATTTGCAAGACTGTGAAGAACAGTACATGTTAAGAACAATTGAGGAATTCTGTACAAATAATAGGAAACTTAATTAGTGACTTGATTAAAAGGAACTCAAATGTACATGAGAACTTTGACAAATTGTAAATTTTCATGTTTATTTCAAAATGGCTTGGAAAGGAAATCTTATAAGCAGGCCTTATGGGCAAAGCAAATAAAAAATAGCAAGTAATAAAAAGATTATGACATTTTAGTCTACTCTTTCAGTACATTTGCACATTCTGGATAAAATTCTGTAAAGCAATGAAGAAATATTCTGCTAACAATGTCTCAAAGAACCTTACTCAAATTGAGTATAAAATACTTTGTGGTCTCTTCAGCATCAAGAGTTTTCATACTTTGGTTGTCTCTTGAGTTACTTCTTCCTTTATAGCATCTGGTATATGAAGTGATTTCACACCATGCCCAAGATGCGGGCCACCCACCAACTACATGGCATGATGACTCTGCAGGCTGACCGGCAACCTTGGTAATTATAGGGCCATGGCTGGTAGCCTCCCAGGGGTTCACAGATCTTCTGGCAATGAGTGTAGCTCCGCCTGCATTCTATGCAGCAGATTCCTTCGTGGTCCAGTCTTGGGTCAAATGTCATGCCTTCCCCTTCCTGCTGCTGTAAAATAAAAGAATTATTTGGGTTTTCTTTATAATGAGAAGTTTGTTACACATTTTTAAAAAATAAGATCCTGAATGTTCATTGCTATAAGAAATCAGGATAAAAGAAAAATTTAAAAAAAGAAAGAAATCAGCATAATTTTCTAAGGAGTTTTTAATTATAACTTTATACTTCAGAATTTCTCCTAACATCCAGGAACTTCACCTTCCTAATCTGTCACTGTAGGAAGGTGTTTTTTGTAAATATTGATGAAGTTTCTCCATGCTTTAATGAGCCACGATACCACTCAATAGGGATTCATCTTGTTTTAAATAGGCAAACAAAAAGGAATCATGATTCACAAGTAGCATGTCTGCTGCTGTTAATTTAAGTCATCAGGAACTCGTCCTTCCTACAATGATGGCTTCCAGACCTCCTGAGTGCACACTTTGGTACTCACTGACAGGCCAATGCGGCTATTCTAGTTGCAGTGGCTGAGGCCACCGTGGAATCATTTAGCTCCTGCCCTTAACATTAATGTAAGGGTCTGTAATACTCAGGGAAAGGCACCACACAATGTGTGAAAATTCCAGACCTTAAACTGCCTCCTTGTTCCTATGTGCCATAATTAGAGTTACTGAAGTAAAGTCATCTTGATGAACTAAGAATTATCTACAAAACAGCATTTTCTCACCACTGGAACTTGTCCGCCTGCCAAATTTACGTATCTGGCTTTCCTTTTTATGGATATCTAGGGGTATAATTTTCTGTATCCTCTTTAATATGGTATTTAATTTCATTGCTGAGAAGCCTTTATAGTTAAAGTAAATCCTTTGTTCAATTTGAGCCTCTTTCCTGGAGGTAGATGAATTTGGGCAGATGCAGCACCAAACACAGGCTTGAGCCGCATGAACTCAGCACCCCTGCCACCTGTACTGATATAAAAAGTCTACTGAAATTTTTTGGAGTGAGATGGCGGTTTTTATTATGAAAGATTCAAACATACTGGAAGTGAAGAAAATTGTATACTGGACATCATCTAGATTTGACAATTGCTAACTTTTTATTAAATTTGCTTGCCCCACACCTTTAAAATTAATTTCAGTGTTGTGATATTTGACCCATAAATACATTAGAATATTTTTCTACACAACCATACTGCCATTATCACACCTAACAAAATTAACATTCCTGTTAAAATTTTTGTCATCTAAGTATTTGTCTTACTCTCATACTTTCATTTTTCAGATACCTCCCCCACCCCTTTTGGTTTATCTCTTGAAATCGGTTCATCTGGGACCAAAAAAACCCATCTCATAAATTGTAGCTGACTCTTCTGGGGCAGAGAAGAAAAAAGGCTGATGTTTGAGACATTTTTTTATCTTGAGGGTTCAGCAAAACCTTGTTAGATTAAAATGTTTCGAGGGAATCTCAGGTTGTTGCTCTAAGATACCCTAAAGAAATATGTAAATGACTGAGGTCATAGGTGTCTGCTTAAAGGTGAACACAAAGCAAAGGGAAAAACTAATGTTTTTAAAAGAATATGGACACTCAAGTCTGGAAGCCAGGTAGACAGAGTCTTCCTCCCCACCTATAAAGAGGCCAATGCCCTTACCCCTTGAACCACATTCATCTAATCAACTATCTGGGGAATAAACTATATTTCCTGTTCACTGATTCAGATTTTATTTCCTTTTTTATTTGAGTTTTAGGGAATGAAGTACTGTGATGTCCTGAATTTTCTGATAAGCCTTGAGCTATTTAAAAATACTTTTTACTCTATATATTAGTCTAAAATGATAAATTAGAAAATATATCTGCAGCACATGAAATGGAATAGGCCTGAAGAGGTTGCATAAGAAAAATACACAAATATGGCTTATCTGTATGAAAAGATGCTCGATCTTACATATAATTAAAGACAGGCATGATAAAACAGCTAGATAAATTTTACACCCCCCAAAACTGGTAAAGATCCTTTTCATGTTTTATAATAAAGACCTTTTATTACTATTTGAACACATGTATCTAGTATAATTTCTTGGAAGGCAATATAATATCCTCTATTAAAATATAAAATTCCTATCTACATTGACTCAGCAGACCCGAGTCAGTATTTATTTTAAAGATGTATTCCCTGTGTACAAGTGGGGCAGTAGACTGATAGCTAAATCAGAATGATTTAATGAGTATCATGTGGCAAGCAGTGTGTGGAGTGGGAGCTTCACCTTATTCACCTTCCTACAGCCCTATGAGGCGTGTGTGTGCAAGGCTGGGCGGTATTTTCAACAGCAAAAGACAGAAACAATTTACATGTCCACCAAAGTAGAACTAGTAAAGTTGTACATCTATCCACACAAAGCAATACAATGTGGATATTAAAATGGAGGAGGTACTCTGTATAGGAGATATAATCTTCAAAATACCGTATTGTAACTGGAAAGTAAGGTACAGGAGTTATAAATGCTCTTTTGTGTTCAAATTGTGTGTGTGTGTGTGTATGTTTATGCAAAGAAACCGGGCAAGTCGCTATTGTTAATAGGTTGTTCTGGGAAGGGTGTCTGAGAAGGAAGAGAAACTCACTGTCCATTGTATACCCTTGTATACTGTTTTTAAAAAGTATATGCACATAAAAAGAATCCAAGATGGCGGCATAGGTAAACACCCACACTGCTGCCTCACACAACAATTTCAAAACTACAACTAAAAGACAGAACGGACATCATCCAGAACCACAGGAAAGCTGGCTGAGTGGAAGTTCTACAGATAGAGGGAAGGAGAGTTGCTCACGGAGACCTAGAGGAGCTGCAAAAACCTGAGGTACGGAGACGCGCACGTGGAGAGAGCAGGTGCCGGAGAACCTGGCTGGCTTTCTCTGGCAGGAGGGAGACTGAGACTCTCAAAGTCATTGAACCCCTTATCTTACGACACTAAACCCCAGATCCAGCTGAAACTCATACGGGGGGAGTTTGGACTGTGAAAAGGGAGAGGTGTGTGGAAATTTAGGGGAGTCGCAAAAGATCAGAGGTCTGGTGGCGGTGCGCACGGCACTGCGCAGAGAACGACAGATTGCTGATTGTGACGCTGGCTTTCTCGAGTGGGCGGGAGACAGACCCTCCCAACTGTGCCACTTCTGACTCCACTAAGCCCCTGTTTTGGGTGAAACCCTGGGGACCTAGACTCCTGTGGTCCTGGAGAGCAGGGGAGCCAGAAAGGCAGCAGTCTAGAGGCACCGTGGGTGCGAGCACAAGGACCCCTCCTGCGATTACCCAGTCACGTGAGACTCAGGGGCCGTGGAGGGCGGGGCTGACTGGAAGGCAAGGCGGTCCCTTAAGCCCTGAGACTCCACCCATCCCAGAGGCTTCTGCAGATTTGCAAGTCTGGTATCATAAGGCTGAATCCAACACAGAAGTTCTCCTGGCATAGTGAAAATGCTGAGACAAGGGAAGGGATCACAAACAAAAGAAATGGAGGAAAAAAACGACTGGATATAGACTTCAAAACCACGCTTATAAGGTTTTTTAAGAATATGCTAGAAAAGTTGGATAAAGTTAGCGAGAGCCAAGAGGAGATGAAAAAGGACCAACTAGAGATGCAAAAGATCCAACTGGAGATGGAAAAGGTCCAACTAAAGATGAAAAAGGACCAAATAGAAATTAAACATACACTGACTGAAATAAAAAATATTATACAGAGTCCTAACAGCAGACTAGAGAAAGGCAAGAATCAAGTCAAAAATTTGAAATATAAAGAAACAGAAAACACTCAACTGGAAAAGCAAGAAGAGAAAAGAATCCAAAAATGTGAAGATAATGTAAGGAGTCTCTGGGACAGCTTCAAGTGTACCAACATCAGAATTGTGGGGATGCCCGAAGAGGAGAGAGCAAGATACTGAAAACCTATTTAAAGAAATAATGACTGAAAACTTCCCACATCTGGTAAAAGAAATAGACTTACAAGTCCAGGAAGCACACAGAACCCCATATAAAAGGAATCCAAAGAGCACCACACCAAGACACATCATAATTAAAATACCAAGAGCAAAAGACAAAGAGTGAATATTAAAAGCAGCAAGAGAAAAACAGTTCAGTACCTACAAGGGAGCACTCATACGACTGTCAGCTGATTTCTCAACGGAAACGATGCAGGCCAGAGGGGAGTGGCAAGAAATATTCAACGTGATGAATAGCAAGAACCTACAACCAAGAATAATCTATCCAGCAACGCTATCCTTCAGAATTGAAGGGCAGATTAAGAGCTTCACAGATAGTAAAAAGATAAAGGAATTCATCAACTCCAAACCAGTATTATATGAAATGCTGAAAGGTACTCTTTTAGGAGAGGAAGAAGAAAAAGGTAAAAGACAAAAAATTATGAACAACAAATACATATCTATCAACAAATGAATCTAAAAATTAAGTGAATTAAAAATTTGATCAACAGAATAAACTGGTGAATATAATAGAATCAGGAGCACAGAGAGGGAGTGGACTGATAATTCAGGGGGAAAGGGGTGAGGGGTGTACAGGGAGAGACTGGACAAAAATCATACACCTATGGATGAGGTCAATGGGAGGGAGGTAAGGGCAGAGGGAAGGGTGGGAGCTGGGTGGAGGGGTGCTATGGAGGGGAAAAAAGAGAAACAAATGTAATAATCTGAATAATAAAGATTTAATTTTAAAAAAGTAAAATCAAAAATCAAAAAATGAAAAGTATATGCAGGTATTTTTTCAATCAAAACACTAGTTAGAATACATACTTATTTTTCTACTTCCTGCAAAGTGCAGTCATAGTAGATAATATTTTGTGGAAGATTTGATAAGTTTTTAGCATGTATCATCCTTCCAAGCACTGATTCTAAAGTGCTTTATCTGTGTCCGGACCTGCCTGCAGAATGAGCTGAGAGTCCCCGGGCAGAAGGTCCTGCCTGCCCGTGTGCACGTTCTCAACAGATGTCTGCTGAATGGGTGAATAAAGTAGATGCAAAGCAGGTAAAGAATACTTTCCTTCTGTGTGCTACCCCCAGGGAACATTTTAACATATATTTCTGGTATGACTTTGTCTTGTGGATTTGCCTGTGACTCAAGACAAGGAGCACGGAAAGCAGCTTTGAATGAGGTGCCAGCCAGGCTCGCGCCACAGAGGCAATGCTCACGTGTTCTCACCACATTTATCAACCCAGCAACAAACAAATGAAGATGCATTTTTAAAATATTGAGTAAAAGTCTCAGTTGGATACTAAATGCTTGTTTGAAACCTCTAGAAACACTACCACTCCAGTGTTAGATTTAATGCATTCATCTGAACCTGTGGCCCAAGCAGCGTACGCACATGGTAAGGGTTGTCCGGGTTGAAGGGCTCTGAGTCCTCCTGCATACTGGGTCTGGTTTTGTTATTCAGTCTTCCAGGCCCTGGGTTGCCCCGTGGTCCACTGTGTGGTCTTCTGGTGGTAGTTGTAACAGTTTGTGTTACCAATTCTCTTCTTCCCCTCTGAGTTTCTGCAAATATGAATGGATGAATTAATTAATTAATAAAAATAAATGCCGCAAATTAATTCCTTTACTTGAATAATTAAGGAAGATCTTGTTTATCAGGACGAAAAACAAAAAAAAGGACACCCAAACACAGACACACCTATATACCACTTAAATTCGTACTGATGATTTTTGTAATAATAAAGCAGGTGTTAGTCTTGAGTTAGTAGTTAAACGTACAGGTAACTAAAATTTGATTTTATAATACTACCTGAGGTAGATATTGTAAGGTAGCTGACAAAATCTGCCCATAATTCCTTTTTCTTTGCCTGCCTCTACAATAAGATCTAAGAAAGTAAAATACCACTCATTTCCCAAGCCTGCCTGGTAATGAGGAGTGTCCAGATCTCACATTTCTGGCCAGTGAGATACAAGCAGAATATGCTAGTACAGTCCTGGGAAAGCTTTGGCTTTCTTGGTAAAAAGTGACAGATATGGCTTCCTATGTCTTGTCTTCCTTTCTTGACAGTAGATGTGATGTCTGGGTTAAGGGAGCCGACCTGTGACCAGAGGTGATAGGCACAGGATGATGAGCAGCATGCCATGGGAAGAAAAATGCTAAGCTAGAAAGAGGTGTGATGATATCACTGAGTAGCTGGTAATGTGAGAACATATCTCCAGACCTCTGGCTATATGAAAAACATCCCACATGTACTTGCTGAAACCACTGCTGGTCAGGTATTCCATTACCTGCAGTGCAATTCGTTCATAATGGAGTGATTATACTCTCTAATAAAGAGGGAATATGCTAATTGACCCTCATGCCATTGCAAATTTGGCAGCACCCACAGCCAATAAGGAGGGAATATGCTAATGGACTGTTCTGCCCTCGAAGATGGCAGTGCCCACAGTCAATAAGGAGGGAATATGTTAATTATCTGTTCCACCCTCAAAGATGGTGGCTCCTCATGCCTGCCTGTAGAGTCCCTCAGTCCCTTTAGCCCCTCAGGCACCCAGGGCCAACCCAAGGTGCAGGCAAGCTTCAGATGGTGGCTGCCCAGCTGCCCAAGGCCACCAGAGGCTCAGATAACCAGGGCCGGTCGAGGCTTGTGCTGCCAGCAGTGGCAGCAGCAGAGGTGTGATGGTGGTGGTGGGGGGGGGGAATGTCACCTTCCTCTGATCGCTGGGTTGCCTCCTGCCCCTGAGGGCTCCCAGACTGTGAGAGAGGGCAGGCCAGGTTGAGAACTCCCCCCACCCCTCCAGTGTATGAATTTCATGCACCAGGCCTCTAGTTTATGTATACAACTTTACAGTTTTCAGGGGATTTATTATCTTGGTTGTATCTTACAAGAAATCCTATGGAATAAAAAAAAAGCAGATACTTTTATGCATGAGAGCATGAGGCTGCAGAAACACCAAGTAACTTAGCCAAGATCACAGAATAGATGGCAGAGATAGGAACTGAAGGTAAACTCTGACTTCCAACCAAGTGCTCTAGCTCATCACACTGCCTCATAGTGGGCTCTGCAGCATGGCCTACAGCTGCCGAGTAACAAAAATGGAAAAGACTACACAGGGTGGACTTTGGTATCTCTCTGAGTCTCAGTTTCTTTATCTGTAAAATGGGGATAGTAATAGTATCTACTGGTATTTCACAGGGTTGTGATAGAGTTAACGAACAATTTGAGGGATTTTAGCATAGTTCTTTCCCCAAGGAACTCATATAATACTCTTCCAAATGTTAGGTGGTGGTGATTATATCATGCTATGTTATTTATGAAAATAACGTTAATCAGGGTCTCCCTGATGCCTTTCCAACCATGCCTCAGAAACCAAGTGGTTATCCCCAGCTCTTGCTTTATAGCTGGGGATAACCACTTGGTTTCTGAGGCATGGTTGGAAAGGCATCAGGGAGACCTGAATTAAAATCTCCTCTTCTTTTAACTTAATGACCTTAGGTGAGTTATTTAATCTCTGTAAACCTTTGTTTCTTCATCCATAAAATGGGATCATTATACTTACACAGACAGTTGTTGGTAAAGATTATATGAGGACAACATGTAACAGTGCCTGACACACAGCCAAAGCTCAGCAGACATCAGCTGTCACCCTTCTCTCTGACCTTGTCTTGCTGCCATTACTGGTGTCTTTGATCATACAGCTATATGATGCTGATGACCTGCCAGCTTCAAGAGCCAAGGGTGGGGGCGCTGGGCCCTCTGGAGTTGGGGGCTTAGAATTAGGTGATGGGGAGTGAGGGATACCAAAGTCCACCCTATGTGGTCTTTTCGATTAGAGGAGGTTTTTTTCTTAATTTTATTCTAAAATATGACTGCATTTATAAGAGATTGGAAAAAAATCCCATTTAAAATTATTTTTAATTATATTGACACAGTATTATATTAGTTTCAACATATTATACAACATAGTGATTCAACATTTGCATATCTTACAAAGTGATCACCATAATAAGTCTTTAACCATCTGTCACTGTACATAGTTAATACATAAAAATCCCTTATTTTTAATGTCTATGATATTCCATCCTATAGCTACATCAACACTGATTTAATCCTTTTCCAAATCTGGAGGGCATTTCGGTGATTCCCACTGTTCTGGTGTTGGACATAACGTATGTAATTCTCGTATAGATGCTGTCATGATTGAATACTTATGATGTGGTCATGCCGTTGGGCTGGGAGGGGCCATGCCACATCTTGGGTGCAGGGAGCAAGCTCTTCCCCAGGAACTCAGGCTGTCAGTCCCTAGCACTGCCAACAACACCATCTTCCCAAACATACCCCACCCCTGTCCTGCTGTGATTTTACCCTAGCACCTTACATCTTGCCATATGATTTTCTTATTATAGTTTTGTGTTTATTCCTGTTTCCCCTTTCTAACAATGTAACACTCCTGAGGGCAGGATTCTTGTCTGTTCTGTTCACCAATGCATTCCAAGTGCCTGGAACAAGTAAATGGTACAGAATACAGTGGTACCTCGAGATACGAGTTTAATTCGTTCCGTAACCTTGAGGCGTGGGAAACTATGAGACGCTCGAGTTGCGGTAAACTGGTGGGTCGTGTGCAGCCGGCAGATCCACGCGATTACTCCTATCTCAAATATTGCTCATATTTCAAAGCAAAAATCGCTTGCTCGACGGCTCGTATCTCAAAAATCTCGTATGTTAGGGCACTCGTATCTCGAGGTACCACTGTAAATATGTCAATAAATGTTTGCTGAATGAATGAACTCTCTGGGTAAGAGACTTGTTCTCAAACAGAAAGTGCTTAGGAAGGGTTATCATCCATGGTTGCAGAGTTGCAGACTTTTGTCCTTGACTGGAAAAGATGACAAGGTATTGGAAAAATAGTTCCTGAGTGTGGAAAGCAAGAAGGCCTATTCCATGTGGAGGCAGGTGGGGAACTAAAAGTGAGAACTTGGCAAGCAGCCACAAAATTGTGAGTTGTGGCCACCCATTGGGCCAGAGCAGGATGACAAAAGCAGCTGTCCATTTGGCAGCCCTCTCTCCAGCCCCAACAGTTGTGACAAACACTGCTCATGGTGTTCTTTCATACGAGTCTGCCTGTGGCCTCAGGTCCTTCTTAACCCACTCTTCCAGGCAGCCACGGCCACTGAGGCATAAACTGAATCCTATTTGCCAAGCTCTGGGACAAAATAAGATTTGTGAACTGTAAGTCAGCCATGGCAGAATCAGGAGTCTGGATTTTCTAATCCTTGGCAAGGTTTTAAAAAATAAATTCTGGTAAAATATACATAAAATTTACTATTTAAACCATTTTTCAGGGTAAAGTTCATTGACATCAAGTACATTTACATTGCTATGCAACCATCTATCTCCAGAACAGTCTTCATCTTGCAAAACTGAAACTCTGCACATGTTAACAATAACTGCCATTTTACCCCCAAGCCTGGTTTCAATGCCTGTATTTTTTCATTATTATTTCCATGCTGCTTTATCTTGATATTCAGTAAAATCTTTTAGAAAACATACCTATCTCAGCCGTGCTAGAAGAAAGGCTTTTTATCCACACTTGAGCCAGAGCTACAGAGCTGGCCTTTGGGGGGCCAGTGAGGATCACTGTGGTGGAAATCAAGAGTGAGGACAGCCCTGGGGACTTGAATGAAGGGGACAGAGCCCGGCCTGTGGGGCTCACCTGCCCTTCCCCACCCAGAAATAGCTGCAAGGTGTGCTTCAACCTCGCTCAGAACCCCAGGACCCTTCATTTATTTTCATGGAACTTGGAGGCTGACGCCTGAGCCCAGAACTTAAAGAATCTCAACCTCTGCCCAAAGCCACATTTGGCTGTCCCATAATTCTAGGTATGAACATAATAGAGAGTCAGCGTCTCAGTCCCTGAATTCTATGCCTAAGGGGGAAAATGTAAAATTGCAAAGTGCAAACAACTGAGATGGGGCAGAGTGGAAAGAAGTGGGAGTGTCATAGAGACCAGGCCCTGCAGCAGGCTAGGACTCCTGGTCGCTTCCTTCTAACCCTGCTGCCAGCCTCCTTGCAACCCTTAGGGCAGCCCTTCCTTCTCTTCGAGCTCTAGGCCAATGACTGAGACCTGCACATGCACTCTGATCCCCGTCCCGTACCAGCTCAGGCCCATGGAGGGGCTGAGAGACCTCACATAGACAGGCAGCCTTGCACACAGCATTAAGAGACTTGAAAATGTTACCTTTTGGATAAGTTGGTTTAAGCCAGAAAATAGGGAGGTCGCCGCAGAGTTCTATGACTTTGGCACTCAAGAAGCTGTTGTCCTTCACGGGCTGGCCCACAGCTACCCAGACAAGAGAACTTTCTTCATACTTAACTGGCATGATCTTGCCTTCCTGTAAGTAAGTGAAAATGAAATGCATTGAGCAAGAAAGCAGTGGAGCATGCTGAGTATTAAGATTCATGGGAGGGTAAAAGATTACTCGGCTTTGTAAAAACTTAACGAGAATTCTGGGTGTATGTGTATGCCTGCCTCCCCTCTTCTTCCCCCCCCTCCCCCACACACTTTAAGGTTCTACTCTCTCCTCTTTGTAGCTCTCTCCACAATATTCAGCACCTACCCACTCCTCACCAGCCTGCCTTTGGAAGCTGGAATGTGTGAATATAGTATCCTGAGTAGAAGTGAAAATTACTTGATACCGGCTTTGAGCTTTGGGTTAATCTGATGTTTTTGATCAAAGATGTTTTTGAGGAAAAGCAATTGAAAGGCCTTGGAATCCTACAAAGGATTGAGGAACGTTCCATTTGGAGTGAAAATTCTTTGGGGTTTTGTACTGAACAACAATGGAAAAAGCAAGCTATTGGTTCTTTAATGTCATCAGTTCAAAGTGTTATTTAACATAAACCATTTCTCTTTTTCCCAGCTCTAACAAAACACATTTCAGATGTTCTTCACATCGAGCCCACCACTGAGGTTTCAAAGCTAAGCCCTGCGTTTCCTGCTGCAGCACGATGCTGAAAAAGGTTTGATAACCCAGGAGACCAATTTATTTTGCCAGGTTGTTCCTTGCATGTATTTATTAGCTTGCAATAGTTTGGAGAAATTAAAATGTTTTCTCTTTATTTTGAGCTGAAAGCAGCACTTCGTTTATGCTTTCTCCCCCAGGCTTATGGCTGCATTAGAACAACTCAGAGTTATTGGAGGAGGCTGCTCCCAGGTAATCTAGTTATTTACCTTAAATTAAATGGCTTCATCCAGGAAATGAATGCTCTTTGGGTGTAATAGCTTTTAAAAGTTATACAAAACTGATGAAAAATTTATAAGAGCAAGTGGTGCATACATCTACCCCATCATAATCGAAAGTATGTGGGGGAAAGAGTGGGGTGAGGGGACAACGCATACAGATGCATCCTACAAGCCAGGAATGTTAAGCAAGCCTGTGGCACAGCTGTGTCCCCAACCCCCTGTCTTCCTCCCTTTCCTGGCAGCACAATCTGCTTTGGTTTGAGGCAGCAGTGTGCCTGGTCCCAGGAGAGACTCTTGCTTTCTCAGACCCTCCAGATTTAGGGGAAGCTGCCAGCACTGTATGAGCAGTTCTAGACTATGAGGTCCATGCGGGAAGGTGCTGGTGCTGCTCAGCCCCTCTCTGACATTCTTACTTGAATATGTTACTGAAGTTTGGAGCTGGAAGGAAAGGCTGATATAGTCAGAGATGCTGGTCCCTGAGCCTCCACATTGCTTACTGTGGATCAAACAGATCCTTATTTCTTTCAGTTACTCTACGTGTAGTTTTCTGTTAGTGACAGCCAAACACATTCCTGAGTCACACCAACATATTGTCTGAATTTGGTTTTGTCCATCAGAGGATCCACCACACAGATATAAACAAATCAAACACGCCTTTTTACGAAGATGGCGCCGAAAGCTAAGAAGGAAGCCCCTGCCCCTCCCAAAGCCGAAGCCAAAGCAAAGGCTTTGAAGGCAAAGAAAGCAGTGTTGAAAGGCGTCCACAGCCACAAAAAAAAGAAGATCCGCACATCACCCACCTTCAGGCGGCCAAAGACACTAAGGCTCCGGAGACAGCCTAAATATCCTCGGAAGAGCGCACCCAGGAGAAACAAGCTTGACCACTATGCCATCATCAAGTTCCCCCTGACTACTGAGTCAGCCATGAAGAAGATAGAAGACAATAATACACTTGTGTTCATTGTGGATGTCAAGGCCAACAAGCACCAGATCAAACAGGCTGTGAAGAAGCTCTATGACATTGATGTGGCCAAGGTCAACACCTTGATCAGGCCTGATGGCGAGAAGAAGGCATATGTTCGACTGGCTCCTGACTATGATGCTTTGGATGTTGCCAACAAAATTGGAATCATCTAAACTGAGTCCAGCTGCCTAACTCTAAATATAAAAATTTTACACTGTAAAAAAACAAAACAAAACAAAACAAACAAAAAAACAAAACAAATCAAACACAAGGAAAATAATTCAATCCTACCTGGGAAGAAAATGAGATGCAGACAAAGATTTAAATACAAACTATTCACCACAGTGAATTATGTATTCAAAAATTATTTTGGATTATTATTTTAATTGGTTAAAATTAAAGATAGCTGAACAAATGACTTTTAAAATTATAATCATACTAGTGGCCTGGTGCACGGATTTGTACACATTGAAAGGAAATTAATTAGAAGAAAGATTCACGCAGTAATTATGTTACTGCAAAAAACTACATGTCAAAATAGTCTACATAATATAGTATTATAAAACTGAAACACGTGTATGATTGGTGCCAGCAGGAGCTTTTATGTATCACACATGCATGAGTTAGCATTTATTTTTAAACTAGAGGCCCGGTGCATGGATTCGTGCACTGGTGGGGTCCCTCAGCCTTGCTTGTGGGGATCAGGCTGAAACCAGCTCTCCAATATCCTGTGAGGGGTCCTGGATTGTGAGAGGGTGCAGGCCAGGCCGAGGGACCCCACTGGTGCATGATTGAGACTGGTGAGGGACTGCAGGAGGGCTCTAGGACATGTCCAGCTTATCTCGCCCAGTCCTAATCAGCTGGATCCCAGCAGCAAGCTAACCTACTGGTTTTAGTATCTGCATCCTGGTGTCAATGCTGTGTCATAGTGACTGGCTGAACGGTCAAACGAACATTTGGGTATTTAGCATATTAGGCTTTTATTATATAGGATTGCCACTGTGTGTTATATGTACCGGCTGGTCGGTTGGACGGTTGGACAGACGGTCGATCACTTAGCCTTTTATATATATAGATGATGACATATAATATGTTTATTTTAATCCGCATTTTAGAAGGACTAATGTTGAGTGAAAATAAGAAGAATGTACAACAGCACAAAAATTCAATTATGAAAAGACTATCACGCACATGAAGAAAATTCAGCAAAATGTGAACATTAGCTATCTGTGGATTATGTAATTGTGGGTGATTTTCTTCTCTGTTCTTTTATGAATCTTCCAAATTTTCTATAATGACGAAGTTCTTTTTTTGTTTTGTTTGTTTTTAAATGTGAGTTTTTTAAAAAATATTTTTTATTGATTTTTAAAGAGAGAGGAAGGAAGAGTGAGAGAGAAACAACAACGTGATAGCAAAACATTGATCTACTGCCTCCTGCACATCCCCCACCGGGGATTGAGCCCACAACTGTGCCCTGACCAGGAATCAAACCACCAACCTGTCATTGCATAGGACAATGCCTAGCCAACTAACCCACATCAGCCAGGACCAAAGTACTGTTTTTAAAAATGAAAAAAAAATGTTTTATTATGTTTTTAATCTTTATTGTTCAGATTATTATAGATGTTCCTCTTCCACCATAGCTCTCCTCTACCCGGTTCTCATCCCCACCCCAGGCCCTCACCCTCCCCACACTGTCTGCATCCATAGGTACTGCATACATGCATATAAGATCTTTGTCTAATTTCTTCCCACACCCCCCACACCCTCTTCCCCTGAAAATTGTCAGTCCGCTCCATTTCCATGCCTCTAATTCTATTACATTCACCAGTTTATTCTATTCATCAATTTTTTATTCACTTGATTTTTAGCTTCACTTGTTGATAGATATATATTTGTTGTTCATAATTTTTATCTTTACCTTTTTCTTCTTCCTCTTCTTAAAGAATATCCTTCAGCATTTCATATACCGGTTTGGTGGTGATGAACTCCTTTAGCTTTTTCTTGTCTGTGAAGCTCTTTATCTGACCTTTGATTCTACATGATAGCTTTGCTGGGTAGAGTAATCTTGGTTGTAGTTTCTTGCTATTCATCACTTTGAATATTTCTTGCCACTCTGTCAGGCCTGCATAGTTTCTGTTGAGAAATCAGCTGACAGTTGTATGAATATCCCCTTGTAGGTAACTAAATTTTCTCTTGCTGCTTTTAATATTCTCTCTTTGTCTTTTGCTCTTGGCATTTTAATTATGATGTGTTTTGGTGTAGTCCTCTTTTGATTCCTTTTGTTTGGGGTTCTGTGTACTTCATAGACTTGTAAGTCTATTTCTTTCACCAGGTGGGGGAAGTTTTCAGTCACTATTTCTTCAAATAGGTTTTCAATATTTTGCTCTCTCTCTTCTTCTGGCACCCCCAATAATTCTGATGTTGATATGCTTGAAGTTGTACCAGAGGCTCCTTACACTATGTTCATATTTTTGGATTCTGTTTTCTTTTTGCTTTTCGGGTTGGGTGTTTTTTTCTTCTTTGTATTTCAAATCTTTGACTTGATTCTTGGGATCCTCTAGTCTAGTGTTAAATCTCTGTATATTATTCTTTATTTCAGTCTGTGTATGCTTAATTTCTTATATATCTCCCAATTTCTTATATATTTTCTATAATGACTGGTCTTTTCCATTTTTTTTGGGGGGGGGGGGCATTCTCACTAGAACCTTGAAGGTCTCTCAAAGTTCCTTAGAGGTTTCTAGAAATTCTTGAGTAACCTTATAACTAAGGTTTTTAACTCTATATTCAATAGTTTTCTTTCTTCCACTTCTTTCATTTGTGACATGTCTCTTTGTCTTCGCATTTTGGCTGCTTCCCTGTGTTTGTTTCTATGTATTGGGTAGCTGCTAAGTATCCTTGAGTTGATAGAGTGGCCTTGTGTAGTAGGTGTCCTATAGGGCCCAGTGACTCGGCCTCCTTAGTCACCTGAGGTGGACACTCTTGGTGCACCCCTTTGTGGGCTGTGTGCACAGTCTTGTAGTTGAGCCTTGATTGTTGTTGGTATCACTGGAGGAATTGACCTCTAGGTCAATTGGCTGTGAGGATCAGCTGTGTCTACAATGGAAGAGCTGCTGTGCAGAAGACACCCTTATGGGG
The DNA here is from genome assembly GCA_011751065.1 of Lasiurus cinereus. Lineage (NCBI taxonomy): Eukaryota > Metazoa > Chordata > Mammalia > Chiroptera > Vespertilionidae > Lasiurus > Lasiurus cinereus. The sequence goes on from JAAGEH010000012.1 coordinate 23,736,453, forward strand.
CAAGACTTGCTTCAGTGGGGCTTTGGTGCTCACTGAGTCTGCCCCTTGAGTATGTCACTTATGCATGTGAAGAGTTGTAATCTGGTATGGTCTCACTCTGACCACTGGGTATACTGACTCTAGTGTATCCAGGGAGGTTCAAAGCCAGCCACTGCCTGGGGCCTCCCAGCAGGAACTACAGAGAGATCTGTAGATTCCTTCTCTTTGTATTGGGTTTGGAAGTGCTCAGACAAGGCCCAGCTGTGAAGCAAGGCAGGCTGGTGCTGGATTTTGGGCCTTTTACTGATAGGTTTGGGGCTTCCTGACCCAGCTGCAGCTTGTTTGATAGGTTTTAGGCTTAGAAAAGGACAGGCCATTCATATGCAAAAACCTTTGCACAAACCTTGGGTGGAAATGTAAATTGGGTGGGGCAGGGTGTCAGGGAAACTCCAGGGAGGAGCAAACAGCAATGGCTGCCAGTCTGCCCTGCTTTGGGGAGGTCCCAGCGCAGGAATAATGACTGCTGTGAGCACCTCTGTCTGGAAGAAAGCTGTCCCCGCATTCCTGCTCTGATGCCAGACAGTCCAGTTTCTCCCTCTATGTGTCTGGGTCCCCCCAAGTCTCACCTGGAACTGGAGCTCAGAGCTTGTATCTTTCTCTCAATTAAAAAAGCAGTGCACCCGGATGCCAGCACGTTCCACGCCTCCTCATCTCTTACCAGTCTCAATGTGCTTTCTTCTTCACTTCTCTAATTGTCGTACTTTCACTTAGCCAGCTTTCCTGTGGTTCTGGATGATAGTTTTTTTGGCTTTTAGTTGTAATTTTGATGTGGTCTTAGGAGGCAGCAAGTATAGATGTTTGCCTAAGCCGCCATCTTGGTTCTCAAAAATTGTTTTTAAAAAACCCAGAATATGTACTATAAATGTTCAGCTAGGGGTCTGGTGCTTGTGGAAGGCAGTAGAGCATGGGTTCCATGTCTCCTGGGGATGCTGCCAAGGATTACAATCATTGCAGGCTTTGTAACAGAAACGGAGTGATCTAAGAGAACAGCAATGCAGTAAGAGAAGTTCAAAAGCAGAACAAAGGTCTTGGTGACACTGTTATACTGGGCACTGGGAGTTTGCAATGGGAGGCAGCCTTCTGCTGGGGGGAGACACGGCTCCTGAGGTCACATGGAGGCAGCTCGGAGGGAGGGACTGAGCCATGAAGTCCTGGCACCACCTCACAGGACGAATAGCTGGGGAAACTGGGAGCAGGAAAGAAAACGGGGGCCACGCTAACGAGCTTTAAACCTCACTGGTTTGTTTTGTGCTTTTGTTTTGTTCTGTGGTCTGAGATACCTTCCGCTGCTGCTCCTCGGAGGGCAAGCAGCCGGCCAGTCTCCAGGCACTTTGCTTACCCTGTTTTTCCTCTTTGCCTGCCGGAGCTGGTACTGGCTTCTCCCTCTCAGGGAGACTAGGAGGAACAAAGGTAATCATAATAAAATTAACAATAACAGCAGCAGCCACCTCTTCATTATCTAGTAGTTCTAGGACCGTGGGGATGGTATGCGTACCTCTCATTTGTAAATGACAAAACAGGCTCTCAGAGGTGAAGCCACAGCCACAGTGTGTCAGAGCCGGATGTGAACCTACATTTTTCTGGCGCCAAAGTCCATTTTTGTTTCACAGACGCTGCTACCACTCAAATGGAAGACAATAATGAATGTGACCACTTTGTAAAGCCTAAAGTATCAAATAAATGTAAGCTATTATGGTTAAATGTGTCTTTAGAACTCTGTGTGCAATCCTTAAAATAAATGTTTATAAAACCAAGCTCAAAGGCAAGCTATTAATAACAAATGGGAGTGTTATGTTTTTAAAAAACCTCACAAATTTGACACATAGAAAAGAAATCCGATACATGTTGATCTAGCTTCATTGGGTTTAACTGGAACCAAAGGGAAGAAGTTGTGGGGGAGCCATCTCAGCTCAAAACAGTTGGGGCTACCTCCCAGGAAGTTGCCTGACACGCAGGTAAGGGAGGGAGATACCTCGCAGCTCTTTCCTCAGAGGCTGGGGCATCAACTTATGAGGATTCTAACTTGAAAAGTCCTTTATGTTTTCCTGACCACTGATTGGATAGTTCCCTATCATCAGGCAAATATGGGCCATGTGAAACCATCCCCGTTAAGCACTTTAAAATATGATTTTCCCAAATCATTAAATATGCTACCTCATATAAGAATGACCACTTAGCACCAGCCAGGAGGACTAGAATAGTTTCAATTCCTTTGGCAGAGAAGAACTAGAATTGAGGTTGTGGTCTCAAACCTATCGAGGAACTGGACGCAGTAAGGATTGTGCCTTCAAGTGACATCTGCCAAGCCCGCTGGCTGCCTGGGGCTGCTGGTACCCACCAGTTCCGAGGTGATGCTCTGCTTGGCCACGGCGCCCACCTCAGGAACACGCGCCTTCACCTGCGCTTTGATGTAGCACTTCTCTCCCCCCGCAAAACGGATTCCTGTGATACCCTAGGAAAGAAAATAAAAGTTGACCCATCCATTCACCTAATGAATTTCTTCACCGAATTGCGAGTTTACAGAGAGCCAGGCACTGTTCCAGGAACTGGGTATAGGGATGAACAAAACAGATGGAAGCTTTGCCCCCATGGAGCGTAACTCTTAGCATTCTTAACCAAATATATGAAACTGAGATAATCAGGTGGTAAGTGCTGTGGAGAAAATACAGCAGGTGTGAGGGAGGAAGGACCTAATGGGGCTTTTGTCAAGGTGGGGGGGGGGAAGGGGGGGGGGGGAGGGGCGGGTTTCAGGCAGGCCTCCACCAGGGGGCGGCATTCAAGCTGAGATGGAGTGTTAATTGCTCCATCTTTCCCTCAAGCTCAGGTGAAAGGCCATCCTTTCTAGACACCTCTCTCTGACCATCCCAAGGCTAAGGGGGCTCCCGGCCCCCACGTCTTCATCCCTCCCTTGGCGCTTGGTTTTCAGTGCCTGTACGGTAGCTCCTTGGTAGTGTCATCTCAGGTATAAGCTTCTTGAGATCGTTATCTGAATCTTAGCTCTTTCTTTTGGGTGATTTCACAAAGATTCTCAAAATATGTTGGTCCAGATTTGTAATTCCACAAAGTCAGGTTTTTCCCAAGTTACCAAGCCCAGTGTAAATAGTAAAGGTTTCTACAACACCAGGACACAGATGTTTTGTGTTGTCCTCTGTGAGACAGAAACAGTGTCTACTTGTCTGCCTGGGGACCGGCCTCAGGAGGCGCCTCAGCCCCAGCTCATCTGGGCTGACAGCAGCGCTGACTCCCCTGGAGCCCTGGGGGCAGCTCAGCCTGTCCCCAGAGTGTTGGCTCTCACCTGCTGTCAACTTCAGGACTAGTGAGTAGCAAGAACAGCATTAAAGGTCTACAAATTTTTGCCATAATAATGTAGACACCAACCCACATCTGCACATCTCAGTATCCTGCTGAGTGGAGACAAATGTCAGGAAGATAAGAACTTGTTCCAATGTCAATGCCAAGGAATGGGGGGAAGATCAGCATTTAGAAATCTAAGGGTCCTGGCTCAGGATTCAGCCATTTTCAATGAAGACAGGAGCTGAATGGAAGTCACGCGTGAGAATATTCATGGAAAGTGACCCCAGGTGCAACCTCAGAGCCAGTGGCCCCACAGACGCTGGTAGGTGGCACACTGAGAACAGGGAAGGAAAGGCTCGTGCTTCCTATGGCTCCTCATGGGCTTGCCTTGGGCTAATTTGCCATGCACCCACATGAGCACGTGCCCCTCATTTCTCCCAGCATCACCTCACCCCCAGAGGTGGCGGCCTGATGCCCACTTTACAGAGGCTGACTGCAGAGGTTTCCGACTCACTGTACCCAAGTCACCTGGAGAGAATGGAAACACACAGGTGCCTGGACTTCTCCCCAGAGAAGCCCATGTAATTGGCCAGGGTGTGCCCAGACCCTGGTGTGCTGAGAAGATCAGCATTTAGAAATCCCACGTATTGTTGACCAGGTGCAGGCCAGGCTTCAGACCACCCGTTCAGGGGGAAGGAAATTTTAAGCGACTGATGTTCATGTCATCCCCAAATTCATATGTTGAAACCTAACCCCCAATGTGGTAGTATCTGGAAGGGGTGTATTTGGGAGGTGAGGGCCTCATGAGTGGGATTCAGGCCCTTCTAAAAGGGACTTGTTCTGTGAGGACCCAGGAACCAGGCCCTCACTAGACACCCAATGTTAAGCTTGCACTTCCCAGCCCCCAGAACTGTGAGAAACACTTTTCTGTTTAGAAGACGCCCGTCTGTGGCAATTTGTTACAGCCACTCCAATGGACTAGGGCAGTGGTCGGCAAACTCATTAGTCAACAGAGGAGCTGCCGTTTGCCGACTACTGGACTAGGACACAGGCTTTGGGCCCCCGTTTCTTCTGTACCAGTTGCTCTCAAACTTTCCCGTGACCCCATCTCACCAGAGGCCTCGTTAAATGAAACAGCACTGGGCCCCACCCTCAGAACTGATTCAGTCACTGGGTCAGGAGTGGGGGCTCACCTTCTCATTTCTAACAAGCTAGTAGGTGCTGATGCCTAAGGGACACACTCTGAGTACCGCTGTTCTCCTGAGTGTATCCTGAAGGTCTACTGCTCTTATTCTGCATGGAAATCTGGGATGCCTGGTTTGTAAAACAGAAGGCAGGGGAGGGAGAGAACTGCCACATGTGTCCCCTTCACTGCAAACCCTCATGTCCTCTGAATGTGAGATGACCACACGAAACACCATCGAGCCATTGCCATGTCCCCAAAGGAGAGAGCAGATTCTACCGAAGGATTCCCAGTCTGGACTGGGAGTGAGTGTTGAGTTAGTTCTGACGGTCTGCACTGGGCAAGAGAACTGAGACACCCTAGGGAGGACTCTGTGGGAGGGGACTCGCACATAATAACCACACGTCTTGCTACAAATCCTTATCAAGCAGCCAGATATAATTAGAGAGTAAACAGAGGGAGCCGGAAAAGCACAAGAAAGCCAAGGAAACCTTTTGTTTTTTTGCAAACAAATAAGGCTGGTGATAATGAAGAAATTTGCTAACAAAGACAGTGAATGAAGAGTCCAATGACCTAACTTTGTTTTATCCTCAACCAGAGATATGCTTATTGATTTTAGAGAGAGGTAGGTGTGGGGAAAGAGAATCATTGATGTGAGAAACATTGATCTGCTGCCTCCTGTACTCGCCCCAACTGGGAATCAAACCCGCAATCTTTTGGTACACAGGATGATGCTCCAACCAACTGAGCCACCTAGCCAGGGCTGACCTAACGTTCTTTTTTTTTTTTTTTATAAATATATTTTATTGATTTTTTACAGAGAGAAAGGGAGAGGGATAGAGAGTTAGAAACATCAATGAGAGACATCGATCAGCTGCCTCCTGTGCACGCCCCCCTACTGGGGATGTGCCCACAACCAGGATACATGCCCTTGACCGGAATTGAACCTGGGACCTTTCAGTCTGCAGGCCAACGCTCTATCCACTGAGCCAAACCGGTTTTGGCTGACCTAACATTCTTTTATCCAGGTTAAATTTTAGCCACATATTTTTTCTTTCTAGGAGATCTCATCTGTTTCTGTGGCTTAAACCAGAAGTTCCCAAGGAGGGCAAGGGGTCCTACCCCCAAGGGACACTATAGAAACCTAGGCTTTTAGTGGACATGGCCCAGGGATGCTGGTCCCCAAGCACAGCCCCGGAAGGTCCTGAAGAACTAACTGCCTTGGGTCCTGGTGAAAACCTGATTGGAAGTATCTGTGCCTAGAACCTACCACAATTTTACACATTAACACGAAGTGATTTTTGACATAGTTTTGATGTATAAGAGCTTTCCTGGGAATGCAATTACTGCGAAAATAGAGAGAAAATGGTATTTCTGTTCACAGTTTGAAAAGATTACCTGGTATTTAATCTGCCAGCACACATTTTCAGCTGTGGTAGTGACAGTGATTCAACTCTCAGAACAAAACATAACTTCCATTTTATTTTTTCTTTATTTTATCGTTGGGGGCCATAATAATTTTTGAATAAAACCTGGTAGGTAGTTTATCTTTTATTCTGCTCTAGTTTTTTAAATAAAAATTTAAAATATCACACAGTTAAAGGAATTGTAGAGTGAACACCCATATTTATCCACCAGTTTATTCTGTCTTGATTTTTAACCGAGATCTTTGTTACATAAACAAGGCCTGAGAGGAACCTTACTGTCGAGAGTCCAGCTTTCTAGAATGGAACTCACCTCAATGAACTAACCAGCTTTTGTGTCCTCAGGGCACTACGGAGACTCCCTGGCTAACTCTTGCCAGGCTCCTGAGGCCCCTGTGACTGAGCTGATCCTGGGCTCTGTCTTGGCCTGCTTATTCCAGTCTTTCCCAGAATCCTGCCGAGTCAGCCTTGGACTGAGCACCCTTGATATCTGATCAGCCTGGCCTGCCTTTAGCAGAAAATCCTGTTAGGTCAGTTTAGTAAAAATTACTTTACCTCTTAGTAATTTTCCATCTACCAAGACTCCCACTCTGGCTGTAAATCTGATTTTTCTACATTGCGTTTAGAGTTGAGCCCAATTCCTCTCCTCTACCGCAAACCCCACAGCAGTAGCTCTGTGAATAAAACCTGCCTCACCTTCTCTAACAAATGTTCTGAGTCACTTTTTCTTAAACAGCGCAGAACCTGAGCCCTTTGTTTCTTGCTGTTCCCCCTCGGGAGATTCTTTTTACCACCAGTTCTACTAAAATCCCGGTGGGGTCCTGGGTTAGCAGGGAAAGCCGTTCACTTACAACTAAGAGCCTTTTCAATCTGGTCCTACCTGCATCCCATCCCCTCCCCACCCCCACCTTCAGTCACACTGGGCTGCTTAGAACTCCAGGGCAGGCCTGTGAATTTGAATTCAGTGTTCTTTTCAAGGCCTGGAAGGCCTGCCCCTCCTTTTCTGCTGGCTGAGATCCTAATCATTCTTTGAGACCTGGTTCAACTGTCACCCCCTCTGTAAAACCTGCTCCAGCCCCTGATCAGCAGTGATTGCCTCCCCTCTGCTCTTCACAGCTCTCTGCTCCACACTCAGTCAGTACATTTCCCTGGCCACCTCTGTGTGGGTGTCTGCCTCCTGGGCTGGACTGGAAGGTCTTTGAGGCGGGGAACAAGTGTCAGTCATCTTTGCATCCAGTAGGTCCCAATAAATGCTTCTTGAATTTGGTTTAAAATATAGGGGAATTATGCAGTTACCATAGTGGTGGATTCATGTGTTTTCAAAAGTCCAGGCTTGCCCTGGCTATTGTGGCTCAGTGGACAGAGCGTTGGGCAGCACAACACAGGGTCTCGGGTTTAATTCCCATTCAAGGGCATGAACCTAGGTTGCATGTCAATCCCTGGTCTTTGGTGTGTACAGGAGGCAACCAATCGATGTGTCTCTCTCACATCTTTTTTTAAAAAAATATATTTTATTGATTTTTTACAGAGAGGAAGAGAGAGGGATAGAGTTAGAAACACCGATGAGAGAGAAACTTCGATTAGCAGCCTCCTGCATGCCCCCTACTGGGGATGTGCCCACAACCAAGGTACATGCCCTTGACCAGAATCAAACCTGGGACCTTTCAGTCTGCAGGCCGATGCTCTATTCACTGAGCCAAACCGGTCTCGGCCTCTCTCACATCTTTGTCTCTGTCTTTCTGTCTCTCTGTCTCTCTCTTTCTCTCAATCCCTCCCACTCCATCCCTTCCATTATCTGTAAAAGAGTCAATGGGAAAAATATCTTCAGGTGAGGATTAACTACAACAACAAGAAGTTCAGGCTTGTTTAAACCCAGAAGAGGTTCTACCCATCATAAAAATGTTCTACTCACCAGTTCTGACCTAGAGAAATGTGAAAGCTATCCAACAGAATTGATCAGTTTATAAAATATGTTTGGCCCTCTTGGCCCAGGAGAACAAAATACATCAGTGCCATTATTAGAACCAAAGGATTATAAAACAGAGGTGTAGGTTTCGGATTAAAATATTTTAAAAGTCTATTCCCGATATATACACTTCTTGAAGAGATAGATTCATTTTATTCAGCTATGTAGCTACCTTTGCATATCTTGGCATTGTGGCACATCATACGTATTCAATTTTGCTTTGAATTGAATGTATGTGTGGGAGTCACACTTTATAATTTTATGTTGAGTAGGAGAAAGAAAAATGCTGTTACCTTGTCCTGTGTCTTGCAGTAAAAGCCTTTAATAGGTCCAGAGAAATTATCCCTGTGCACTGACCAGAACCAACTGCAAAGCTATGACTGAACGAGGTACAGCTGAGCCCATACGGTTGTGGTGCCGTCCCAGGGCCAAGCCGCCTGAACACAGCCAGTGCTTCTTGTTGTTAGATAATATCTAACCTCAGCAGGCTCTAATGCAACATCTGTGTGGTATTCAAAAGGGTCTGTGAAGTGTATTTTGGTATTAACAAGAGGAGTTCTTTCATTCCGATGAAAATCACCTCTAGTTTTCCTCATCCATCAGAAGAAGATGGTTGGGTGAGATGTTTGTGGGCTAATAAATGATCAGAAGAAAGATTATTTTTTCAAGTGCCTTTTCTTCATTATAAAGATTCACCTATTCCAGCTGCAGGTTTAACAGGAGAGCACAAATAGCAGCACGCTTCCTTATCTTAGAACGTGAAAGAGAATACGGTATTTATGTCGGCAAACAGAAAAGTTGGCCTGCAGTGACACGCTGGTTTGCAGATGGACATTGAAGCATTGATGTTAGCTTAGTGTCTCAAATTGCCTGTAAGCTGAATTTTTGAAAACAAACATGGCTGATTGTTTCAAAAGAGACCAGACTGTGCTATCTGTAATAGGCAGTAGTCAGAAAATATATGATGTAATAGGGGGATTTCTCCATGCTAATTTTCTAGATTAAATGGGAAAACTACAAAATTGAGAAAAGCAGAGGATAGGCCATACCTGTATTTGATTATTAGGTCATTAAAATCTCCCTCATCTCTATAGTTTCAAAAAAAAAGTTTGCCACTCTCGGATAGTGTGAGTACTTTATTCACCGTGTTGTGGATAACTGCTTGGAAAGAAATAGTTCTTGTATGTGTTTCTACCGAAACTTCATATAGTTCCAAGAACTGTTCTTTTCAATGCCAAAGTGTGTTTTTTTTTCATTTTGAAATATTAAAAACAAAGAGCAGTCCTTTCTCAGAGAGAATCTGCCAGGAGAAATGGTTACCGATGGGATGTGTGTGAGAGATGCTTCTCCCTGGATGAGAAAAGCCCCCAGGCTGCCTGGTCAAACTCTAAATGCATGAACTATACTCACATTCTGGAAATCATTGACTTCAATGGCCTCTTCAGCTCCACTTCCCATCTTAAAGGTTTCCAAGTTGTTCCCAGCATCTATTTCCATTGACCCATCTTGTAATTTCCCATTGATGCTCATGGTGTAATGGACATTGTAAACCTGGAAGTGAACATATGACTAGTGAGATTTTAGAGCAATTCAGAGATTATCTCTGGACCTGCAGTAAACGAGGTAGCTTTCACATTTGTCAGAGATATACCAAATCATCCTTGAGAGTAACAAATTTATATATGAGAACTTACCTACATACTAATCATTTAATATAATGATTTCTTTAAGAACACCTTAAAAAGTACTTGCTTCTACAGCACATACACTAAAACTAGAGGCCCAGTGCACAAAATTTGTGCACAGGGGGTGGAGGGTTCCTCAGCCTGGCCTGCACCCTCTCCAATCTGGGAGCCCTCAGGGGATGTCCGACTCACAATCCGGGATTGCTGGTTCCTAACTGCTCACCTGCCTGCTTGCCTGCTCGCCCCTAATGACCTCTGCCTGCCTGCCTGATTGCCCCTAACTGTTCCCCTGCTGGCCTGATTGCCCCTAACCACCTCCACCTCACCCCACACCTGGGACCCAGGATTCCCTCTTCTGGCCAGTCATAGGTACTAGAACCCAGGCTTCCCTCTCTCTGGTCAGCCACAGGCACTCAGAACCCAGGCTGGCTTTGCCCAGGCCAGCTGCAGGGGACCACAGTGGGAAAAGCTTGTCCCTCTCTCAGGCTGCAGCCTGGTTGGTCCCCATTCCTCTCTCCCCAGTGTTGAGTGTCTGAGCCATTACAGCATGAGGATGTGACAACCATTTGCATATTAGCTCTTTATTATATAGGATATGCCAAGAAGGTTAACATGGTCCCTAAGCAAGGATGACATACAAATTCATGAAGCAAATGCCATATTAAAAAAAAAATAAGTAAAACATTTGATAGTCTCTGATACTAATTCCGATAGCTCGGTGATTCACAATCCTGGCTCTGCGTAGAACTATCAGAGTAGAATCTCCAGCTACCATACCTAGTGTTCCTTTGGATCAGTCAAATCAGAATCTACAGGGTTAGGGCTTGTTTTACATATTGGATTTTTGTGTAAAATTTTAAGAAAAAAATTTTTTAAAAAAGTTTACCACTAAATTAGATGATCCCAAGGGCTCTCTTGGTTTAGACATCTTGGCAGTATACTACTTTAAAAAATAATTCCTGCTCAGTGTGCTGATGCCTGCTAGAACATTCTCTGAGTTGTGGAATAGTAGGTGGGTTTCTTTTCTTCTTTCCTTACTTTTTCTGACTTAGAGGCATATATATGTATATTTATTATATATAATATAGCTCTTATATCATACTAGAGGTCCAGTGCATGAAATTCATGCACAGATAAAGTCCCTAGGCTGGCTGGCAATTCAAATGCAAGTGGTCTGGCATGGTAGGGCAGGTCCCAGGTGACCTCTGGGCCCTGGGCAGCACCTGGACCCCTGCTTGCACCCGCTTTGGCCTGGCACTGCCCGCTCACCTGCTCCACCATCCTGCCACAGTCCAGCTGTCGTGGGGGACCATCAGAGCCAGCAGCGCCTCCACTGCCCCCTGCTGCCAGCACCTTGTCACTGACACCTGCCATGTTCTGCACTACACCTTGATGGTCAGCGCACATCATAGTGAGTGGTCGAACTCCTGGTTGAATGACCACCAGAGGGTATAATTTGCATGTTAGGCTTTTATTATATAGGATGTAATATATAAATTCTTTAAAGGGGGAAGGAATGAGAACTGATGAAAGACATTTGCTATTGTCAGTAGGTCATTACTACAAATAGCTCAGATTCAATTCAAATCTGATTTTCTTTCTCCTTATAAAGAATGACTGCTACATGAACAAACACTGGGAATGGATCTTCTGTTATTGGAAAACTCACTTACAAGACCCTATTACAAAACTCTATTGCAAGACCCACAGGCCATGCTTTTATTTTATCAGTGGAGATGCAGAGATGGCTTTGCTAGTCTGTAGACTTCCAGGCCGCAGCCTTCATTCAGCAGCACAGAAGCTACTGTGTACTGGCTCCACCATGGAGCTCCCTCCCTGCAGTGCAGGGTCTCCCAGGCTGCCCTGAGGAGAGAGCCACTTCCCCGGGGTTCTGATTTAGTGCAGCGGGAGCTGAGCCCACCAGCCTGGTTTCACTTTGCAGCTCAGGTGGCCTGTACGATTCAGCCCTGTTTGGGAAACCTGCATTCTTTGGCTGAGCCAGTGCTTTCTTCAGGTTTAGACAGCAGATTGTCCTGCCCCTGTGCTCTCTGAGCAGCTACTGTTCACTTGGGTCAGTTGCGACTGCCAGAGGGAGCAGGGCAGACAGCACTCTGTGAGTTCCTGCAGGCACGGCGCAGCGTCCTTCATTCAGGCACCATGAGGCTTTTCTCTGGAAAGCGCTGCACATAAGCTTTCACTAGGGAAGCAATGCAAAACTTAAGAAATCAGTGATGTCCACCTTTCAGCAGGTGTGAAGGAGACAAGATTTCCATACTAGAAGAATGGCGTGTGGTCATAAATTTCACATCCCGCCACCAACACCTGTGTCACCTTCCTCCCAGCAAAGGCTTCCTGACCAGGCACAGGCATTGCATCCTTTTTCCTGCAGCTCCAGTCCACCCTTTATATGCAGCCCACAGCCTGTGTGGGGTGGCAGCCAGAGGTCTGTGCCCCCTGAGGCTATGGGGCAGTGGTGGTAAACACTCTGAAATTATTTCCAAAGTACTGGCCCCGAGCTCAGGAGGCTGGGCTGATGAAGCAGTAATCACATTATTTCCTCTAACCCGATGGAGCTGCTGGCACCTAAGGCTATTTCCATCCAAGTACAATGAAGTTTATTATTTGCCAAAATTCTGCTCGATATGGTGCCTTTTGCAGCCAAGCGTACTTGCTAATGAGTTTCTAATAAAGCTTGGCTTCTCTGAGACTAATTACATAATGTTTAGGGCAAAATCTAGAAAAATTGGTCTGAGAAGGAAGGCCCCAGCAATGATCTCACTCCCTATTCCACAGGGTAGGGCTGTCAGCCATCTCATATTGGTGGGATTTCCCATATATCAATGTACAATAATGTTTTATGTCAGAAACATGGCCTCAGTATTTGAGCCTAGACACTTGTCCCCAATTATTAGCACTTAGATAATTCATGGTCCTCCAGCTGACTTCAAGGACGGAAACCTGTCCTCCTGGGATTTACCCATATGAAAGGGATAGAAGGTGAATTACAGTTGGTTAAGTCACAACAGAAGAGCAGTCCTAGCCGGTTTGGCCAGTGGATAGAGCGTTGACATGCAGACTGAAGGGTCCTGGGTTCGATCCCTGGTCAGGGCGACATGTCTGGGTTGCAGGCTTGATCCCTAGTAGGATGTGTGCAGGAGGCAGCCAATCAATGATTCTCTCTCATCATTGATGTTTCTATCTCTCTCTCCCTCTCCCTTCTTCTCTGGAATCAATACAAATATATATTAAAAACAAAATAGAAGAGCAGAGGTACCAATAATCCCCAAAGACTGCGCAGTCCATTTGCTTGGGAGTGTCTTTCTGTTTGACAGAGACTTGCCTTTGTTTATTACATTTTGTTTGGGCTACTTAGATTTGTATTCAGGGAAAGCAGACCTGTGCGTGTGCTGGGCATAGATGGTGCCAAATTTGCTGTATTTAGTATTTTATGATTTGTTTTTCAGACTTAAGTAATCTGGATCAGCATCGAATATTTTGGGAGTGAAAAAGCAAACAAGAGAAAACAAACTACCGCAGTGTTCTTCATTCTCCTGCTTGTCTAGGAAATAGCGATAACTTTGATTGTTGGCAATAAAATATGATACATTATTTCTCTGTATTCTTAGAATTTAATACTGCTCTCTTGAACCAGATAATCAACTGTCCTGCAAGAAAGTAAAAGATAGGAAAGAAGGGAGCCCAGCTATTCAGTAAGATCTTTCAATCTCTCTTTTCAGAAGCTTGTCAGTTAGCTGTGTTTGCCTTGAATGCCAGAGATATTCATTTACATATATCACATGACCAAAATCTTTACCAAAAAATAAATAAAAATAAAACCACAAAAAGATCCCAAAGCTATTTTTATCCCCAAGTGACCTGTAGCCCTGAGGTTTTGTCATCTAAAAGATAGCATCTACATTCAAACACCATACAATTTCCCAAGGGATGACAATCTAAACTCTGCTATTAATAGAAATGTAGATATTGAAATCGTTCCCATATTCAGTTGCTGCTTTCAAATATGAGCATCTGGCTCAGCTTCCATATTTAAAATACAAATACATTAAGGCACTTTCAAATATACACAAAATACTGTGCAATTCTGATCTTACAAATCGATGCTTGTAAATTTGATATAGTCTCTAAAACAGACTCCACGCTAAGTGGCATGCTTATCTACATTAGGCATTCGAGTTAAAAATACAAATGAAGCAGTGACTGCAGAAGATGTTATGTGTAAAATGGTTGAATTGCTTTCAGCACCATTTTCTCTAAGTACTGGAATTCATTCACGCTTTGAATTTCACGGTGGAAGAGAGGGGGGACCAGCAGTCACAGATCCTCTGAGGGCAATGATTAAGAACCCACCCTTTGTGTGTATCCCAGAGATGGAGTTCTTTTCCATTAGTCCAGATAAGCTTCTGCCAGCCCTGGCAATGGTCATCGAGATAAAATGCCCCCCTTTCCATAGGTGAACAAAATTCAGACTGCTTAGAGAACATACTGTAATTCTGCCTGGTCAAGTTAGAAGCACCTTTATGCTCCTTCGAGGGCCCTGGAGCTTTAAAATAAATAGTTGCAAGCAAAGAAAGTAGGACAGCAGTCCGTGAAATAGTCACCATTAAAACACACGTGACTAGGCCAGTAGGCCAGAATGGATTTTTAAAGAGATTTGCTACTTTTAAGGAAGTTACACATCCAACCCCCTTCCTCACTCCTCCCCCGTCACCCCCCCACCCCCCCCACACACACACCCTTAGAGTAAGGTGGAAAAGCCCATTACCGAATTGGACACACGCAAAGAAATAAGCAAGCAAACAAACAAAAACTCCTGGAAGGTCAAATTCGTTCCCAACACTAGGTCTTCACCATCTTTGTCCCAGCTTCTTAAAGTCACAGCCTTTCTCAGCGGAGAGAGGCCTTTCCATTTCTTCCCTGAGGATGAGTTAACCGAGGCCAGAGGAGTGACATGCCTTATCCAAGGTCACACAACTGCTCCGCGGAAGCGCCAGGCTTCTGCAGAAAGGGCTTTCCTCGAACCGTCCAATGCATTTCCCCTCTACTCGGCTACTCTACTTTTTTATATTGCCCCTTAACGCCTTGACTTGCTTTTCTGCAAGGTGTCCTAAGAGCAGAAAGCATCGTAGTGGAGTTGGAAGGAAGAAGGCAGAAGGTGCCCGGGAAGCCCCTAGAACAGTGGTTCTCAACCTTTCTAATGCCGCGACCCTTTAATACAATTCCTCATGTGGTGGTGACCCCCAACCATAAAATTATTTTCGTTGCTACTTCATAACTGTAATTTTGCTACTGTTATGAACTGTAATGTAAATATCTGATATGCAGGATGTATTTTCATTGTTACAAATTGAACATAAAGCATAGGGATTAATCACAAAAACAATATGTAATTAGATATTGTGAAATATTTATTTCAAATTACAAATAAATGAAATTTTGTCTTGAATCAGGGTGTAGCATGGGTAACAGTCTTAATATGACAACAGTAAACTACATTTCTACACTTTGCTACACCGAGGAGCGGTGTGTTGGTTCCTAAGACCATGGGAAATAGGTGTTTTCCAATAGTCTTAGGCGACCCCTGTGAAAGGGTTGTTGGGGGTCGCGACCCACAGGTTGAGAACCGCTGCTCTAGAGGAAAGCTGATCGATGGAGGGCCAGGAGGGCCTGCCAGCCGCCCCGCGCGGCCCAGAGCTCTGGCGCCACCTAGCGGGGAATATGCGCACGACAGCGAGGACCCCACCGCCCCGCGCGCCTGCGGGTCCTGCCCGCCTCCCCGCCCCACGCATCCTCCCTGACTTACGTGATTGTCACTCCCCTTCCAGAAGTAGAAGGCCCCGATGGCCCCGAAGAGCAGCAGCACCGCCCCCGAAATGAGGACCACAGCTCCGACCTTGAGCAGCCTTGCGGGGCTGGAGGGCTTCACGGTCACCGTGGCGTACGCCTGCGGGCGGGGACGGAGGGGGACGGATCCCATCTGCGCCGCTCGCACCCGGAGATCCCCGCGCAGCTCCCTCCCCCCCCCCCGCCAGTACAGGGAGTGGGGGTGGGAGACAGCTCGCCCCGAGCTCCTCCAGGCGCCCTCCTTCGCGGCGCTCCCTCTCGGGCTCCCTGGCACTCAGGCGTGGATGCCCGAGAAGCAAACTTTTCGCGGTGCAGGGCCGCCACCCGCCCCGGCGATCTGCACTCGCTGCCTCCACAGGACGCCCCTCCTGACACCCTTTTCACCCTCCCTTCACACCTGTCTGTGGATCCGGTGACCCCTGCACACGCGCCCCCCCCCCACACACACACTCGCGTGGGGCGCCACCATCCACATTGGGGCGCCCCATCTTGCTCCCACCTCCCACAGTCGGTGGCACAAATCCCTGAGGCCCTTCTCCTGCGAGTAGACTCACCCTGCAGTGGGCTGAGATCCTGGTACTCACCGGGGGGCTGCAAAACTCGACGTCCTCAGGCCCTACCAGGGCGATGGGCACTTTGTCCGAGTTCTCCGTCATGGCTGCGGCCAAAGGGGAAGACACCGCGAGGCCGGCGCGCGCCCTGGGCTCTGTCCCGCTGCCCGACGTGCAGGGCTTTTCAACTCGCTACGCGCGCGCACGCGGCGCCCGGTCCGCCCGGGACAGCCCAGCGGTGCCCACCCCTTGCAGAGCCTCACCTCTCCCCTCCCTTTCCTCTCCCGGCCGGCCGGGCAGCTGTGAGAGCCGTACCTGATTCAGGTCACACCTTCTCTCTTTCTGGTCTACTGACCCCCACCCCCCAAACAGCCACATCCTAGCAATCCAGAAGGTGTCACGCGTTGGGGGGTGGGGGGAGGGGGTGGAGGTTAGGCGGGTGCGTAGACCAGGATGCTGAGTCCTGCGTGCGCCGCCACGAAATGCTAAGTTGCCAGGACTCTTTCTACCATCCGAGGATCTCCTAAAATAAATGTCCGAGGGCTCCATGGTGCACTGGCTGGCGGCCGTTTCCCGCTGTGTCGTTGTATGGTATTGGGCAGCTGGTGGGACAGGACAGAGAGGAGAGCAGGGTCCTGCAGGGGACGGGGGCACTGGCCAAGGTGTGCCAAGTTTGCACCAGCCTGGAATGGCTGGATGGCCCCTGGGATTAGAACATCTTAGAGATGGCCCCTGGTCACCAGTTTCTCCAGGTTTAGGGGGCGGTACAGAGGCAGCAAAAATGGGGACCAAGCAGAGGGAAGGAGTGGGGAGACCAGAATAGAGTGCATTCTGGTTGGTTGTCTAAGTTAAACAAACAACAATGGCAGAACCCTTTCTCCAAACACTGATATATCCAAAGGAATAATTCAATAGATTCCTTTGGATATAACAGGAGATGCCATCTGCCACACAAGGAGGCCATGGTACCTCCTTCATTAATTCAGGCTGGCTTCTGGTTTTGGGCAGAGTCCTCTGCTGATGAGAAGGGGATGAGGTGGGGTGGGGATGTATGGGAGGGGCTGTTTCCTGACCAGAGGGAGATGCGTGGGAGGATTGCAGCAGGAGGAAGTGTTGCCTGGGAGTGGATGGCCATGAGAGGGAGGACATGTGACAAGAAGGATGACACTGGGGGGTGGGGGTGAGGGGAGAGGCAAGACTTCCACAGGAGAATCCATAGGACTTAGCAGGCACTGCCTG
Organism: Lasiurus cinereus; assembly: GCA_011751065.1. Classification (NCBI taxonomy): domain Eukaryota; kingdom Metazoa; phylum Chordata; class Mammalia; order Chiroptera; family Vespertilionidae; genus Lasiurus; species Lasiurus cinereus. Next base: position 23,753,696 of record JAAGEH010000012.1, read on the forward strand.
GGGGTACTGAGGTTTTAGGCAGTGAGGGAGGAAAACTAATTCTTCTGGATTGACTAATAATCAAATGAACACAAGAAAAATTATCAGGAGAAAATAACCACTTTAAAACATGTCTGCATATTCAGGGATTCCATAAGAATATTAGCCCTGAAGACTGATGGGATAGTTGAGGCTTCTATGCCCTCTGGAGCTAAGGAGATGTGTGTGTGTGTGTGTGTGTGTGTGTGTGTGTGTGTGTGTGTGATGTTGTGGTTTATGACATCAAAAGGGCAGGATGGCAATTCACATGGAGTTGGAAAATCAAATAGTAAGCATGTTTGCTGCGCCATCTTGAACAATGGGACAGAGAGGACTTGATTAAAAGGGCCTTAGTAGATAGAGCATCAGCCTTAGACCAAAGAGTCCTGGGTTCGAGTCCTGTCAAGGACATGTGCCTTGATTAAAGGCTCATCACCAGGCTCTGGTCAGGGCTCCCACAGGAGGCAACCAATCAATGGGTTTCTCTTACATTGATATTTCTCTCTGTCTTTCCCTCTCTCTTCCACTCTCCCTAAAAATCAATGAAAAAATATTTTCGGGCAAGGATTAACAAAAACAAAATAAAGGTAAACTTTAAAAATAAAATAAAATAGAATAAAATGGCCTTATGAGCCCCCCCCCTCTCTGTCTACCATACTTAGTTTATCTTAAATTATAGTTATCTATGGTGATATTTCCCTTACTGGAGCAGACCCTCTCACTAATGTTTTTTAGGCTGCTGGGGAGGGTAAAAAGTTTTCCTGAAGTCTTTTGTTTCTTAAAAACAGCCAGTTTAAAATAATCAATATCCCAAAAGACATCTTTCAGGGTGGCAAATTCTGCTCCTCCTCAAGCCCTAAGAGGACTGGGCCAGTCATAGGAATCCAGTGGAGATGTGGACATTGTGAGGGGCAGTTTAGAGAGAGCAAATATGGTAAGACTGATTTAAGATAGGTTGATCCTTGGCTGGAGGGTGGAGGTGGGGAGGGAAGGGGATGAGGCATTCTGAGCCTGCCTTGGACTCAGACCAGCCGACACTGGTCTGCACATCCCTCTAGGTGTAAGGTGCTGGGGACTCCATGAGGACTCAGTAAGGGATGATGCCCAGGGTATTTGTGGGGCAAAGTTCAAAGACCTCTTTTCTCCATGGCACTTTTCACAAGAATTTCAGAAGGATAAAGCGAAGTCACAGAAGAGTTGGGAGATGATCTAAGACAAAGTCATGATGAGAGAAAAAAGGAGAGTTCAGGAAGGTTGGGTCAGCAATGTCAAATGCTGAGACAAATGGAAGCAAGAAGGCCGCTGGGTTTCAGGGTTGGGTGTGCACAGGAACCAGGACGTGCTTTATCGGTACAGAAGACATATTGCAAAGGGTTATAGAGTGACTAAAGTATTTGCAACTCATATCACAGTCAAGGAACTAATTGTCTAATATAAAGAGTTCTTAGGAATCCTTAGAAGACCAACAATGTAATTGAACATAGGAACAGACAACCCACAGCAGGAGAAATTCAAATGACTCTTAAACAAAAGTAAAACACTTGACCCCATTCATGAAAATAAAGGCAAATTAAAAGTATTCTTTCTCAGCTATCAGACTGGCAAAAATAAAAACACTTGTTAAAACAATCTATTGAGGGTCTGATGGGAAATGAGGCCCTCCCATACATTGCTGTGGTGAGTGAATGGGTACAACTTTTATGGAGAGCAATTTAATTCCAGAATGCAAATGCAATTTCATTTCTGTGGATTTAGCCCACAGATGTACTCACAGGGGTGGAAAAATCCTATGTGCAAGCAAGGATAGTCCTCGAGGGAGAATCCAAGATGGTGGCATAGGTAAACACCTACACTGCTGCCTCACACAACAATTTCAAAACTACAACTAAAAGTCAGACGGACATCATCCAGAACCACAGGAAAGCTGGCTGAGTGGAAGTTCTACAGCTAGAAGAAAAGAAAGAGGCTCACAGAAACCCAGAGGAGCTGCAAAAAGCTGAGGTATGGAGATGCACGCTCTGAGAGAGCGGGTGCCAGAGTACCTGGCTGGCTTTCTCTGGCAGGAGGGAAACGGAGACTCCCAATGGCACTGAACCCCTTATCTTATGACACTACACCCCAGATCCAGGCGAAACTCATACGGGGTGAGTTTGGACTGTGAAAAGGGAGAGGTGCATGGAAATTTAGGGGAGTCGCAGAAGATCAGGTCCGGTCTCCCACGCGCACTGTGCTGCACGGAGGACAGATTGCTGATTGTGCCGCTGGCTTTCGCGAGTGGGCGGGAGACAGACCCTCCCAACTGTGCCACTTCTGACTCCACTAAGCCCCAGTTTCAAGTGAAACCCTGGGGACCTAGACTCCTGTGGTCCTGGTGCGCAGGGGAGCTGGAAAGGCAGCGGTCTAGAGGCACTGCGGGCCCAAGTACAAGGACCACTCCAGCGATTACCCAGTCACGTGAGACTCAGGGGCCGTGGAGGGCGGGGCCGCCTGGAAGGCAAGTCGGTCCCTTAAGCCCTGAGACTCCACCCATCCCAAGCTCAACAGAGGCTTTTGTGGTTTTGCAAGTCTGGTATCATAAGGCTGAATTCAACACAGAAGTTTCCCCGGCATAGTGAAAATGCCAAGACAAAGGAAGGGACCACAAACAAAAGAAATGGAGGAAAAAAATGACTGGATATAGAGTTCAAAACCACGCTTATAAGGTTTTTCAAGAATATGCTAGAAAAGTTGGATAAACTTAGCGAGAGCCAAGAGGAGATGAAAAAGGACCAACTAGAGATGCAAAAGATCCAACTAGAGATGGTAAAGGTCCAACTAAAGATGAAAAAGGACCAACTAGAAATTAAACATACACTGACTGAAATAAAAAATATTATACAGAGTCCTAACAGCAGACTAGAGAAAGGCAAGAATCAAGTCAAAAATTTGAAATATAAAGAAGCAGAAAACACTCAAGTGGAAAAGCAAGAAGAGAAAAGAATCCAAAAATGTGAAGATAATGTAAGGAGCCTCTGGGACAGCTTCAAGCATACCAACATCAGAATTGTGGGGGTGCCAGAAGAAGAGAGAGAGCAAGATACTGAAAACCTATTTAAAGAAATAATGACTGAAAACTTCCCACATCTGGTCAAAGAAATAGACTTACAAGTCCAGGAAGCACACAGAACCCCACATAAAAGGAATCCAAAGAAGACCACACCAAGACACATCATAATTAAAATACCAAGAGCAAAGACAAAGAGAGAATATTAAAAGCAGCAAGAGAAAAACAGTTCATTACCTACAAGGGAGCACCCATTGTTTCTGATTTGTCAACAGAAACAATGCAGGCCAGTCGGGAGTAGCAAAAAATATTCAACGTGATGAATACAAGAACCTACAACCAAGAATAATCTATCCAGCAAAACTAACATTCAGAATTGAAGGGCAGATAAAGAGCTTCACAGAGAAGAAAAAGCTAAAGGAGTTTATCAACTCCAAAACAGTATTATATGAAATGCTGAAAGGTACTCTTTTAGAAGAGGAAGAAGAAAAAGGTAAAAGCCAAAAAGTTATGAACAACAAATACATATTTATCAACAAGTGAATCTAAAAATTAAGTGAATTAAAAATTTGATCAACAGAATAATCTGGTGAATATAATAGAATCAGGAGCACAGAAAGGGAGTGGACTGATAATTTTCAGGGGGAAAGTGGTGAGGGGTGTACAGGGAGAGACTGGACAAAAATCATACACCTATGGATGAAATCAATGGGAGGGAGCTAAGGGCAGAGGAAAGGGTGGGAGTTGGGTGGAGGGATGCTATAGAGGGGAAAAAAGAGAAACAAATGTAATAATCTGAATAATAAAGATTTAATTAAAAAAAAAAAGGATAATCCTCGCAGCATGATTGCTAGAACAAAGGGCAGAAGCAGCTCCAGTGCCCACAGGGAAAATATATGGTACATCCTCACAGAGGGTTCTTTTTTTAAAAATCTCTTTTGTTCGGATCATTACAGTTTTTCCTCTTTTCCCCCCCATAGCGCCCCTCCATCTGGTTCCCACCACACCCCATGCTCTTACCCTCCTTCCCCACTGCACTGTCTTTATCCATAGGTGTATGATTTTTGTCCAGTCTCTTCTCGAACTCTCCACACCCTCTTCCCTTCAAGGATTGTCAGTCCACTCCCTTTCTATATCCTTGATTCTATTATATTCACCAGATTATTCTGTTCATCAAATTTTTTATTCACTTGATTATTAGATTCAATTGTTGATAGATATGTATTTGTTGTTTATAACTTTTATCTTTACCTTTTTATTCTTCTTCCTCTTCTTAAAGAATACATTTCAGCATTTCATATAATACTGGTTTGGCAGTGATGAACTCCTTTAGCTTTTTCTTGCCTGTGAAGCTCTTTATCTGCCCATCAATTCTGAATGATAGCTTTGCTGGGTAGAGTAATCTTGGTCGTAGGTTCTTGCTATTCATCACTTTGAATATTTTTTGCCACTCCAGTCTGGCCAGCATAGTTTCTGTTGAAAAATTAACTGACAATCATATGGGTGCTCCCTTGTAGGTAACTGTTTTTCTCTTGCTGCTTTTAATATTCTCTCTTTGTCTTTTGCTCTTGGCATTTTAATTATGATGTGTCTTAGTATGGTCCTCTTTGGATTCCTTTTCTTTGGGGTTCTGTGTGCTTCCTGGACTTGTAAGTCTATTTCTTTCACCAGGTGGGGGAAGTTTTCTGTCAATATTTCTTCAAATAGGTTTTCAGTATCTTGTTCTCTCTCTTCTTCTGGCACTTCCATAATTCTGATGTTGGTACGCTTGAAGTTATCCCAGAGGCTCCTTACACTATGTTCATATTTTTGGATTCTTTTTTCTTTTTTCTTTTTGCTTTTTGGGTTGGGTGTTTTTTGCTTCTTTGTATTTCAAATCTTTGACGTGATTCTTGTGAACCTCTAGTCTGCTGTTGGATCTTTGTATATTATTTTTTATTTCAGTCAGTGGATGCTTAATTTCTCGTTGGTCCTTTTACATATCCTGGAGGGTCTCACTAAATTTATTGTCCTTTTCTAGAAAATTCTTGAAAAACCTTATAATCGTGGTTTTGAACCCTATATCCAGTCGTTTGCTTTCCTCCATTTCTTTAATTTGTGACCTGTTTGTCTCCACATTTTGGCTGCTTCCCTGAGTTGATAGAGTGGCTTTGTGTGCTAAGTGTCCTCTAGGGCCCAGTGGCTAAGCCTCCCCAGTTACCTGAGGTGGACACTCTTGTGGGCTGTGTGCACAGTCTTGTTGTAGTCAAGCCTTGATTGTTGTTGGTATCACTGAGAGGAATTGACCTCCAGGCCAATTGGTTGTGAGGATCATCTGTGTCTATCATGGGAGAAATTCTGTGCTAGAGACACCCTTATGAGACAAGACTTGCTTCAGTGGAGCTTTGGTGCTCACTGAGTCTGCCCCCTGAGTGTGTCCCTTATGAATCTGAGGAGTTGTAGTCTGGATGGTCCAACTCTGAACCCCTAGACACACTGGCTCTTGAATCTCCAAGAAGGTGCTAATGTAGCCTCTGCCTGAGGCCACTCAGCAGGGGCTACAGAGCTACAGATTCCTCTTCTTTGGGTTTTGGAGATGCCCAGATGAGGCCCAGTTGTGAAGCAATGCAAGCTGCTGTGGAGCCTTGGGCCTTTTTTTGGATGTTCTGGCTCTCTCTGACTTAGCTGCAGTTTGTTAGGTAAGTTTAGATTGCAAAGGACCAGGCCATTCATATGCAAAAGCCTTTGCACACAGCTTGGATGGGGTGGAGTCTCAGGGCAGAGCAAACAGCAATGGCTTCCCATCAGCCCTGCCCTAAGAGGTCCCTGGATCTCAGTGTCCCTTGGTAATTGCTGCAAGCGCCTCTGAGAGAAAGCCGTCCTTGAGTTCTGCTCACTGTCAGACAGTCCAGTTTCTCCCCATATGAGTCTGGGTCCTTAGAGTCTCACCCGGAAATAGAGTTCAGAGCAGTCCGGAGCTTCTGTCTCCCTGTGGATTGAAAAAGCCAGCTGTGTGCTCAGTTGCCAGCCCTCTCCTCAAGGGCCTCTGTATATCTGCACTTTACTTCTGCAGCTCCTCTGAGTCTCAGTGTGCTTTTCTCTTTCCTTCTAGTTGTAGAATTTTCACTCAGCCAGACTTCCTGTGGTGCTCGATGATGTCTGTTTTGTCTTTTTGTTATAATTTTGAAGTGGTTGTGCGTGGCAGCAAGTTCCCGTGTTTACCTATGTCGCCATCTTGGTTTCTTGTCACAGAGCATTTTTGGCAGCCATTGAAAAGAATGAAGCTGCTTCGGATACACCCATGTAGAACTTGCTATGATATTTTAAGTGAAAAAAGCCAAGGGTAGGAAATGTGCATAAATGTCTCCATTTTGGTTAAACAAAACAAAGAATAAACAACAATATGTGTGTGCATATGCTCTCTGGAAAGAAACATGGGATGGCGGTAGCAGCTTGCCTCTGAGGAGCAGATTGGGGCTTGGGGTCACAATGGAAAGAAGATGTTTCATTGTGTACCTTCTGGGATGTTTTTTTTTTTTTGATAAATCTTTATTTGATAAATCTTGTAATCAGATTATTACAATTGTTCCTCTTTTTTCCCCCCATAGTTCCCCTCCACCCAGCTCCTACCTCTCCCTCTGCCCTTACTTTCCCCCCCATTGTCCTCATCCATAGGTGTACGATTTTTATCCAGTCTCTCCCTGGATCTCTTTGCCCCTCTCCCCATGAGAATTGTTAGTCCACTCCCTTTCTATGCCCCTGATTCTGTTATATTCACCAGTTTATTCTGTTCATCAGATTTTTAATTCACTTGACTTTTAGATTCACTTGTTGATAGTTATGTATTTGTTGTTCATAATTTTTATCTTTACCTTTTTCTTCTTCGTCCTCTTCTTAAAGAATACCTTTCAGCATTTCATATAATACTGGTTTGGTGTTGATGAACTCCTTTAGTTTTTTCCTTTTTTTTTCTTTTTATTAATTTTTATTAATTTTTATACATATCTCTCCATTCCCCCACTCCCTCCCAAACCCCATACCCCAACCCCCCAGAGTCTGTGATAATTGATTATGCTTATATGTATGCATACAAGTCCTTTGATTGATCACTTATCTACCTCACCTAACTTTAATCTTTCTGCTGTAATTTCATAATCTGTTTGATGCTTTATGATTTTTGTCCCCCTGAGAATTATCAGTCTACTCCCTTTCTGTGCTCCTGATTCTGTTATATTCACCAGTTTATTCTGTTGATCAAATTTTTAATTCACTTAATTTTTAGATTTACTTGTTGATAGATATGTATTTGTTGTTCATAATTTTTTGTCTTTTACCTTTTTCTTCTTCCTCTTCTAAAAGAGTATCTTTCAGCATTTCATATAATACTGGTTTGGAGTTGATGAACTCCTTTAGCTTTTTCTTCTCTGTGAAGCTCTTTATCTGCCCTTCAATTCTGAATGATAGCTTTGCTGGATAGATTATTCTTGGTTGTAGGTTCTTGCTATTCATCACGTTGAATATTTCTTGCCACTCCCATCTGGCCTGCATCGTTTCTGTTGAGAAATCAGCTGACAGTCGTATGGGTGCTCCCTTGTAGGTAATGAACTGTTTTTCTCTTGCTGCTTTTAATATTCTCTCTTTGTCTTTTGCTCTTGGTATTTTAATTATGATGTGTCTTGGTGTGGTCCTCTTTGGATTCCTTTTATTTGGGGTTCTGTGTGCTTCCTGGACTTGTAAGTCTATTTCTTTTATCAGATGTGGGAAGTTTTCAGTCATTATTTCTTTAAATAGATTTTCAGTATCTTGCTCTCTCTCTTCTTCTGGCACCCCCACAATTCTTATATTGGTACGTTTGAAACTGTCCCAGAGGCTCCTTACATTATCTTCACATTTTTGGATTCTTTTCTCTTCTTGCTTTTCCAGTTGAATGTTTTCTGCTTCTTTATATTTCAAATTTTTGACTTGATTCTTGCCATCCTCTAGTCTGCTGTTAGGACTCTGTATAATATTTTTTATTTCAGTCATTGTCTCTAGTATGTCCTTTTTCATCTCCTCTTGGGTCTCACTAAATTTATCCAACTTTTCTAGCATATTCTTGAAAAACCTTATAAGCGTGGTTTTGAACTCTATATCCAGTCATTTTTTCCCCTCCATTTCTTTTGTTTGTAATCCCTTCCATTGCCTCGGCGTTTTCACTATGCCGGGAGAACTTCTGTGTTGGATTCAGCTTTTTTATCTCTGGGATGTTTTGAACCCTGAATTATGAACATGTATTAACTACTAAAAAACGAGTGAATTAAAGTAATAAATATCAGTGGGTAGCTGGATAGGAAGTGAATGCTGCAAGCAGAGACAGTTCTCTTGAGAGCTTTGGCATTGAGGGGGAGAAGAGTGTAAGGAATAATAGATCAAGGGAGTTGGAGGGTCAAGGAAAGTCACCTCAAACCCTAGGTTGGAAAGACATTAGAAAGCTAAGGGGAGAGGGGCAGGGATAACAAATTGGAAAGTGAGCTGTGTGTGTGTGTGGGAGAGTGATGGGCTCAGAGCAAGCAAGAAGATTAACTTTGGGGAGAGAGGGGCTGGAGGGGGTAAGTGATGATATGCTTTGGGGACCCACAGACTCTGAGGAGAGGGACATTGAAGATCAGGCGAAGGGTGAGGAATGCAGGACTCTGCCTCATTCAGATAACAAATGAGGCACAGTGTGCAGATTAGAACACAGCAGTGTCTGATTGGGGCACAAGGATGGGGGTGGGCAGGGAGACCAGATGCATTCTCTGAGCACATTTTCCTAAAGTGTCCTATTTTCAATGCTTTTAAGGTAATATATCTCCATGATGATGGTAAGAGTTATGAAAAGACAAATAAGAGAACAGCAGGGAAGCTGGGGGGCCCACGTACAATGGTACAAAAGGATGCTCATATCACAGGCTTGCTCCCCTCGGCCCACTCTGTGGGTGGACCCAATCCAGAGGCTCATTCCCAAGAGGTTAGAATCCTCATGCCAGGTTCTGTGCCAGCTCTGGAAACAGCAACAAGCACATGGGACATGGTCCCTGCTCTTGAGGAGCTTACAGAGACAGTCATTAACAGGTAGTCACAGAACAAGGGTGTCACTGCACCTGTGATAAATGACATGAGGAAAATGCACAGGGTGTCCCTGTCATATGACACGTAATCTACTCCGGGCGGGGAAGGATCCGAACCCGAGGAAGTGCCATTTCAGCGGAGAACCTAAAGAACAGTTTTCCAGGTGGAGACGATCATCGGGGTCGGGGAATACAGAGGGACCTGAGGTGGAAAAAGCTTGCCATTGGAAGGAAGAGAGAGCCACAGAAAGAACGTCAGGAGATGAGGCTGCAGAGAGACAGTGTCTCACAAATGACGTCTTGGCCAGGGTAAAGACTTTAAAATGTTTCTTCAGAGTATTGGGAAGTCTTTAAGGGCATTGACATAGTGAAATGGCATAATCAGCCTGCATTTTAAAAACACAGTTTTGGCCACTGTGTGGTGAAATGATTCCATTGGAGGAGGCATGAATAAAAGGTGTAGTTTTTTTAGGAGGCTCTTGCAATGGACCAGGTGAGAGATGATGGAAGTCAGAACTGGGAAAATAGTAAATGAGGGAGATGGGAAGGAATGAATGGGTTGGAGATTTACCTTGGAGGTAGAATCAACACACTCTGGAGACAGAGCACAAGGCATGTGGGAGAGGCAGGGGTCAGGTGGTGATGTGCTTGGTGG
>JAAGEH010000012.1:23763489-23790570 GCA_011751065.1 Lasiurus cinereus
AGTTCATAGCAGTTGTCTGAGAAATAGGTTATGGAGTTTACAAGAGCAGTGACCACTTGGGCTGGAGAACATGAAGCTGCCAAATTCTCTCCACAACACTGGACCGACTCAGAGCAGGACAGAGCACCCTGGGTGATGTCGGAGGTGACTAGGTGTGTTAGTTGGAGTTCTCCAGAGAAACAGAACCAATAAATCAATATATATTTGTTATGAGAGGTTGGTTCACAGGATTATGGAGGCTGAGAAATTGCTCAGTCTACATCTGTAAGCTGAGGCCCAGGAAAGCAGTTGGTGTGAGTCTCAATTGGAGTTCAATGGGCTAAAGATTCAGGAGCAGGGATGGAGGAGACGAAAAGGTGGGCATCCCTGCTTACAAAGAGAGGGAAGTTACCCTTTCTCCATCCTTTTGTTCTATTTGGACCTCAACCGATTGCGAGATACCCACCCGCACTGGTCAGAAGCAATCTTCTCTTCTCCGTCTACCAATTCAAATGCTAATCTCACAGATACCTAGAAATAATGTTTTAACAGCCATATGGGCCTCCCAGAGTCCAGTCAAATTGACACACAAAATTAACCACCATGCCTGGCCATGCTGGCTCAGTGGCTAAGCATCCACCTATGAACCAGGAGTCATGGCACATGCCCACACACACCCAGGCAGCAGGGTCCACCCCTGATCATGCAGGAGGCAGCTGATCAATGGTTCTCTCTCATCATTGATGTTTCCTCTCTGAAATCAATGAAGATACATATTTAAAAAAATTAACCATTAACTGTTATAATAATGTTATGTCATAAGGAAATCCCTCTAATGTGTGAAATGATTATTGTGTGAAATGTTTGCTGTGTAAAACCCCAATAGTCTGTAACTTCCAAAATGATGAACACCCCACTATCTTGATGTAAAAGCCTTGAGCCCTTAAAGTGTAAACATCCTGCTCCTAGCATAAGGCACACAGGTCTGGCCCACACAGATAAGGACACAAGCTGTTTACTGCTACTGGCTATATAAACACGGGACCTTCTTCAGTCAACATCTCCTGCCCGATAAAAGAAGGACTCCCCGTCACTCCATGAGACAAGCCCCTGACTGATGCTCTGCTGTGTGAGCCTGAATCAACTGCGGCCGCCTGTCTGTCTCTGTCTTTGTCATCCATCTTTCTGTGTGCATCGCTGGGTGACCCATTAGGAATAGGTAAATAAACCCTATGTGATTGCATACTAATTCTGTCTTGTGTGTTCATATGTCCTGGTTTGGCTCAGCTGTTTAGACATTGAAGCACCAGGGGACAGACCATTATTGCTGACTCCTGGTCACCTGTGTTTGTCCCACTAAGTCTAGCAGTTAATTAATTAATTGAGGCATATTGGGACAATCTAGATGGGGAAATCCATATACATTTATCACTCACCATAATGTACACTTTAAATAATCTTACAATTTTATATGCCAATTATACCTCAATAAAGCTGGGGTGGTGGGGGGTGGGGAGAAGAGGGAAAAATAACCATCACATTGGATACTGAATCTGATCTTGGGAGGGGCAGAAAGAAGGACAGGGGCTGGGTGAGTCTAGGGTACCATCTGGGAAGGAAGGTCCTGGAAGTAAGAAGGAGCTGATGAGCTTGGAGAAGAGGGAAGGAGTGATGTGAGGGTGGTGGCCTGAAGGGGCAGGAGAGGCAAAGCTGTGGAGGCTATAATCAGAGGGGAAATCCAGAATTTGAGATCTTAGAGGTGGACGGGTTCTGCGTAGAAATGTGGTCCAAAGTGTAGACTTAATGACAAAAGGGGTTGAAGATGATGCCCCCTCTCGGAGTTGAGAATATCGAGGTCAAGGTGTTGGAATAGTGTGGATTTTGAAGTTGAGGTAAGCAAGATAGGAATATGATGGAAAGAAAAACGCTGAGGGAACCACAGAAATTGTAGAGGAAAGTGGGGGCATGTTCTGCATGGCGCTTCCGAGTATGAATGGTTGTGTAAACTTTGTTCCAAGAGGGTGAGACCGACAGTGGAGAACAGCTTCTTTTCTCCAACCTATATGCAAAGACACTCTCCCACCCCACTTCCAGGGGAGGGATGGAGAATCACTGTAGAGCTCCAATATTAGTACCATTAATGTAACTATTTTTATACACAGTTTCTATCATGACTGCTTTTGTACACCCCAGCATTTAGTTGAGAAGGGGGCCAGCTTAAAGATAAAGTGGTTAAAGATAAAAGAGGGGATTCCAAAAGAAAACAAAAACAGTAACTCAAAAGATATCTGAACCCTTATGTTCACAGCAGCATTGTTTGCAATAACCAAGACATGAACGCAACCTAAGTGTCCATTGATGAATGAATGGATAAAGAAGTTGTGAACATTATTCATCTATAAAAAAGAGGAAATCCTACCATTTGTGACAACATGGATGAACTTGAAAGTCATTATGCTAAGTGAAGAAGTCAGATAGAGAAAGACAAATACTGTATGATTTCATTTACACGTGAAATCCAAAAAACTTGCAAAACACCAAAAACCAAACTCAGAAAAAGAGATCAGATGTATGGTTCCAGAGGCAAGGGATAGAGGAGGAGGAATTGGAGGCAGGTAGTAAAAAATACAAACTTCCAGTTTTAAGATAAATGAGTAATAGTTCTTAAACGAATGGTTCAGGCTCACACAGCAGAGCATTAGTCAGTAAACCATGGTTTATAATACATGGGAAAGTTGTTAAGAGAGTAAATCCTACCCTAGTTGGTTTAGTGGATAGAGTGTCAACCTGCAAACTGAAGAATTCTGGGTTCAATTCCAGTGAAGAGCATATGCCTGGGTTTCAAGCTCGATTCCCAGTAGGGGACATGCAGGAAACTGCCAATCAATGGTTCTTTCTCATCATTGTTGTTTCTATCCCTTTCTCCCTCTCCCTTCCTCTCTGAAATCAACAATATATATGATTAAGTCCTAAGAACTCTCATCCAAAGGATACATTTTTTTTCTTTTTTTCTTATCTTTTTCTTTTATCTTCATTTATCTGGTAAGATAAATGTTAGCTGGATCTATTGTGGTAATCATCCTATCTAATAAAAGAGTAATATGCAAATTGACCATTACTCCAACACACAAGATGGCTGCCCCCATGTGGACACAAGATGGCCACCACAAGATGACCAGCACGGGGAGGGCAGTTGGGAGGGAACAGGCCTACAAGGAAGGGCAGTTGGGGGTGATCATACCTGTGGGGAGGGCAGCTAGGGGTGACCAGGCTAGCAGAGGAGGGAAGTTGGGAGGGACCAGGCACACAGGGGAGCAGTTAGGCATCAATCAGGCTGGCAGGGAAGTGGTTAGGGGGTGTTCAGGCTGGCAGGCAGAAGTAGTTAGGGGCAATCAGGCAGGCAGGCAGGCAAGCAGTTGGGAGCCAGCAGTCCTGGATTGTGAGAGGGATGTCTGACTGCCCGTTTAGACTCCATCCTACCTGAATCGGGCCAAAACGGGCAGTTGGACATGCTTCAACGGGTCCCAGATTGGAGAGGGTGCAGGCTTGGGCTGAGGGACACCCCTCCTCCCCGTGCCCCGTGCAGGAATTGCATGCACTGGGCCTCTAGTTTTACAATATATGTGAATTAAACTATTATGCAGTATGCTGTAAGCCTATACAGTGATGTATGCCAATTGTTTCTCAATAAACTGGAAAAAAAGAGAGGAGATCCCAGTATCACTAACACACAGTTCCCCCACTCAGGCAGCTGGAGTCTTCCTGGACCTTTCTGATGGTGACACTGATGGCCACAATGCAGGGGACTAAGTACATCGACATGCGCCTGCCACTGATGATTTATGTCCTGTGTATTTCCCGAACTCCCTGAATCCCGAGACCATGAACTGGCTCACAGGTTCTGTTTGCTTTTCCTTTCCCACTTCTTGCTGTCCAGCCAGTTTGGAGCTAGTGTAGCGAATATTTTTTTAAAATATATTTTATTGATTTTTTTTTTTTTTACAGAGAGGAAGGGAGAGGGATAGAGAGCTAGAAACATTGATCAGCTGCCTCCTGCACACTCCCTGCTGGGGATGTGCCTGCAACTAAGGTACATGCCCTTGACTCGGACCCCTCAGTCCGCAGGCTGACTCTCTATCTGCTGAGCTAAATGAGTCAGGCCAGAGAATATTTTTATGTTGGCAAAATGAAAAACATTGCATTCATGGTAGGTACACTCCAGAAAAAAAGTCCCCTTCCAATACTAAACACCAAGGGCTCATTTATTATTTGCCTTTTGGGATTATCAAAGCAGGGTTTCTTCCCTTTAGGCTAGCTGATTTTGAGTCTTTTAAATTTATGTCAGTCCACAAGACAGATTAACTTTAATTTGCCTTTGACCATTTGTCCCTACGTTTTCTCCTTATCAGCTGAATGGTGGCATGTACAGGGGCGTACAGAGTGTAGCGATGCAGTCGATGTGTGAATGACCGGAGCTGCAGCAGCTCCTGTGCCCCTCTAGACAGCTTCTTGCCTGCATCTGACCCTGCCTCGCTCAGAACTGAAATTCCTCAGTAGAGCATTATGTGGCACCACTCTCTGAGATAACACAAGAATGTCCCCTCTGCCTGCCTGCCTCCCTCCAGCCTCGCTCCTCTATACCTGCCTGAGACCCCTCAGTGCCATCAGAGTAAAGTCCACACTCCTCAAAGCACATCTGAGGTTCTGGCCACTTTCCCAGATGTCTCTTTGCTTACTTACTTGTCATTTTCCCCACCAGACGGTCATGCATGCTTCTGGGAGGTCAGGACTATGTCTTAGTCATTGTTTTTCACTAGGTATGAGCATCATTAATTAATAAATCAAAAGCAGTGCAGGGGCCATTAAAAACATCTGCCCAGAAAAACACCCTGAAAAGGCTCCTGCTGCTTGTTAGTTGCCTTTGCAGAATTGTGAATGGTCACTTTATGGCATGAGCTACTCATGTGTACCGTGACCCTCATTTTTAGCTAAAATTTAGATCTTGTGGGTTGACAGGATTTTTGCCTTTCTCCCAGGTTGGAAACCCAGGACCAATGATCACAGCTTACAGCATCAAAGGGCAGTTGACATCTAAACCGATCTTTTGTTGAAATTGCTTTGTGAATTCCTAATTCCTCTTATAGGATTCCCCAAGAATTGCCGGGGACTGTTTGCCATCTTTGGACCCTTTGAAGGTTCTGTATGGTGTGTTGAACATGGTAGGTCCTTGGTTAATGTCTATTGAATGATTGAATAGGGACTAAGTTATTTCCTTAGTGTTGCACATGATTGCTCAAGGGAAGGGAGACAGAATATTCGAGAACTTCTAGACACTATTCACGACAGAGCAATGACCACCTATCCCATTCATTAGAATTTGTCCTTTGTTTTCCCCAGAGAACAGCTTACCCAATTAATGGTTTATTCAAAATAACTATAACATTAATGCATCTTGCCTTGGAATCGCTAAGGCAAATGGGCCACAGTGGTAATGTTCAAGTCCCCTCTTTAATGGGCTTTTATGCTTTTCTCCATCCATATGCATCCAGATACCTTTTCCTGTCAATTGTGGGAAATTCCTTCAAAGAACAGGGACTGTGAAAATAGACAGGAAAAGCTAATTGAATTCTCTTTGCTGAAAGTAATAAAAATAGAAATGGAGAGAAATGAAGACGGGCCATTCTGAAGGGTCAGTAAGTCTGCCTCTCTATATCATTACTGAGTAGCTATTGCATGTCAACCTGAGGTGGGCACAGTAAGTGGGTAGGATCCCTGCACAGCAAGTTAATCCATATGCAAACACAGTGACCCCAATTGCTTTGCAATAGAGAGCCACATGGCCTGTATTCGTAAAATACATCATTTGGGCAGTTGCCAGTTGGCTGATTTATCCCAGCTGGCCAGAAACAGCCTTGATATCATCAGTGCTTTTGTTAATTGAGAGAGAGGGGCAGAGGAATCAAGATATTCCTGGGCACCAGGCATTCATTAGCCACCTGGTCTCCCTAAATTATGATCTGGCCATAATTTTTCCAGTGCATCAACTGAAATTTTAATACTTGGAATGTATTAATAACTCGGAACATGCGATTTCCTAAATAAGCAATGCTCTTCTGAACTTACCAGAGAAGGGAGCCCAGAGGATGTTTAAACAGCACCGATAAATGGTTAAATGGCTTTCTTCTCCCATGAGCAGCGTGGGGTGACCCTGGAAGTTCTGTCCTCAGCAGCAAATACAACAGATGCAATGCATGAATGAACCTCTGCATTAATGTCCCTGATTTCTATTTGTTTGCTCTATTCATGTAGTATCTTAACAGAGCCAGCTCTGGAAAAAAATGGTGAAACAGATGGTAATAGCAGCTAACAATTCTAGAGCACACACTCTGCGCCATGCCATGTAGATTATGCCACACACTCCTCAGAGCAAGCTCACAGAATGCTCTTAGCATTGCACAGGGACCTACACTCCACAAGGGCAGGGACTCGGCCTGTCTTGTTCACCCTTTTACCCTCAGCACCTAGAACAGTTCCTGGCACACATTAGCTACTCCATATATCTGGTCAATGAATGAATGACTCTTCATTTTATTTTATTTTATTTTTTGAGTTTTAAAATATTTTTATTGTGTTACATGTATACATATACCCCTCAGTGTCTTGTGTTCATTAGTTATGCTTATATGCATGCATACAAGTCCTTCGGTTGATCTCTTACTACCCCACCTCTCCTTAATCGTCCAGCTGTAATTTAACAGTCTGTTTAGTGCTTTACTGCCTCTGTATCTATCCTTTTGTTCATCGGTTTACAATGTTCTTTATTATGCACAAATGAGTGAGAACATGTGGTGTTTCTCCTTCATTGACTGGCTTATTTCACTTACCATAAGGCTTTCCAGTTCCATCCAGGTTGCTGAAAATGGTAAGAATTCCTTCTTTTTAATGGCAGCATAGAATTCCATTGTTTAGATATACCATCGTTTTCTGATCCACTCATCTGCTGACTGGGCACCTAGGCTGTTTCCAAATTGTAGCTATTGTAAATTGTGCTGCTATGACCATAGCGGTGCATAAATCCTTTCTGATTGGTGTTTCTACTTTCTTAGTATATTCCTAAGAGTGGAACTGCTGGGTCAAATGGGAGTTCCTTTTTTAGTTTTTTGAGGAAACTCCATACTGTTCTCCACAGTGGCTGCACCAGTCTACATTCCCACCAACAGTGCACAAGGGTTCCTTTTTCTCTGCATCTTGCCAGAACTTGTTGTTTGTTGATTTGTTGATGATTGCCATTCTGACAGGTGTGAGATGGTACCACATTGTCGTTTTGATTTGTATCTCTCGGATAATTAATGACTTTGAACATGTTTTCATGTGTCTCTTGGCCTTCCTTCTGTCATCTTTCGAAAAGGTTCTATTTAGGTCCATTGCCCATTTTTTTATTGGATAGTTTATCTTCCTTTTATTAAGTTGTATAAGTTGGCTGTAGATGTTGGAGATTAAACCTTTATCAGTGATAACATTTGCAAATATGTTCTCCCATACAGTGGTCTTTCTTGTTTTTTTGTTGATGGTTTTTTTTTTTTTTTTTTTTTTTTTTTTTTTTGCTGTGCAAAAGCTTTTTATTTTGATGTAGTCCCATTTGTTTATTTTCCCTTTAGCATCCATTGCCTTTGGAGCAGTATCAGTGAAGAAGTTCTTTCGGCTTATGTCTGAGATTGTGTTGCCTGTCAATTCCTCTAGTATTTTTATGGTTTCCCGTCTTATGTTTAAGTCCTGTATCCATTTTGAGTTTATTTTTGTATTTGGTATAAGTTGGTGGTCTAGTTTCATTTTTTTGCATCTATCTGTCCAATTTTCCCAACACTGTTTATTGAAGAGGCTGTCTTGGCTCCATTGTATGTTCATGACTTCTTAGTCAAATATTAGTTGAGCATAGTGGTTTGGGTGGATATCTGGGTTCTCTATTCTATTCCATTGGTCTATATGTCTGTTCTTGTGCCAGTACCAGGCTGTTTTGAGAACAGTTGCTTTGTAATATAGCTTGAAATCTGGTATTGAGATTCCATCTACTTTATTCTTCTTTCTCAGGATTGCGGTGGCAATTCGTGGTCATTTTTTGTTCCAGATGAATCTATGAAGAATTCTTTCTAGGTCTATGAAATATGTCATTGGTATTTTAATGGGTAGTGCATTGAATCTATTGATTGCTTTGGGTAGTATGGACATTTTAATGATGTTGATTCTCTTAATCCATGAGCATGGTATGCTCTTCTATCTGTTAACATCTTCCTCTATCTCTTTTTTCAGTGTCCTGTAGTTTTCTACATATAAGTCTTTAACCTCTTTAGTTGGGTTTATTCCTAGGTGTCTTAATTTTTTTGGTGCAATGGTAAATGGGATTGCTTTTTTAGTCTCTCTTTCTGTAATTTCACTATTAGTGTATAGAAATGCCACAGATTTCTTGGCATTAATTTTGTATCCTGCTACACTGCCGAATTCATTTATTAAGTCAATTAGTTTTGGGATGGAGTCCTTTGGGTTTTTTATGTACAGTATCATGTCATCTGCAAATAAGGACTGCTTTACTTCTTCTTTTCCAATTTGGATGCCTTTTATTTCTTCTTCTTGTCTAATTGCAATGGCTAATACTTCCAGTACTATGTCGAACAGGAGAGGTGAGAGTGGGCATCCCTGTCTTGTTCCTGTTCTTAGGGCAAATGGTTTTAGTTTTTGCCCATTGAGTATGATGTTAGCTGTGGGTTTATCATATATGGCTTTTATGATGTTGAGGTCTGATCCTTCTATTCCCACTTTGCTGAGAGTTTTTATCAAGAAACTGTTGGATTTTGTCAAATGCTTTTTCTGCATCAATTCATATGATTATGTGATTTTTATCTCTCATTTTGTTTATGTGATATATCATGTTTATTGATTTGCAGTTATTGTACCATCCCTGCATTCCTGGGATGAATCCTACTTAATCATGGTGTATGATCTTTCTGATGTACTGCTGGATCCGATTTGCTAGAATTTTGTTGAGAATTTTGGGATCTATGTTCATAAGAGATATCGGCCTATAATTCTCTTTCATTGTGTTGTCTTTATCTGGTTTTGGTATTAGGGTGATGCTGGCTTCATAGAAGGTGTTTGGAAGTGTTCCTTCTTCTTGAATGTTTTTGAATAGTCTGAGGAGAATAGGTTTAAATTCTTCCTTGAATGTTTGGTAAAACTCTCCTATGTAGCCATCTGATCCTGGGCTTTTATTTGCTGGAAGCTTTTTGATGACTGCTTCAATTTCTTCCATAGTTATTGGACTATTGAGATGTTTAGATTCTTCCTGATTGAGTTTTGGAAGGTTATATTTTTCTAGGAATATGTCCATGTCTTGCAGGTTGTCCAATTTGTTGGCATAGAGTTGTTCATAGTATTTTTAAACAATCCTTTGTATTTCAGCAGGGTCTGTTGTTATTTTGCCTCTTTAATTTCTTATTTTGCTTATTTGGGTCTTCTCTCTTTGCTTCTTGGTGAGCCTGGCTAGACGTCCATCAATCTTGTTTATCCTTTCAAAGAACCAGCTCTTGGTTTTGTTGATCTTTTGAATTGTTTCTTTGGTTTCCATGTTGTTTATCTCAGCTCTGATCTTTACTATTTCCTTCCTTCTGCTTACACTGGGCTTTTCTTGTTGCTCTCTTTCTAGTTCTTTGAGTTGTAGGGTTAGGTAATTTATTACCATTGTTTCCTGTTTTTTGCAGTAGGCTTGTAGGGCTATGAAACTTTCCTCTCAAGACTGCTTTCACTGTGTCCCATAAATTTTGTATTGTTGTGTTGTCATTGTCATTTGTTGCCATGCTATTTTTTATTTCTTCTTTGATCTCTTTGGTTACCCAGTCGTTGTTTAATAACATGCTGTTTAGTCTCCACGTGTTTGATTTCTTTCTATTTTTTTTTATTATAGTTGATTTCCAGTTTTATACCACTGTGGTCTGAGAAAATGCTTGATATGATTTCTATCTTCTTGAATTTGAAGAGACTTTTCTTATGACCCATCATATGATCTATCTTTGAAAATGACCCATGTGCACTAGATAAGAATGTATATTCTGTGGCTTTGGAGTGAAATGTTCTGAAGATGTCAATTAATTCCATCTGGTCTAGTGAGTCATTTAGGATTGATGTTTCTTTGCTGATTTTTTGTTTAGGGGATTTGTCCAGTGGTAACAGTAGGGTATTAAAGTCTTCTACTATGATTGTATTGCTGTCAGTCTCTCCCTTAATACCCTCCAAGAATTTTTTTATGTATTTAGGTGCTCCTATATTGGGTGCATATATGTTTACCAGAGTTATTTCTTCTTGTTGGATTGTTCCCTTTAGTATTATGAAGTGGCCTTCTTTATGTCTTCTTATGTCCTTCACTTTGAGATCTAATTTGTCAGATATAAGTATTGCAACCCCAGCTTTTTTTTTTTTCATTTCCATTTGCCTGAAATACCATGTTCCATCCCTTCACCCTCAGTCTGTGTGCATCTCTTTTTCTGTGGTGGGTTTCTTGTAGACAGCTGACTCTTCATTTTAGAGGAGGCAGGTGAAGGGTGGCAAATTTAGTAACCTGTCCATGTTCTTCAACTCTAGAAAGTGATAGAGCCAGGATTCATACCCTCATTCACACCATCTTCAAGCACCTTCTTCTGGGTTTCCAGATCCCCAACAGCCTCCCATTCAGGTCTGTTCCTCTCAGTGCTCTGTTCTTCAGTGCTCTGTTATAGACTGAGTGCTGTGCTCCCCACCCCCAGTTTATATATGCTGAAGCCCTGCCCTCCAAAGTGATAATATATGAAGAAAGAGCCTTTGGTAGGCAATCAGGTTTAGATGAGGTTGTAAGGGTGGGGCTCCCATCATGGGATTCATGTTCTTATAAAAGTGGATCTTAGAACAGACCTCTCTCCACCATGTGAAGACACAGTGAGATGTGGGCCATCTGCAAGCCACGAAGTAGGTCTTATCAGGAGTCAAATCTGGGAACAGCTTTCAGAACTAGGAAAAATAAATGTCTGTTGTTTAAGCCATCGGTTTGTGCTGTTTGGTTATGGTAGTTCAAGCACACTAAGACAACCCTCAAGGTGCACTTGTCCACATTTATTACCCTTTGTCCCATTCATGTGGCTTCACTTTCCACCATTCAGCAGCAACTGGTGATGTCTTTGGCTTCCTGCATCCCCTCTCTGCTCTGCCCAAGCCCTCCAACATCTGTTAGTACATTAGAGTTTACAAAGAGAATTCACATATATGATTTCACATGATCCTCAAAACCAGATTGTGAAAAGGCAGAACAGTCATTAGGATCCTCATTTTACAGATAAATAAATTGAGTGTTGGCAAGGTCAAGTGACTTACCATGGCCACACAGCAAAGACCAGGACTCAGCTCTCTGACTCCCTACCAATATCCTTTCCTCAGTACCACATTGTGGATAATGTCTTAATGTGCCAATCATTCAGGAGCAGGTCACCTTATAACTGGAGGCTGGAGGAGAGGCAGGATGTCAACTTAAATGAATGACTCATGTACTATGGCATTTTGGCAGGTGAGCACAGAGATTTTGGAGTACCACAAAGGACTCCGAATTGGCAGGTGTCTATCTTTCCTACACCTAAGCCCGGGGCAGGATTATTTTTCTGAAAATCTTCCAAGAGCTGGCACATAAGTGAACTTGTGTAATCCTTAGCCAAGTTGATCTTCAAGCCCCGATCATTCTAAAAAGTGTCACCTGAATCTGCCCCTTCTGACTATTCCTGCCCTACCTGCAACAACACCTCAGAGCCTCACCTGTCCTGCCTAGACTATTGCTGGGTCTCCTAACTGGACCTCTGCTACTCCTCTACCCTGACCAGGCCACCGTCCATGTTGGGGCCAATGTAATCTGTCTGAAGAACATATCCAGTGACCCCCAACCTCCTGCCTAAAAACCTGCATTTGAAGAGCTTTAGGGAAATGAATGTGGCAGATATAAAAAAGAAAAAATTACCAAAAAAACAAAAACAAAAAACTCCCCAGAAAAACAAAAAACTTTCTTTGGGAGGCAGACTTGAAAATGTGTTTTACTCTTTTAAAAAACTGCACTTGGAAGCTTTGTGTCTGGTGTCATCCAGGTCTCACCCTGTGCAACTTCCCTTTGGCTGGTTCATTTGTGTCGTTATAAGACTGTAATTACAAGTATAGAAAAAACAACAAACAAACAATCAAAACAACTACTTTTTACTTTAGAAACTAACCTCCTTGAGAGCAGAATTTTATCTATTTAGTTGTTAGACATCTAAATACCAAGTAATATGTGAAAGAACAGCCACACCTGATATTACTTCTACCAAGGACTTGGGTATTTGTATATCATAAAATTAAAAACAGAATCTATTTCCACCAACTTTATTTTGTAAAGAAATATACCAATAATTGATTCCAAGGAAATAATCCCAAAGAAGGGAAAAAGTCAATAAAAGTAAAGATTGGTCATTGTGGCCTAACTTATAATAAAAAAACTAGGAACTATTTAAGAGTGAGTACTTAAGTAAATTATGTTGTGTCAATTTGATAGATTAACATATAGTTGCTAACAATTATAATCATGCACACTGTGTAGCAACAGAAAATGCTTATGACATAATGTTAAGCATCCAAAGCGGAATAGCAAATTGCATAGATACTTGATTACAACTCTAAAAATCATGTTTACATGTGGGCAAGGACTAGCAGGAAGCAAGAAAAGGAAAATAGATGATTAGTTCTGCTGATGGGATTGTGAGGGATTTCTCTTCTTCCTGAATTTCTGTTATGTTTTTCATGTTGTTTGTGCAGCTTGAAAGGATGCCATTCAACTCTTTTGGGCACCATTTTCAAGACTGTCAGTCCCAGGAAGGCATGTCAACAACAACAAGGATGCAATTCCTGATGACACCTCACTGCAGTCTCCCCTGGGTGCCTGGCGCTGCTGGTGGGAATTCTCTGATCCAAACTGAGAACAGCTGTTTGCACAGTTGTTACCAAATAGAACATTGCCGTGGAAACCCAACCAGTGGGTGAATATTTATACGTAAATGTGATCCACAACCGTTTACCACAAGGAAAGCAAAACAATAAAAACCTCAAGCACAGGCTGGGGAATGTTAGTTGGACGGTAGTAGAGGGAATCACTGATTGGGTTAGACGCTTGAACTGCTGAATCTGAGTCTCACTCAGGGTCCACGTGACCTTCACACACACACACACACACACACACACACACACACACACACACACGGTTGAGGCTCTTAGTTGTTCATAGCCCTCTCCTGATCCAGGTAGAGGTGGCATATGGTTTAAGGAACAGCACACTGGAATGAATCCATCAAATCCGTTCTCTCACTGATAGGCTTTGTGACTTTTTACCTCTCTGAATCTCAGTTTAGTCATCTGTGAAACTGGGACATCAAAACCTATCCCCTAGACCAGTCAGATTGGCTCAATTGATTGAGTGTTGCCCAGTGCCCTGAAAGCTTGCCAGTTCAATTTCCTGTCCAGGCACATCACTAGGTTGCAGGTTCAATCCCCAGTGGAGATGTATATGAAAGGCAGCTGATCCATGTCTCTCTCTCCCTCCCTCTCCCCCTTCCTTTCTGTAATATGCTCTTCAGTGAGAATAAAAACAAACAAACAAACAAACAAACAGCAAACACATAATCTATCCCTGAAAGTTGTTGAGAGGTTAGAATTGAGCAGGCACGTAGTAGGTGCTAAATAAAGTACTGTAAAGGGAAATGGAGACACACAATAGTGACAGACTGAAGCAAGCTGGAGGCTTAACACACAGAAGCACAGGAAAAATTAGGTAGTTTTATTTTGTTTGTTTGTTTATTTATTTATTTATTTATTTGTTTGTTTGTTTGTTTTTCAATTACAGTTGTCATACAGTACTATATTAGTTTCAACCAGAGATTTAAAGGAGCATATTGAGTACACAAGAAATAGAAAACTGCTGATAACATGGGGCAACATAGAGAAAAGCTGGGCTACTGCCAATTTACAGGTGAGAAAATACTGTTTCACCAGGGAGTAGCTATAACAAAAATAAATGTGAGCAATTAAGAGGCTCCTAACTTTTTATTTAATTGCACAAAAAATCATATGCATAATCTGAGAATCACCACAGGCACCTGCTGTACTGCTCTTTCTTATTCAAGATCCTGTCGGTGAAAATCAGACCAGCCTTTCATGCTGCAGCTCAAAGGAAACTTTCCCTAAGGAGCTGCGCCCCAGATTCATGCCAGCCACATGCATCATGTCAACTAATTTCTGTTTTAAGTCCCCAGCAGTTCTCTTGGGACCAAGATTTCAATTGACATCAAGATTCAGTATTAATTCAAAGACCTTCTTCATAGTTATATAAGAATTAAAAAATTTTTTTATTGAGAGACATCAATTTGTGATTGAACCTGCAACCTTGGCATATCAGGATGATGCTCTGACCAACTGAGCTACCTGGCCAGGGACAGTTATAAATTATTATAATAATTTAATAAATTTAAACAGAAAAAGTTTGGACTTTTGCAACCCAATGTTAAGTTTTTCTTTTCTCACCCCTGCCTTCACTTTGTTTAGGAAAATAAAAATGTTGAAAGGAAAAGTAGTACTTATTTTGTATAAAACTGTTAAAGCAATAAGCCATTTTGATTTCTCAAAAGTATACATTCTGAGCACACAAGAAACTTCTAATATTTTAGGAATGTGGAAACTAAACTAATGGGCATGTCGTATGAAAAGATTAAATACAGCGCATGGTAAATTCAGAGTCAACACAAAACCCGCTGGGCATTTACGGCATCTGAAGATTGATTTTATGAAGCCTACTGAGCCACGTTTTGTGCTGAGGCCAGGCTGCGGAAGGGGCCGGACAGAGTCTCTATTCACAGCACTGGGGGATTTGTGTGGAAAGAGTACAGATTTTTCTGACAACCTTGTCTTTCAGTTCAGACGAATGAAACACTATTGTTTGGTCATGAGGAAACTTAATAAAAAAGGTTGTCACCAAAGTTGTTTCTCATTGGGTACAAGTGTGTGGAAATGACAGTCTTTAAATTTTGCTTGAAAAATGAAATTATATTAGACACCAAAATCAATGCCAAAATAAGGTAAACTTTGAATGAAAAAATGAGAAGTGACAGAATGCCAAGTGAAAGCTAATAACTTTTGGGCTCTCCCACATTGAACTCTGACTTAGATTACTCTGAAAAGGGGGTGTATAGAGTGTACAGGACAACTGGACATTTTGTAGATGGCCACTTGAGTGTCACATTATTTGACACGACTTAACCTACACATTTTCAAGTACATTGGCCTCATTCAGGGATTAGTAACAGGCCACCAAGGCATATTGCTGTCCTCAAGCCATGGCCTTTCTTGGCTGGATTTAAAATGCCAAATATTGTGCTATATATGGACCTATTACGACTTCTATAGTTTCCAGGGCATCTATTGTGAATCAGTTTATGTTGACTTTATTAGGTAAGCCATTGCTCTAACACTCACTGAGCTACAAGAATCAACATAGAGCCCTAGCTTGTTTGGCTCAGTGGAAAGAGTGTTGGCCTGCGGATTAAAGGGTCCAGGGCACATGCCCGGATTGTGGGCTCGATCCCCTGTAGGGGGTGAGTGGGAGGCAGCTCATCAATGATTCTCTTTCATCATTGATGTTTCTCTCTCTCTTCCCCTCTCCCTTTCTCTCTGGAACCAATAAAAAGTATATTAAAAAAAAAGAATCAATGTAAAGCCCAAGGATGCTAAGGCTCTCAAAATATCTGGCTCATCAGTTACCAATCAAAAAGGGAAATAACTTATTTATCCCTCTTCTTCAATGGCAGGTGGGTTAGCAGAAAGTACAATGGATTTGTAGTTAATAGATCTGAGTTTGAATTCAAGCTGAAAGAGGGTGAGATTTGGAATTTGAGATGTGAATTTTGGATGGACAATTACCAACTGTGAAAAACTCACCTCTCAGAGCCTCAGTTTACTTCTGAGAAATGGGCCTACTAGTAACATTATCCTCACAAGAGTGTCAGGAGGTTTCCGTGGGACATGATTTATTTAAAAGTGTGCTGTATGTTATAAAGCACTGTATTAATTTAGCCATTCTTCTTACTAATTGTGGGGCCTTGAACAAACCTCTTAGCTTTCCTGATCTTCATTTCTTTCTTTGTAAAATCAGGAGAGTAATGGCAACTTATTCACTCCATAAATGTACTGTAAAGCTCAACATGAAATGATGTGCAAATACTGGATAGACAGGAAAATACTTTATTATTTTTCCAACTTATAAAAATTAATTTAAATGAGTCAAGTGAAATGTCTAAAGTGTTACCCACTTTGAAATGATTTGATTATTTCTATGCCTGGTTGAATGTTACTATTTGTTTTGTTCAATCTATAGGTGATTTCCAAGAGTCTAATAATCCCTTAAGTAGTCAATGGCATAATTATAATTTGGTGGTTTAAGAAAATAATGTTCTCATGTTAGCAAACAAAATTGTTTTCAACTGCTTCACAGGACACCCCTATGGTGAAAGTTGGCGCATCATTGAACCTGCCTTTCTCCCTTGATTGTTGTTCACTTCCCTGTTTTCTAGTCTCTCTATTGTCTGCTTCAGCAGTGTACAGCTGGCATGTGTTGGGCTGGAGTCAACTCTAATTCCCTCAGTGCTCTTTTCACCTTTTGAGATTCAGAGGAGGTGACCTCTGCCAGAAGCTGAATCTTCCCAGCGAGGGAGGGGAGCCTCAGAGGAACAATGGCAACAGACACCTCAGAACACCTGGATGGAGAGACAGAACATAAGCAATTGTAAGATGTGCCTGTTTGAAGAAAGTCCTCTTCTTGCTGTGCAGCAACATTGTAGCCTTTGAGTTCTTTTATGAACTTTGCGATGCTTTTTAGAACCAATGTATGACAATGTTCTTACAAGAGCCAATATATCTTGAAAGTTTTTGTCATTGCCTTTATTCAGGGATGGTTGGCTCAGCCTCGCTGAATCTCTGACTTTTTCTTTAGAGAGAAGCCCAAAGACAGACACTGTTGACATTATCTTTGCAATTTCAAATAAAACATTCTTTAGTGAAAGGCAGTCTTGTTCCTATTCCAAGATCTATCAGTACTGGCTCCTAAGCTGGTCTTTACATTTGACAGAGGATGTGAAGTACAAGCATCTGTACTCTGCCACATCCCTGCAAAGTCCTTCCTTAGCTCATCCTTACTTAATCAAATAGGGTGTTTTTCCCCTAGGAGATCATAACTTACAAAGAATAACTGGAAGGTCAAAGGGCCATTAAGAGCTGGGTGACAGTTCCAAGGACTGACCTACTTTCTACATTTCTGTATGGAAAGTACCCAAATGAAAAACAGAAAATGGTCAATTTAGTTAAAATTTGAGAATGTGTAGTGGTGCAATGGACTAAGTCTTTCTGAAAAGTAAAATAACAGCCAGAATGGGCAAATAATCAAACTTGTTAGCAGCAACCCAAGAAGTGAGCAAGGGAATGGTGCATATTTGTGTGTGTGTGCATTTTGCCATTGGCAATAACAGACAAGGGACAGAATAACATCATGGCCTAAATTTATAGCCCTCTAAGTTACTTAACTTCTTTGAGGCTTAGTTGTTGTTGTTTTTTTTTCATCTGCAAGTAGGAAAAATTATACTGTCTACCTCAAAGTTTGCCATGAAGACTACATAAGACAGACGGCATGTAAAATGCAGTGCTTCCTGGCACAGAGCAAACCCTCGGCAAGTACATGTATTCCCTGTGAATGTAAGTACTGGAAAGAGAAAATCAGCAGCCATCCAGGGTGTTTTGGGGTTATAAACTGAGTTTTCTGCCTCCAAAACATCAGAAAAGGAAAACATGTGCCCTTTAGTCTAAATTATTTCTTGTATATTTTTTGCAGGGGGGGGGGTTAATTTCTTTCCCATGTTTTGGGATATCTTTTGAATGGCTGTTCATCATTCCTCTTTTATTTCCCATTTAAAAAAATTCTAATTTCTGGGAGTTTTTCACAACGTTGTCTTCTCCTCTTATTATGCTATTACATTTTTTTGTTCTCAAATGATTCTTTTTTAAAAGTTATATTTTTATTGATATCAGAGAGGAAAGGAGAGGGAGAAATAGAAACATAAACGATGAGAGAGAATCATTGATCAGCTGCCTCCTGCATAACCCCCACTGGGGATCAAGCCCGCATCCCAGGCATGTGCCCTTGACTGGAATTGAACCATGATCTCCTGGTTCAAAAGTCGATGCTCAACCACTGGGTCACACCAGAAGGGCTCAAATGTTTCTTAAAAATAGTATTTTATTCTAGTTTCATTAATGTAATGTCTTCTGTAATATATGTGAAGCTTTTAATTATATTAAAAAAAAGAAGTTTTCTTCTATTCCCTGCATTGTCTCTATTTCTTGCACGTTTCCCTGTTCTATATGTTGGTTTTGGTCGTTCTTTTCCTGCAGTGGTTTTCCTCATTTGTCTGGGATCCTTGGTGGTCACTGACACTGAAGTGTGAGGTCCTAATCATCTCTGTGTGCACGGGCAGGATTAGGAATGGTGAAGTCAACAGATGGGGGCTTGGCTCTATGTTGAGGCCACCCAAAAGTTTTTTTTTTATCTGGGTCTCTCCCTCGGGACTTATTAGTTTTTTTCAGAGGGGAATTCTCCAGAAACTCTTGTCTTAAGGGTTGAACTTTATTTTCAGCATTTGTGAGGAAGAAGGGAAGGAGGTTCTAACCTTTAGCAAACCGTATTTTCTTTAGTTCTTATTTTCTTAGAAGCACCTCGTCTTGTCCTCACCTGTGCCTCAGCTCCAGCTTTTAGCATATGGCTTATTGATCCTTCAAGAATAAACCTTATCTTCACTCTGGCAAGGTTGATGCTGTTGCTTGGCTACATGGATGGAGCAGGCACCTGGTCATGAACTGCTTCTTTACAGACTTTCAATCAGTCCTCCCTCTGCAGCCCTACTGTGTACTTCTGCCTTCAGGGGGACCTAGTATTTTTAAGTCCTAAGCTTTTCTGGAGTGTTGTGGCACAAGCAGGCTTGCCGCTGGTGTATTCCCCTGCAGGCACTGAGACTCAGCTGTTGTTTGTTGCCTCTCTCATATAGTTTCCATGTCACAAAATGTTATTGAGATTTCTCATCTGTTGTTCTCATCTCCAACCCCTCCCTCCCATTTTTTTTTTTTTTGCTTTGGTATATTTTTAGCTCTTTAATTATTTTGCTGTCATTTCATCAGGTTTAGGAGGAAGTAGAGGTAAACACCTGTGTTTATTAAATCAGACATCACGCATAGAATTATAACAATATACAGGTACCCAGGCCCTATAGGTAAAGATTCACATTCAGGAGCCTGGGTGGGATCTGGGCTTTCCTACATTTCAAGGGTTCCCAGTAAGGTGATGGGGTGAGCCAGATTTCCTGGCCCACTGAGGCCCAGTGGAGTGGATTGTGGCTATGAACACTTTTCTTAAGCACAGCTGACTTCTCTCCTTCTTGTGCAGGAGTGGGAAATAGTTGAGCATGGAGAGCATTCATTGGCTGTTTTCTATGTCCCTAGAACTGTGTTAAGGACTCTTTTTGTTGCAAGTGATGGAATCAAACCTCTCTGGCAGGGCATCTTTGCCCAATGTCAATATTAGCGGAAAAAGCAGACACAAGTGCCATTCAGTGCCATCCCCCACCCAGATCTTCTACCAATTCTTTTCTCTGTGTGCTGCATCCTTCTTCACGAGGCTAGACCAATTCACTGTCAGATTTTGCCTTACGTCTTTCCAGATTCTAGTCTAGAGAGGAAGGGTCTCTCCCTCCAACCCCACTTTCCTCGTCTAGCTCCAGCATGAACAGTGCTGGAGAAGGCCCACAGTGGCTAGCGTGGGTCAAGTTTTCACCTCCTGGCCAATCATGATAGCGAGGTTGGTTATTGTAAAATGATAGTGGCCTCAAACCTATAGCAAAGAGGAGGGATAGTTCTCCTAAGAGAGTAGGAGAGTGTTATTCTAAGAAAAAGGGAGGGGTCCTGGGTAAAGGGAAAAGAAGATCTATTATAGTTCACTCCCTTGGCTATTCAGTACTTGGGCACACACACACACACTCACACACACATTTGTGCACGGCCTTTCTCTCTCCTTCTGAGGTATTTTTTAAAACCTCTCATCAAATATAAAGCAGCCATCCTGTACAAAATCACAAACATGCTTATTTCCTCAGCATTGTGAAGAGTCCCAAAGTCATGTCCAACTCTTAAACACAATTTTGCATCTTTGGTGACATCTATTCATCAGTTCCAGATGCAGCTTGTTATGATACTATAACATTTAGGCAATATGAACAGTTAAATCTTTCTCAACTCACCCAATCCCTGAAGCTCTGGTCTCTGTGGGCCAAGTCCCCAGACATGGCAGGTGATCATTTAACATATAGTTTAACTGGTTCTTACTGAAGGTTGCTATCAGAATGAAGGGATCTTAACTGCTCTCTATGTTATTCTGATTATTTGTTGCTGCATAACAAGCCACCTCAAAATAGTGGTTAAGACAATAGCAATAATTTATTTTGCTCTTGATTCTGGGGTTGACTGGGTTCAGTTAGGTAGTTCTCACTCATGTCTCAGACAGCAGCTGGGGCTGGGGTCTGCTCAAAGGCTTCTTTATCCCATGAAGGATTGTCGGGGCTGGAAAATCTCTAATGGGTGGGGCTGGAACTTCTGGGGCTCCTCAGCAGCTCTCACTCTTGGTCTCTCCATATGGCAGCCTCAGAGATCTCAACTTCTTACATGGCAGCTTAAGACTCTCAGAATGAGTGACCCCAGATAAACTAGCAGAAGCTCTATCCTAATCTCAGAAATTATACAGTGTCATTTCCACCACATTTCTTAAAAAAATTTTTAAAAATTGATTTTAGAGAGGAAGAGAGAGGGAGAGAAAGATAGAAACATCTGTGATGAGAGAGAATCATCGATTGGCTGCCTCCTGCATGCCCTACACTGGGAATCAAAACTGAAACTGGGCATGTACCCTGACCAGGAATTGAACCTGGACCTCCTCGTTCATAGGTAGATGCTTAACCACTGAGTCACACTGGCCAGGCTTCACTATATTTCTGTTCTTCAAGACAGTCACCAAAGCCTGCCAAGTTTCAAGGGGAGGGATCAGATTCTACATCTTGATGGAAGAATTTGCAGGCATATGTTAGAATCACCGTGTTGAGCTTAACTCAGCCAATGCCACATTTTGGGATCTGTCACTTTGAAAATCCCACTTCTAGCTTATTCAAGATTCTTCTGCTTGCATGTGACACAAACACAATCTGAATTAGCATATAGCCAATCTACAGAAGGACAAGGTGACTGAAGCTGGGACGTCAATATCTACCTCCCTGTTCCTTGTGAGGCATCCCAGTGGTGTGCTTAGGACACATGCCCATTCCTGGACAATGACTGGACTTTGGGGTGTCTATGGTGCTCATTTTTATATGGGGTGTCATATAAAAATGTAGCAACTCCCATGTGGCCGCCATTTGAAGGTGTGAGAGAAGGGCAGTTCCTTGAAAGAGGAGGGTATTTTACCCAGAGAAGATGGGGATGACGAGCTGACTGAACAATAAAATCCGACGCAACTTTTATATAATTATCTCATTTAGCTCCAGCAATACCTACCATGAAGTAAATACTATTGTTATTTCCTTTCAATAAATGAAAAAACTGAGGCTTAGAAATATTCAATATGATGTCCAAGGTCACTCAGCCAAGTGTGACATAGCTTAGTCATTGAGCCCAATTCCGCTCAAATGCAAAGTCTCTGATCTTCACACTTTTTTCCTTCCCAGCCCTCAGCCTACATCTTTTAGTGCAGTCAATGAAGATGAAAGACTAGAGGGACTAAGTGGATGAGAGGAAGCACCCAAGGGCACTGGGTCTTTAACCTACAGGTCCCTCATTTTGCTCTTTTCTCATACCCAGCCGGCCTTGCTTCCATCTGAGCTGCTGCTAAGGCCGATACTGCTCCAAGTGGCCGGGCAGTGGCCTGATTGCTATTGGCTAACTGGTTCAGCTGTCTGACCCTCATCCCTTCATTCAGCTGCAGTGAGGTTGGGCTTTCCCCAAAGGCATTTTATTAGGTAATGTATGGAAAAGAACCCAAGGCAGTAACAGAAATATAAGGGTGGAGGAGACAGATGTGATCAGAGTGGTGATTCCTTATCTTAGTGTCACTAAAGTTCTGTCACCAACTAGTTTGGCTGCGACCACTTACACAGCCCTAAACCTCTTGTTTCTTTTCCTGTCAATGGCTGGCAGGTTTCCCAGGGGTGTTTTTAGCAGTTGTTTCTTAAGGCTGGTCCCACCTTGGCGTAGTTTTAGTTTCATTGGTCACAAAGGCCAAAGGCCCCGGCTCACCAGTGGCCACTTCTTTGGAAAAGGCACCATCACCCTATGATAATGGCTCTCTCTCACCTGAAGAAGATTGGCAGACCCCCTACCTTCCATGGTCTAGGATTGCATGGGATCACATTAGAAGTTCCTGAAGTTCTTCCATTTAGCTCATCTGCAGTACCAAGATCACTGACATGGCCACAACCCAATAGAGGTCAAAGCTTTTGCCTGAGTGTGTGTGTGTGTGTGTGTGTGTGTGTGTGTGTAGTGGTGGGAGGAGGGGGGAGAGGGGAAAGGGGATTGAGCAGGCATAATTCTGATTGCTTTAATTTCTCAATCTCAGAATGCCTCCCATATATAGTCAGAGGAGGGGAAAACAAGAGATTTCTCTCTCGGGACCTTTATAGATCCCAATATTATATGAAACACTTCTGTTTGCACAAAACAAAACAAAACAAAACAAAACAAAACACCAGAAAGACCTGAGGCAAGCTTAGGGCTGGGAAGGGAATATTCTTTTAAGAGCTAAAAGTAAGGTAAAGTAAATTTACAACAATTTGACAACATAATTTTAATAAGATTTTTTTTTTCTGGCACAGAAATTCATCAAATCATGGCTTGAAGCAATAGAGAGTTGATAAGGAGGGAAACAAGTATTGAGACATTAGAAGTCACTGCGGTAGGTGCTTTGAATGTTATTTATTTGCAAGAGTTGTTATACTGTTGATATTCCCAAGTGCTTTACTGACTTAAATTAAAAATGATTATTTAATGAAGTCAGTTTTTCTGTCTCCTCTTGTGGCCTTGCAAGTTGTTGGGGGTGGAGTAGCATTGGATTCATGTCTCTGCAAGGCCCTCCTCTCCCACCCTTACTCTGTCTCTGCTTCTCCTCTTCTCAGAGTAGGGGTCATTCTCTGTCCACCCCCCTCAGGCTGTGGTCGCAGCCAGGAGAGTTCAGCTTCTCTGCCTCAGAAGAGGAGTAGGGACTGCGAGGGAGAGGGATGGCAGGAGCTGGGCCTCAATAGGAGGAATGCTTAGATACTTTGGAAATCCTGTAATTCAATATGTATTGACTCGTTCCTTCATCCATTTACTATGCATTTACATGCCAAGCTCCATGATGGGGCTGAGGGTGCAGGGGAGAAGCAGGCAGACCTGCTCCCTGTCTTCTGAAGCTGACCCTCTGTCCCTGCCCTCCAAGCGGGAGCTCTGAAGGTTTGTCCCCGAGATCAGTGCAGCCCTATTGGACCCCTGGGCAGCTCATGAACAACGTGGTAGTTCAGGGACCTACTGAGGTGTTCCTCTAGGGAGGTGTGGGGTATATAGAAGCCTGATGTTGCACTAAGTGAGTGACTGGCCCCAGCAATGCCTGGCTCTGTGGCATTCTTCAACTACACTATCCTGTGAGTATGGGGTCCCTGGGGTTTCTGCCAATCTGCTTTAAGTGGGGATAAAATCTGACTTCTTAGCATCAATGACAGATGGTCTGCAAATCTTGGCTACCTCCAGTAACACCAAGCAAGAATGATATACACTATTGTGAAAGATTTTATATTTAGAGTTGTCAAATCCTGTCAGTTTTCTACCGCTGCAGTATCTCCCAGCCATCAATTCTCTCCTACCCATCTTTACCATCCGAGCCCAATCCCTCACTATCTCCTGCCTAAGATGATTCTGCTGTCTCAGTAATTTCTCTGCCCCCCTTCTCTCTGTCTTTACAATCATCCCACGTAATACTGCTGGACTAATCTTTTTAAAGTATAGCTCAGACCATGTCATTCTTTGGTGCAGAAAAATTTTATGACTTCTTCCTGTTGTCTATTAAATTAAGAGAACACTCTTAGCCTCCTGCAAGGCAGGTCCCCACACCATGTGGCTGCATCTTCTTCCTGAGTTTTCTTCCACAGCTCACATGTACACACCTCACACTGAACATTTGAGTTTGCCCAGCACTCTCCTGCTTTTCTTTTTAAAAAATATGTGTTTTCTTTTTTTAATGATGTCAGAGAGGAAGGGAGAAGGAGAGAGAGATAGAAAGATCAATGACGAGAGAGCATCATTGATCAGCTGCCTCCTGCATGGCCCCTAACTGGGGATCTAGCCCACAACCCTGGTATGTGCCCCTACCTGGAATGGAACCATGACCTCCTGGTTCATAAGTTGATGCTCAACCACTGAGCAACAAGAACTAGGCTCTGCTGCTTTTCTGTTTTCCCTTGTCCTAATCGTCTGGCTGGAATGCTCCTTTCCAAGATATTCACCTGCTGGGACCCTGGTTATCCTTTAGGATGTGACTAAGATAGTTCCTCCCTCATATAGTTCTTCCTGTCCCCAGAATGGGCTATCATTGTCCTCATCCTGAACCATCATGGCAAATATTTTTTTCCTTTCTTACGAGAGTTGTCATAATTAGCTGTGAGTAGCTTCTTTGGACAGCAAGCTCATGTGGGCTTGACTTACATAGGCACTCAATAAAAAGGTCTGTTTATTCTGGTGAATGAGCAACTTACCCATCTGTATATTCCTGGCAGGAAATACACATCAGAGGGGTCTTATTATTTATGGAAAAATAAACTGAAGCTCCTTAGATGTTCTACTAGTGTGATTATAAAGGAATCTAAGTTTATACATTGCATACACATCCACTGATTATTATAGTGTGCCACGTATGAGCAGAAACCCAGATCAAAGCAATTTAGTTAAAAAGAAAAAGATTATTGAAAGGACACAGATTTGCAAAATGGAAGATGAAGAAACCAGGGTAGTTTCCAGGACCTCAGGGACTGGAATCCATTGCTCTGGGTGCTGTGCATACCTTATTTGCATCTCATTTTATTTCTCTCTAGGAGTTATCTTTAATATCAGGGTGGAAAGATGAGTTGTGAGAATGAAGGCACATGGGAGGACTTATTTGGGTCATATATGATTAAATAATGTGATTAAGTGGACGGCAATTTCAGTCCTATTACTTTTTGTTTAAATCCTCACCTGAGGATATTTTTTCCCATTGATTTTTAGACAGAGTGGAAGGGAGGGAAAAGGGGGAGAGAGACAGAGAGAGAAACATTGATGTGAGAGAGACACATTGATTAGTTGCCTCCTGCTCACTCCCCAACTGTGCCAGGGATTGAACCTGTAACCAAGGTATGTGATCTTGACCAGCTATCAAATCCTTGGTCCTTTGGTCCACTGAATGGTGCTCTAACCACTGAGAAAAACTGGCCAGAGCAGTCCTACTACTCTTGACCCAAACTATAAGTCCTACTACTTTTGACTCAAACTGTTTATAAGAGAATCGCCAGAGACCCTGATGGTGTCCTCTGGTTCCTGCAGTGGAAGAAGACCTACAAGGGCAGTCTGAATCTTCCTTTTTCAGGCAGAGAAGAGAGTAGGAACTTCAGGAGAAACAAGTAGCAGGCTGGGGCTGGTGATGGTTAGTGGTGATGGTGGAAGCAGGGAGTGAGGTAGGCAAAGGACCAAGCTACAGGGAAGGTTACAGTTCTAGACTAATTCCAGTTCTAGGCATGAAGCATTGAGAGCCAGGCCTTGTCATTAATAGGAGCAACTAGATGACTGGGAAAGGGCTTAAAGAATAACTAAAGAAGCAGGTACGAGCGCTACCTGAATCTGTGAGACTATGACTGATGATATATAACGTATGCCTATCAGAGGTAACCTAAATATTTAATGTTGTGAATCTATAAATATTTAACTACTTTCAAATATTTAGCTACTGAAATTGCCTTTTTCTGAATATAGGGCAGTTTTTCTCAAGGCCCAATGTTGTCTAAACAATTCATTTAAAAATAATTTTTTTTAAAAGACTAAGAGAGAATATTTATTTTATTTTATTTTTTTAAATTAAATCTCTATTATTAAGATTATTACATTTGTTTCTCTTTTTTTCCCCTCCATAGCACCCCGCCACCCAACTCCCACCCTTCCCTGTGCCCTTACCTCCCTCCCGTGGATCTCATCCATAGGTGTATGATTTTTGTCCAGTCTCTCCCTATACATCCCTCAGCCCTTTCCCCCTGAGAATTATCAGTCCACTCCCTTTCTGTGCTCCTGATTCTATTATATTCACCAGTTTATTCTGTTGATCAGATTTTTAATTCACTTAACTTTTAGATTCACTTGTTGATAGATAATGTATCTGTTGTTCATAATTTTTTGGCTTTTACTTTTTTCTTCTTCCTCTTCTAAAAGAGTACCTTTCAGCATTTCATATAATACTGGTTTGGAGTTGATGAACTCCTTTAGCTTTTTCTTAACTGTGAAGCTCTTTATCTGCCCTTCAATTCTGAATGATAGCTTTGCTGGATAGATTATTCTTGGTTGTAGGTTCTTGCTATTCATCTCGTTGAATATTTCTTGCCACTCCCATCTGGCCTGCATTGTTTCTGTTGAGAAATCAGCTGACAGTCGTATGGGTGCTCCCATGTAGGTAATGAACTGTTTTTCTCTTGCTGTTTTTAATATTCTCTCTTTGACTTTTGCTCTTGGTATTTTAATTATGATGTGTCTTGGTGTAGTCCTCTTTGGATTCCTTTTATATGGGGTTCTGTGTGCTTCCTGGACTTGTAAGTCTATTTCTTTTACCATATGTGGGAAATTTTCAGTCATTATTTCTTGAAATAGGTTTTCAGTATCTTGCTCTCTCTCTTCTTC
>JAAGEH010000012.1:23817061-23879810 GCA_011751065.1 Lasiurus cinereus
TTCCATCTGTTAACATCTTCCTCTATCTCTTTTTTCAGTGTCCTGTAGTTTTCTGCATAAAGGTCTTTTACCTCATTAGTTAGGTTTATTCCTAGGTATCTTAATTTTTTTGGTGCGATGGTAAATGGGATTGCTTTTTTAGTTTCTCTTTCTATAATTTCACTGTTAGTGTATAGAAATGCCACAGACTTCTTAGCATTAATTTTGTATCCTGCTACATTGCCGAATTCATTAATTAAGTCAATTAGTTTTGGAATGGAGTCCTTTGGGTTTTTTATGTACAATATCATGTCATCTGCAAATAAGGACAGCTTTACTTCTTCTTTTCCAATTTGGATGCCTTTTATTTCTTCTTGTTGTCTAATTGCAATGGCTAATACTTCCAGTACTATGTCGAAGAGGAGAGGTGAGAGTGGGCATCCCTGTCTTGTTCCTATTCTTAGGGGAAATGGTTTTTGTTTTTGCCCATTGAGTAGGATATTAGCTGTGGGTTTATCATATATGGCTTTTATGATGTTGAGTTATGATCCTTCTATTCCCACTTTGCTGAGAGTTTTTATCAAGAAAGGATGTTGGATTTTGTCAAATGCTTTTTCTGCATCAATTGATATGATTATGTGATTTTTATCTCTCAATTTGTTTATGTGATGTATCACATTTATTGATTTGCAGATATTGAACCATCCCTGCATTCCTGGGATGAATCCTGCTTGGTCATGGTGTACGATCTTTCTGATGTATTGCTGGATCCGGTTTGCTAGAATTTTGTTGAGGATTTTGGCATCTATGTTCATGAGAGATATTGGCCTATAATTCTCTTTCATTGTGTTGTCTTTATCTGGTTTTGGTATTAGGGTGATGCTGGCTTCATAGAAGGTGTTTGGTAGTATTCCTTCTTCTTGAATGTTTTTGAATAGTCTGAGGAGGATAGGTTTTAATTCTTCCTTGAATGTTTGGTAAAACTATCCTGTGTAGCCATCTGGACCCGGGCTTTTATTTGCTGGAAGCTTTTTGATTACTGCTTCAATTTCTTCCATAGTTATTGGACTATTGAGATGTTTGGCTTCCTCCTCATTGAATTTTGGGAGGTTATATTTTTCTAGGAAAATGTCCATTTCTTGCAGGTTGTCCAATTTGTTGGAATAGAGTTGTTTATATATATTTTTTAACAATCCTTTGTATTTCCACAGGGTCTGTTGTTGTTTCTCCTCTTTCATTTCTGATTTTGTTTATTTGGGTCTTCTCTCTTTGCTTCTTGGTGAGCCTGGCTAGGGGTCCATCAATCTTTTTTAGCCTTTCAAAGAACCAGCTCTTTGTTTTGTTGATCTTTTGAATTGTTTCTTTGGTCTCCAAGTTGTTTATCTCCACTCTGATCTTCACTATTTCCTTCCTTTTGAGTACACTGGGCTTTTCTTGTTGCTCACGTTCTAGTTCTTTGAGTTGTAGGTTTAGGTGATTTATTACCATTGTTTCCTGTTTTTTGCAGTAGGCTTGTAAGGCTATGAACTTCCCTCTCAAGACTGCTTTCACTGTGTCCCATAAATTTTGTATTGTTGTGTTGTCATTGTCATTAGTTGCCATGATGTTTTTTATTTCTTCCTTGATCTCTCTGGTTACCCCATCATTGTTTAAAAGCATGCTGTTTAGTCTCCATGTGTTTGATTTCTTTCTATTGTTTTTATTATAGTTGATTTCCAGTTTTATGCCACTGTGGTCTGAGAAAATGCTTGATATGATTTCTATCCTCTTGAATTTGAAGAGACTTTTCTTATGACCCAACATATGATCTATCTTTGAAAAATGACCCATGTGCACTGGAGAAGAATGTATATTCTGTGGCTTTGGGGTGAAATGTTCTGAAGATGTCAATTAATTCCATCTGGTCCAGTGAGTCATTTAGGATTGATTTTTCTTTGCTGATTTTTTGTTTAGAGGATTTGTCCAGTGGTGATAGTGTGGTATTAAAGTCTCCTACTATGATTGTATTGCTGTCAGTCTCTCCCTTAATACCCTCCAGGAGTTTTTTTTTATGTATTTAGGTGCTCCTATATTGGGTGCATATATGTTTACCAGAGTTATTTCTTCGTGTTGGATTGTTCCCTTTAGTATTATGAAGTGGCCTTCTTTATCTCTTGTTATGTCCTTCACTTTGAGGTCTAATTTGTCAGATATAAGTATTGCAACCCCAGTTTTTTTTTCATTTCCATTTGCCTGAAATACCATCTTCCATCCCTTCACCCTCAATCTGTGTGCTTCTCTTTTCGTGAGGAGGGTTTCTTGTAGACAGTAGATATGTGAATCATGTTTTCCTATCCAATATATTACCCTATGTCTCTTGATTGGAGCATTTAATCCATTTACATTTAAAGTTATTTTTGATAGGTATTTATCTGTTGCCATTTTTAGTCTTTAGCCCCGAGTTCCTTCTTTGCTTCCTATTTCTTTTTATTACAGCAGACCCTTTAACATTTTTTGAGTTGCTGGTTTGGTGGTAATATATTCCCTTAGTCCTTTTTTGTCTGTGAATCTTCTGATTTCACCTTCAATTTTGATTGAAAGCCTTGCAGGGTACAGTATTCTTGGAATCAGACCTTTCCTTTGCATGACTTTGTATATTTCATTCCATTCCCTTCTGACCTGATGAGTTTCTGTTGAAAAATCAGTAGCTAGTCTATGGGGGTTCCTTTGTAGGTAACTTTCTGTTTCTCTCTGGCTGCTTTTAAGATTCTCACTTTGTCATTGGTGCTTGCCAATTTAATTATAATGTGCCTTGGTGTCGCTTTGGTGGGTTTTATTTTGCTTGGGACTCTGTGAGCTTCTTGGATTTGTGTGGTTTTTTTCTTTCCTATATTGGGGAAATTTTCTGTCATTATTTCTTCAAACAGGTTCTCTAATCCTTGTTCTGTTTCCACTCTTTCTGGAACCCCAATAATGTGGATGTTGTTTTTTTTCATGTTATGCCAAGGTTCCCTTAGGCTCTCCTTTTGCTTTTTAATTTTTTTTTCTAGAAGCTGCTGTACTTGGGTATTTTTTCCTACTGTGTCTTCTAGCTCACTGATGCGTTCCTCTGCTTCTTCTAGTCTACTTTTGATGCTTTCTCTTGAGTTCTTTAAAGCAGTGATGTCATTTTTTATTTCTTCTTGAATCTCTTCTTGCTTCTTCTTCATTTCCTCTTGGGTCTTCTCCATTTCCTCTTGGCTCTTACTCATATTGTCGAATTTGTCTTCCATTCTTTTCATCCACCTTATGATCATTTCTCTGAACTCTTTCTCTGGCAGGCTTATTTCTGCTTCTATTTCGTTTACTTCCTTTTCTGGTGATACCTGCCTATCTGTCGTATGCAGGCTGTTTCTTCTTCTGCCCATGGTCTTTCTTCTCTGGGTGTCTGGTTATGTAGTTCTCTCTCCTTGATTCAAAGACACAAACTACAACACGACCCAGTACAGCACACAAGGCACTGAACAGAAATGTATTCATGATGTTAATAATCACCAATAAGGTGACCACCAATGAAAGACAAATTAGGGGTAAGTAGAGAAAGAAGAAGAGGAAAATGAGGGAAAAAGAAAGGAAAGAAGTGCCAAAATCATATTGGGAGAGGGTGAAAAAAATAAATTAATTAATGAACAAAAAATAAAATAGATTTTAAAAAAAGGAGAAGAAGCAAAAGAAAAGAGAAAGAGAAACAAAGTCAGAGAGAAAAGAAAGTGGATAAGAGAGAAAAGGGGAACAAAATATAGATATCAGGAGAAAACTCCAATAGAACAGTCACTAATCCCAATAAAGGCTAGCACCCAGGACCTAGAGATTAATACAAACTACAAATAACAACTGGTATCGAGGGAGTCGAGGGAAAAGAGGTAAAAAACAGAGCAATCAAAAAGCAAAATAAAACAAGTAGACTAAGCTAAAACAATCTCACGAAAAACTACAAAAAATCGATATAATCACTGTTTAGGCAAATAGCAACAAAAGGACATAGAGAGAAAACAACTTTTTGGCTAGTGAAGATAAGAAGAAAGAGGTTTGTATGGACTTGTAGTAGGGGATTTGAAATTAGATATATAAGTGTGGTGAAATTTTAACTAGGTAAAGAGAAAGAATAGGGAGAATCTAAAGTTGGAAAAGGGAAAGAGAAACAAGACAACAAAATGGGGAAAGTTAGGAGGAAAGTGTTGGCATAAATTTAGAGTTGAGATGGAGTAAAATTATGCTATAGAAAGATGAAAATAGAATGTAGAACTCTAATCCCGAAGTAAAATAAAGAGAAAACAAAATGACACTTGTTTTTTTCCAAAAAGGTAAAATACTAGTAGTAATAATACTAGTTGAAAACAAAAATGTAATAATTAGAAAGGTAAAATCAATGGAGGCAGGAAGAAAAAAATAGTTTTTTAATTAAAATATGTAAAAATAAAAAAAAATGAAAAAAAAATAGAATGGTCATTCACTTCCAATATTATTCTGTTTGGCACTCCTGTTTCCCATTATGGAAGGTATTGCAGTTCCCTGTGTTCCATTGTTAGTATTTTAATCTCTTTATTATTTTGTGGTTATGCGAGAGTCAATTTGTGCTTCATCCACTGGGTGGCAGTGTTTCGGAATTGACCTCTGAGACTAACACAGGACCTCTCTAGGCTGTGCTCAGATCCTGCTACTCTGTGGTTCTGAAAACTGGTTTGTGGGGATTTTGCAGCCGGGACACTGTAATAACTCCCAGGCTGTCCCTCTGCCTCAGATCAAAATGAGTCATTTTCCAGAGTTCCCCTCTGTCAACAGCTCCGAGAGTTTGCCTCCACACTTAGGGATCACGCCCTGCCCATCTCCTCAGACCTCTCCAGAGGTAGCTTTCCCACAGTCCAGTTCCCACAGTGTGCGTGTCTCTGTTCTGAGGGGCAGGAGACCTCACCTTATCCCAGGTGAAATCTGACCTTTCCGTGTGCCGTGTGGATCTCTGAATC
This sequence comes from Lasiurus cinereus, assembly GCA_011751065.1. Lineage (NCBI taxonomy): Eukaryota > Metazoa > Chordata > Mammalia > Chiroptera > Vespertilionidae > Lasiurus > Lasiurus cinereus. The sequence continues at coordinate 23,822,023 of JAAGEH010000012.1, forward strand.
CGCCATGTGTCTGCGCCGATTGGAGAGTGGTATTCTGGTTCCTTGGTTGTTCGGTGGGTGCTTCAGCCACAGCTCTCAGACTACCATAGACATCCACCTCCCTCTGCAAGATAGCGTGGTCTGTGCGTTCGTGCTGGTGGCTTCAGCCGACAAAAACCCCGTGGCAGTGGGGCTGCCTGGCCAGGAGAGCCCCGTCCAGCAGTTCCCCACCTTCTCCTGGAGGATAACTGACTCTTATCTTGCCAACAAACACTCCCAGTGCGACTCTCAGCTGTTCTCTCTTCCTCTGCCCAGCGACAAAGCTCCAGACACGTCCGTCTATTCTGCCGCCATTTTTTCCCCCCGCATATTACTCTTTTATTAGATAGAACTAGATGCCCAATGCACAAAAATTTGTTCACTGGGCAGGGGTCCCTCAGCCTGGCCTGCCCACTCTCACAGTCCAGGAGCCCTCAGGGGATGTCTTACTGACAGTTTAGGCCAGTGGTTCTCAATCTTCCTAATGCCATGTCCCTTTAATGCAGTTCCTCATGTTGTGGTCACCATTAGTATGGTTGGGGCATTAGTATGGTTGGGGGTCACCACAACATGAGGAACTGCATTAAAGGGACGTGACATTAGGAAGGTTGAGAACCACTGGCTTAGGCCCTCTGCAGGAAGTGGCTGGTTAATCAGGGGAAGGCACTGCCCCATCACCCGCTTGCTGCTGTTGCCTCTGGCCTCCCTCTGTGGGAAGTGACCAGGCCAATCAGGGGAAGGCGATGCCCCCATCATGCTGCTGCTACTGCCACTACCAGCTGCCATGGCTACCTAAGCCTTGGCCCTCACAGCCACTGAGGCTGCCTGAGCCTTGGCCTGTTTTTTACAGCAGCAGCCGCTAGGCTTTGTCTGGAAGATGTCCCATCTAATTACTCCTTTATTAGTATAGATAGATTATTCATTATTATTCATTGTATAAAAATACAACTGATTTTGTGTGTGTTGACTTTGAATATTGCTGAATTCACTTATTAACTAATAGTTTTTATGGAATCTTTAGAAATTTCTATATATATGATCATATTATCTACAAACAGATAATGTGCTTTGACTGAGAATTGAACTGGCAACCCCTTGGTGCATGGGACAATGCCCAATCAAATAAGCCACAACAGACAGTGTGGCTTTGACAAATTCTATTGTCCTATTTTAAGTTTGCTGATTCTTTCTTCTGTCTGCTCAAATCTGTCTTGAATTCCTCTAATAAAATTTTCATGTCACTTGTACTTTTCAGCTCCAGAATTTTCTTTTGGTTTCTTTTTAGCTTTTCTTTGTTGATATATTTTTATTTTATTCATACATTATTTTCTTGATATTATTTTGTTAACCTCCTTTAGTTCAGTGAACCACTTTAAGACAATTGTTTTAAAACCTTTATCTAGCACAGTGGTTGGCAAACTCAACAGAGCCAAATATCAACAGTACAATGATTAAAATTTCTTTTGAGAGCCAATTTTTTTAAACTTAAACTTCTTCTAATGCCACTTCTTCAAAATAGACTCGCCCAGGTTGTGGTATTTTGTGGAAGAGACACACTCAAGGGGCCAAAGAGCCACATGTGGCTTGCGAGCTGCAGTTTGCCAACCACTGGTCTATCAAATCTGTTTCAGTAACAATTTCTGTTGATTTTTTCCCATTTGAATGGGCCATATATTCCCGGTTTTTGTGTGCATTGTGACTTTTTGAGGAAAACCAGACACTTGAATCTAATAATATGTAATTCTAGAAATAATATTTTCCCTCTTGCCCAGGGTTTTATGTGGCTTTTGGTTGTTATTGTTTTATTTTTTGATAAGTCTAGGCTTTCTCTGTGCTGAAGTTCAGTATGAGAAGGAAACTTAAAACTTTGTAGGTTTTTTCTGAATCTTTCCCTGGGCATAAGTGTTTACTTTCTAATTTCCCCCTATATGAAGTTTAAAAAAATGTCTTAGTTTTAACGCCGGGATTCCAAATAGGGAAAAAGAAAAAAATGAAGATGGGGGGAGGTGCTTGGGGGGGGGGCAACTATTGGTTCTTTAGATCCCCTGGATGTCACTTTAGTTGGAGGGCGAGGGGATTGCAACAATGGGCGGAGGTGCAACAACAATGCCTCTTTGTCTGCACCTCTGCTCAGAAACACCAATCAGTGATCATAGCACAGATCCCTGGAGATATTTGGAGGACAGGGTCCAGGGACATATGCATAGCTGTCTGTTAGGTGGCTGGGGTTAGGGAATGGGTAACTGCTAAGAGCTGAAATGGACAGAAATTAACTGCAATTTACTATCCAAGTCTGCCCTTGGACTTGCAAGCCTTCAATGGATTCCAGAGTTCCAAAATAGTTATATCAGATGGATTCTGCCAGTGAAATTGCTGTCTTGATGGAGAGACAAATTCCTTGTGCTTTCTACTCTGTCCTGATCTCAGAACCCTCTCTTTAATTTTTTTTTAAAAATGGCCATATGTTTTCCATAGAGCCTGTACCATTTTATATTCCTGACAGCAATGCACAAGATTTCCAATTTCTCCACATTTTTGCCAACACTTATTATTTTTTGTTTGTTTATAATATCCACCCTAATAATGTGAAGTCATACCTCATTATTGTGGTTGGTTGTATTTTCCTTATTATTAGTGAAGTTCAACATATTTTTTTTGAATTTTTTTATTTTTTTAAAATTAATTTTTATTAATTTTTTATACATATCTCCCCATTCCCCCCTCCCTCCCAGGCATACCCAAACCCCCCAGTGTCTGTGATCATTCGTTATGCTTATATGCATGCATACAAGTCCTTTGATTGATCACTTATCTACCTCACCTGACTTTAATCTTTCTGCTGTAATTTCACAGTCTTTTTGATGCTTTATGATTTTTGTCCTCCTAAGAATTACCAGTCTACTCCCTTTCTGTGCTCCTGATTCTATTATATTCACCAGTTTATTCTGTTGATCAAATTTTTAATTCACTTAATTTTTAGATTCACTTGTTGACAGATATGTATTTGTTGTTCATAATTTTTTGTCTTTTACCTTTATCTTCTTCCTCTTCTAAAAGAGTACCTTTCAGCCTTTCATATAATACTGGTTTGGAGTTGATGAACTCCTTTAGCTTTTTCTTCTCTGTGAAGCTCTTTATCTGCCCTTCAATTCTGAATGATAGCTTTGCTGGATAGATTATTCTTGGTTGTAGGTTCTTGCTGTTCATCACATTGAATATTTTTTGCCACTCCCGTCTGGCCTGCATCGTTTCTGTTGAGAAATCAGCTGACAGTCGTATGGGTGCTCCCTTGCAGGTAATGAACTGTTTTTCTCTTGCTGCTTTTAATATTCTCTCTTTGTCTTTTGCTCTTGGTATTTTAATTATGATGTGTCTTAGTGTGGTCCTCTTTGGATTCCTTTTATTAGGGGTTCTGTGTGCTTCCTGGACTTGTAAGTCCATTTCTTTCACCAGGTGTGGGAAGTTTTCAGTCATTATTTCTTTAAATAGGTTTTCAGTATCTTGCTCTCTCTCTTCTTCTGGCACCCCCACAATTCTGATGTTGGTACGCTTGAAGCTGTCCCAGAGGCTCCTTACATTATCTTCACATTTTTGGATTCTTTCTCTTCTTGCTTTTCCAGTTGAATGTTTTCTGTTTTTTTATATTTCAAATTTTTTACTTGATTCTTGCCTTTCTCTAGTCTGCTGTTAGGGCTCTGTATACTATTTTTTATTTCAGTCAGTGTATGTTTAATTTCTATTTGGTCGTTTATCATCTTTAGTTGGACCTTTTTCATCTCCTCTTGGGTCTCACTAAATTTATCCAACTTTTCTAGCATATTCTTGAAAAACCTTATAAGTGTGGTTTTGAACTCTATATCCAGTAGTTTTTTCCCCTCCATTTCTTTTGTTTGTGATCCCTTCCCTTGTCTTGGCATTTTCACTATGCTGGGAGAACTTCTGTGTTGGATTCAGCCTTATGATACCAGACGCAAAACCGAAGAAGCCTCTATTGAGCTTGGGCTGGGTGGAGTCTCAGGGCTTAAGGGACCGCCTTGCCTTCCAGTCGGCCCCGCCCTCCACGGCCCCTGAGTCTCACGTGACTGGGTAATGGCTGGAGCGGTCCTTGTGCGCACACCCCGCAGTGCCTCTAACCGCTGCCTTTCCAGCTCCCCTGCGCACCAGGACCACAGGAGTCTAGGTCCCCAGGGTTTCGCCCGAAGGGGCTTAGTGGAGTCAGAAGTGGCACAGTTGGGAGGGTCTGTCTCCTGCCCTCTTGTGAAAGTCAGCAGCACAATCAGCAGTCTGTCCTCATGCAGTGCCGTGGGCGCCACCAGGCCTTTGATCTTTTGCGACTCCCCTAAATTTCCGTGCACTTCTCCCTTTTCACAGTCCAAATTCCCCTCGTATGAGTTTCGGCTGGATCTGGGGTTTAGTGTCGTAAGATAAGGGATTCAATGCCTTTGAGAGTCTCCGTTTCCCTCCCGCCAGAGAAAGCCAGCCAGGTACTCCGGCACCCGCTCTCTCCTCATGCGTGTCTCCGTACCTCGGCTCTTTGCAGCTCCTCTGGGTCTCCGTGAGCCCCTCTCTTTCCTTGTAGTTGCAGAACTTCCACTCAGCCAGCTTTCCTGTGGTTCTGGATGATGTCTGTTCTGTCTTTTAGTTGTAGTTTTGAAATTGTTGTGCTAGGCAGCAGTGTAGGTGTTTACCTATGCCGCCATCTTGGATTCCCTCTCAACATATTTTTTATGGACTTATTGGCCACCTATGTATCTTTTAATTCAAGTTTTGCACATTTTAAAATTGTTTTTGTTGTAGCATAGTAGGTGTACACACACACACACACACACAATCTGGATATTATCCTTGCTATCTGAACTTTTTGAAGGTTCCTTCTTGTTTTAATATTTATACATCTTAAAACCACATAAGAACCACAATTATGCTAACTCAATAAGCCCTGTGCTCTATCACATATAGCTTAGTATATGGTTACTCATATTGTGCATCAGCATCATCTGGGAGCTTGTTAGAAAGGCAGAATTTTGGGCCTCACTCCAGATATTCTGAGTCAGAATTGCATTTGAATAAGGTCCCCAGGTGATTCACACGACATCATTGCTTAAAAAACACTGCTCTAGAACACAGTGTGGCTGAATAAGATAAACCAAGCATTTGTTTTTTTGTCCAATTTTTAGTCCAAAATAATCCCAACCTGGCATTCTTGCCCTTTCTGCTGTTAAAAAGCAAGACCAAATTATGCTGTTCTGATGGCAAGATCAGGAGTCTATGGCCCTTCTTAACTCTGACATGTTGAGATGGATATTTTTCTCCAGGATTGAAGCATATCAATCCATATGTCTACATCGTTTTCTATGTATTTCTCTTCACCCTTCTCCATGCTCTAAAAATAAATGTAGCCAGTGGCTGTACCTCCTGTTTCTTTCCAGGGGGAAAAATGGAACAGACTCCCACACTGGTTTTCAGAGGCACATCTGACACTGTGTTTTATTTCTTAGCTGCTCTGCGTAAATTGCTTGTAGGCAATTCTCTTCTTAACCTCCAACTGGGGCTTTGTGCAGCCTAGGTGGTCATTATTTCAGCAAGTTAGTGACATCAACCAATCCCTTTTCCTGTGGGATCCTATGCCTTTAATAAGAACACTCCCCAAGTGTCTATTTCTGAGCTGCTGGGTTGGGTGTAGAAGCCAAGGACGAAACCTTTGCACAATGAACCTTTGAGTCAAGGAGAGTTTTCCCTGACACTCATATCCTACACACTTTATCTGATCATTAGTGTTGAAAAATACCTTGGGCTCAGGTAGACTTCTGGAAATGATAACAAAGAACAAGATACCTATCCTAATAGACATATTCACCTTGAACATGGGCTGGCTGCTGATTGTGTTCCCTCATGGTGACTCTTTTAATGGTTTACTGAACTCCCACTTATTCAGTCAAAGCTGTCTTTTAGTGATGGGAACATTATCTTTGTTTATACTTATTTCTGTCACATATAGCACATATGTAGAAAGAACTTGAAACTAAAACACACAGTTAGCTTCTCACCACTCCTCAGAAGGAGTAAACCTGAAAGGAAGGAGATGGGAGGAAGGCATCTCTTTGTAACACTGATGCTCAGTGTTAGTCAAAAATCTCAGTCTATTCCCTGGTGATGCCTCTCACAAAGTGGCCACAGGAAGGGCCCGCCTCTTGGGGGAAATGATGGTGTATGCAGTGGATCTTGTGTTCGACCAACAACCATTTTCCTCCCTTTGATTAGTCCAAGTCCATTGCAATTATTATGTTCCCTTGATAGTGGTTGGTTTTGAAATGGCAGGTGATGGAGTGAGTGAGGCATGCAGTGATGTCTGCAGAGGTTTCCTTGTTTATTCTCCCCTCTACCTTATCATGTCTGGAGATGATGTCTGGAAGTCCTGTTGCCATATTGCCATGAGCCCGAGGATGATGCCAATATTTAGAACAGCAGAGCAGAGGCATGGAAGGATCTGAGACCTTGATGATAATGCTGAGTTGCTAGATCAACAAATCCCAACCTGTGGCTCTCAGTTTTGTGGGACAGTGAGTTTGCTTATTGTCTAAGTCAGCTTCAATCTTTTCTTTTTTTGTTTGTTTCCTGCAACCAAAAGCATTAAAATAGATACAGAGAGAAAATATGAACATTTTCCCAATATTTTGTGTTTTTGGGTTTATTTAGTTTGCAGTGCTGCAAGTTCATGGAATAAAACAGATCCATATTTTATAGTATATAAGCACATTCCAATGCTGAATATAAATTAAATATAATTTTAAATCTTTACTTACATTCTAGACTATCTGCCCCATTGCTTTCTTTCCTTAACACAGATAATCAGAGCCTAGTTATTTTATTTATTTTATTTTATTTGATGTAGAAGAATCACAGTGTGTCCAGCACCTCCCTTCTAAGTCTATTTCCTTTGAATTTGGCTGTGGTCCCATTCAGGCGTAGCTCTAACTAGACTTAAGGATCAAATAATTACAATGTATGCTTCAATTCCCATTAATTTGGGGGTAAGGTAAAATGGATTTATAAAAGGAAATTTAAAATTTAAATAACTAACATTAAAAATGAAATATTAACCATTTATTTTCTGAATGGTTGGTTCATGTGTATAGTGCACAGTTCAAAGGCACAAGGCAATGTGCAGTGAAAAGAACGTCTCCTCTTCCCCCTCAGCCACCTAATTCCCCTTCCTAGAGGCAATCGTGTTTCTGGTTATGAACGTAAACCTATCTCCCTAATCCACTCAGGCCTGGGTTCAACCTAGGACACGAGCCTGCTCAAGACATTCTGAGAAGTTGGATAGGGCCCCAGACTCACTCAGATTGTGCTCTGGTCCTGACCTTGAGAGAAAGGCTGAGCCCCTGACCTTGATTAGGCCATCTGGCCGTCTTTTATGGAATGTGGGTTAATAATGACTGCTCTGTTCTTCTCATGTGCTTAATTAAACCTCAGATGAAAAATAATTGTAAAAGTTCTCTGGATGAAAACACAACAGCAGCTGAATGTAGGCAAATGAAAATAGTTTACCCCATTGGGATTCAAAAAAATGGGATAAACATTTTCTTTCGTTTAGTTTGAATTCTGTTTAAAGCTTCAGTAATTCATTCATGAGTTAAAATGTAAAGACAGCATTGTGGAACTGTTGTCAATGAGTTCTAACTAGTGGGCTCCACCATTTTTTTGACCTGTTCTGAAGCTTTGGGGTTTGGATATAAGTTTTTGTTCGTGTGTGTGTGTGTGTGTGTGTGTGTGTGTGTTCCATTCTAGGCATAGAGTGCTTTAGCTGGCACCTCAGTGCAGGGTTAGAGAATGGAAGAGCAGGACCTAGTTTACACAAGTTCTGGGTGGTGGATACATGGTGGTGGGTCAACCCGTGGGGGAGGGGAGGTGCTAGGACTTCGGCGTGCCCATCCAGATGTGCGTACAGTGCGTGTTTGTGTGCCGGCCAGTGGGGCAGGGACAGTGAACAGCTAGAGTGGGGGGACAGAATGAGCGCGCTGTCCTCGGAGGGGAATTACAGCCTCGCCTCTGTTTAAACGGGGGTGGTGGCGGGAGTGGGGGGGAGACTTTTGGGAATATGTCGAGCTGCAGGCAGAACTGAGGGAGACTGAGTAGGAAGGACCCAGAGCTGCCAGGGCTTGGCGAGGTTCGGTAAATGAGGGCTGACTGGCCGGGAAAAAGCCAGCATTGTGAGGGGCCCACTGCGGGCTGCCACGGGAGGCCCGCGACTGGAATGTGGGTCCGGGCGGCAAGGCGAGCTGTGTTTACCCTGGCAGCGCCCTGGTAAGTCCACGCCAAGCCCCAGCCCGGCACTCCAGGTATGAAAGGGCGCTTCAGCCTGGGCACCGTGCTTTTCATTAGCTGCTGGCACTCGTGGTTCAGGATCTGCTGAGATTCTGAGCCGGGCAGACACACTGCCCCATTGTGGAAGGCTGCCGTGACCGAGGGACACCCTGATTCTTTTTTATTATATTTTCTGAAAACCAAGACTCTCCGAATTTGCACTCAAACGACTCTCCTCAGATGGAGCCAAAATTTTGTGGTTGCCATAGCAACAGCACCTTCTTCTAACTAAGATTTTCTATTTCTCCGATGTAATGTGGCGCCTGCAACTCCCCGCCCCCTCCCCTCAGCCCTCGTCTGTGAGTAGGTCCCTGTGTGCACAGGCGTGATTTCTGGAACGGGGGTGTGGAGGGTGCCACTGCTGCTGTTGACAGTGTCATGCCTGTTGCTTCCTGCCGTCCCCTGCCCAGGTCCAACCTCAGCCCAATATTTGTGAATTTGGCAAAATTGGGCTTTAACAGTTTACCCCCTGCCTTTACATCTTTCCTTTCCCAGTTCAAGTAAAGTCAGCAGCAAATTTTTACTGAAGCAGCATAGCTTGCTTAGTGGTTAGGCACAGGGTCCAGATTAAGGTTGCTGAGTTTGAATTGCAGCTTCATTTACTAAGTTTATGACCTCAGGTAAGGTGAGTCCCTTAGTTTTCTTGTCTCTAAAATGGAGGTAAGAGTAGTACTTTCCTCATAGGGCTTCAGGGAGGATGAAATCGGGATTATGTGTGCAAAGTTCTTGGCGCCGTGCCTGTCATGGAGTAAAATCTCACAAATAAGCTATTAGTTATTTTGATGTGTCAGTGGTGCACAGATGTGTTAGGCTGAAACTATACAAAAGGCCGCCAGCAGAAACAGGTATCTGTAGCTATAGGCCATACCTAGTTCATTCTAGCCTTAGGGCTGGCATACCTCGCTCCTCCATCTCTCCCTGCCTTTCAGTTACTGGGTCATCAATGTGTTCTTGTAGTCCACAGTCAATATGCATCATCCTGGCTTGACCTGACCTTGGTAACTATTGTCTCTCCAGAATCCATCTTTACATCTGGTGTGTGTGTATGTGTGTCTGTCTGTGATTCAGATTCATAGTTGGTAAGATACTGTCTCCTAAGCTGAATGTCTATTGCTTATCTGTTGGGCATGCCTAGCATTTCTCCAAATAAGTCATTGACTCTTCTGTCAGATCACCCACTCCTGATGACCATGATGGCAGGGATCAGGCCAGTGTTTCTGCTGTTTCAGCGGTCAAGAACAGCCCCATTCTTACCTACAGCTGAGCCCTCCCCAGCACAAGGCAGACTTTCTCAGCATCCTGGGACCTGACCCTTTCTTGTCTGATGGAATTTTCCGTGTAGTTTCAGTGGTGCTTACAGATTTCCATTCTTCCCCATACAAAAGGCTGCCTTCGATTCAACCTGGGCATGAGTCAGCTTGCACTAGACTGACACCTAAAGGACCAGGTGGAGAGCTGAGCCAACTGTGGTAGCAGAAACAAAAACCCTGGGCAAGCCCTCAAGTTCATTTAACAGCAGCAAAATGGTCTGTGATCATATTGTGCCATACGTTCTTATATAGATCTATGTTATAAAGAATGGGAACCATAGTCACAGGTAGCTAGAAAGTGCTTGAATTGTGGCTGATCTGAATCGAGGAGGGCTATATGTATCTTGAAGACAGTACAAAAAGGAATCGGTGTAATTAATATTTTATGTTGATTACATGTTGAAATGATAATACTTTGGATATACTGAGTTGAATAAAAATATTATTAAATTAATTTCACCTTTTTATTTTCACCTTTTAATGTGGCTGCTAGAAAAATTTAAATGACATATGTGGCTAAAAAATTTAAATGACATCTGTGGCTTGCATGTATGACTTACTTGATTTTTCTACTGAATGGTGCTGCTCTAGATTGTAGTCTCTTTCCAATAAGTTAGAATCAAGGAAAATACATATTACTCTAGGTATTTTGATGAGAGGGATTTAACACAGGAAGTTAGGTGCTTACAAAACTAGGGCTGGGGGCACAAAAGTCAGCAGTAGGTTTATATAGGGGTGGGTCTCTTAGCTTTCAGGTTGACTGCAGGCTTTCAGAGATTCTGAAAGGAAGCATACTCAGAGTAGGGGTCAGAAAACATAAGAGAATGCTGCTAATAGTCCTATTGTCGGTAGAAATCAGCCCCTTTCAGGGGATCATGGAAAACATTTCACAGACCCATGCACGAGAGAGTGTGGTGTGGAAAGATGATTTGTTTGTGATGCAAAATCAAAGGAGTTCCCCTCCTGAGTTCCCAATGTCCCATCTCTGTCACACCATGGGAAAGGTCCAACCTTCTGCTTCCAATTAGAGCTTAGCCCATGTGGTCTGTGGGCCCTGGTTGCTGCTAGACCTGCATGGTCTTGTGCTTTCGGATAAGAGAGCCCTCAACAAATGGGCGAGTGTGTTACTGGGTGGGCTAGAGAAAGAGCTCTTTGATCTCCGGGGTTTTAACCAGTAGTTTTTTCAAAATAACCAGTCAACTTCACAAGCTTTCTTATGGCCCATCTCCTAGCCAATGATCTCTTTCGTAGGTTGACTGACAGGCTTCTATGTTCAAGCACCTCCCCTTCCTCCACAATTTACTTCCCCTTTCTATTCCTACCCCCCCCCCCCCCCCCCACACACACACACTCCAACTTGTGAGGGAGAGAGAGTTGCTTCTTACATGGGGGAAGGAAGGGTTATTCAGCTGTAGCTTCCTGTTGAAGCAAACAGGCTCAACAATGCCTGATCCTTTTGCTTCTTTCTTATTAATATTTAGCTAACTGCGATAACAGTCTCTGCTGTTATCACAACACCCAGGTGGATGGTTGGCAAGAGCTTTGCTGGTTTCTGCAAAAATTTATATCTGGCAAAGTCCATGTGTCCACTGTTGGTGCTGAAGGGAGAGTAATAGATTCTCTTGCCTCTCTTCTGTCTTCCAAATCTCATGCAAACACATTCCATTGGCAGAATGCAAATTATATCCAAGATCCTGGATGCCATGTAGTCGTTAATATTCCAGCCCTGTGACATACAGGAGAGCTAGAAAAGAATGCTCCTAATTGCTGAAAGTAAATAGATAAAAACAAAGCAAAATAGCCTCAATATTCAGCACATTCCTCAAAGAGAGCCATATTTATCTTGAGGCATGGCATAAATGTTCAATGAATTTGAACTGTCTTCTTTGTTCAAGTAGATATTTATGTTGGTTCCAGTATTTTGCTATTATAGATAATGTTGCAATGGACATTTTCATGTATGGCTCGTGTTTTTATTAAGATATTTTCTAGGGATAGACACTCAGATCTGTGGTTTCTGTGACTTGTTTAATTTTGTCATATTGTTTTCCAGAACTTGTGCGCCAATCTATATTCATACATATATAATATATACAAGGATTCTACATGGAGAATAGCTTTTTATGGCTATGTCATCAACCCTGTGCTCTATCATTCTTTGCATATATTTGTTCAAATTTAATGTATAGAGGGTGAGTCCAGTTTTTTTTTTTTTTTTTTTTTTTTTTTTTTTTTTTTTTTTTTTTTTTGGTTTGGATGCTGGTGAGATAACCACAGGGTCAGAAATGGGGCTAATTTACTCCGTTGTAGAAGTCATGATTTCTCTCATCATTCAAGGTTTCCAGATGCCAAGAACTTCATCCAGGGTAAGCTTTCCTTCCTATTTTATGTGTTTTCCCTTTAAGAAGAACTAGAAGGAGTAGCAAACTTTGAATCACTGAATGTTTCCTGCTCCCAGTGAACATTAAGGATGATTGCATAGACATTTGACACTTCTCTCAGAGAAGGAAATACTAAATGGTAATAGCTAAATGAACCTTTTATTTTCTTCCCTTTATTTTGTGTTTCATGATGGGAACCTATTTGGTGATGGGCTTAAGTGTTTATGAATTATACTAGAGGCCTGGTGCATGAAAATTCATGCATTCACTGCAGGGGGCATCCCTCAGCCCAGCCTGCCTTTCTCACAGTGCTGGAGCCCTCAGGGGTGGTAGGTGACCTAGCGATCAAGAGAAGGCAGCACCCCCATCACACCTCTGGTGCTGCCACTGCCAGCAGCACAAGACTCAGCTGGCCCTGGTTACCTAGGCTTTGGCAGCCCTGGATGGCTGAGCAGCCGACATCCGAGACTTACCTGTGCCTCGGGCCAGCTACACTGGCAGGGCTGAGGGGACTGGGCACTGCCATCTTATGGCTGTGGGGGCCGCCATCTTTGAGGGTGTGGCAGTCAATTAGCATATTCTCTCTTTATTAGATAGGATTCTAAGAACAAATATGTAACTTATTTCTCTATAAGGGGAAGATGATTTAAAGGATACAAATAAAATGTGTAATCAGATCAGTGCAGAGTTTGGGTTTCCTTACTCATAAAGGGTCACAAATAACAGGCTACCTCATGAAGTTGTTGGAAGGATCAAATGATTTAATACACACACAGTGCTTATCAGTGTGCCTTGCACATAGTAAGTGCTCGGGAAATGGTGGCTGCCTTTGGGACAGGACAAGGTGCATTTTGTTTTATGATCACTAGTCAAGTGAAGAGGCTGTTAGCACTTAACTGGAAAATGCAATGATCTGTAAAAGGCCTGTGGCCATTCTGGGGTTTATGATGGGATGATGTGTATAAGGTGCCTAAAATTACAATGTGTTGTGTCAAAGGATGACTGAGCCGCAAAGTTCTTTCACATTATTTAGTGATATCATTTACAGATGAAATGGAGGCCCAAGAATATAGATAAGGGACTCAAGATTTTCAAGACCAGAATCTTGCCTATTCTGTAAGGGCACCATGGAGCTGGCCAATGTCATGAGCATGAGCCAGAGGTAGTGGTGGACATGCTGTCTCTGACATTGCCCCATCTCTAGGCCAAAAAAGGGGAGAGATGCTGTAGGCTAGGGAGCCAGGTTCTCTGGGGCAGTGATTCCCAATTTTTTTTTTTTTGAGAATAAGGAATACTTTTCAACATCAATGCATTTCATAGATCTGCCCCCTTTCAGTATGCCTTATAAGTTATAGATTCAATAGCTAATGTGCTAATGTTAGAGAATACCAGCGATTTACAATGGAGATGTACATGCATTTGAAAAGTGGTTGTACCTATATCATTTGTTCAGACTTCAAATAATGATTGGATATCATTTAGATTCATGAATACCTTGCAATACTTCCACCACCTTAGCAGATGAGTGCCACATCCATTACCATGGCAAGGGGAGGGGGACGGTTTCCTTTATTTTCTGAAAGTTCCAAAAGGAGGGAACTTATGTAGGGATAATGTAGCAAAAACAAAGAGGAGCAGCAGCCTAAACCATTCTGGTCCTTTCTCCAAAATGGCCCAAGGCTAAGTTCTCAGCTTCAAGAAATGAGGTTTGAATAAAAAAACACACAAAAAGCCACACAAACAAAGCTCTTCCTTGTTCTTTTAGATAAATGTAATGGTAACTGATACCCAGTTAGGAATGTTGGCCCCAACAGTCTGAGGGCCAGAGTATTTGGAGGCAGTTCTGGTTCATTAACTGCAGTGAAAAACACAGAGTGCCAGTCAGAGCGGGAGCTGCGGCAGCCGGACTTGTGTGTTTTCTGATATTAGATAATATTTACATGACAGGAATAGACTCAAGTTATAAAATTTCGACTCCATTTTGCATCCCCAGGCATAGCTGGGAAATGTGGGAAGAGAAAGAGTTTCTGGGAGATGGTTTTGAAGGGCACGGACCTCTGAAGGGCAGTTTGGGGGCAGTTTGGGTGGTCTGGTCAGTGGAAGGAGGGAGTACTCTCCCTACTTCCCACAGTGTCCTGAGAGCAGAGGGTGGGAGGGGCTTCTGGTGGGAGCAGCATGAAAAGCTGGTGATTCCTCTCCACAAAACAAGAAGAGAACTGGAAAAGATGTTAAAAAATAGCCACTTCAAAGCAATGGAAATTGACCAAAGGCAGACAACAAATGGAGGAGGTTTTATTCTTTAAAACGACTGCCACTGCCTAGCTTTGGGTAGGAATAGCAGGAGTCTGTGGTCTCCTTGCCAGGAGCTACTTCCATGCCCTTCCACCTGCTCAATTGGCCAGAACAGTAGTTTTAAAAATGTGGGGCTGGCCATGAAAATGAGCAACTTTGCTGCCAAAATGGGCAGATTCTACTCAATCTGGTGTGTGTGTGTGTGTGTGTGTGTGTGTGTGTGTGTGTGTGTGTGTTTAAACCTGTGGCTTTGCTGGCTAAGTGCAAAAAGCTCAATTGGGAACGAATGGGACTTTGCTACCCTAAGATTTCCTTCTTGGTTGGAGTGAGTGGTGGACCAGCCAAAAATGTAATGGGGGAAGTCTTGGAAATGAGAACGTGCTCCAAAGAGGCAGAAGAAGTTCTCCACATAGTCCTGATTTGTGCATGGAGGTAACCCAGGGGAGCCCCGGAAAAACTGCAAACCAAGGAGAATTGAGATCTGGCTGTAACTTTCAAAGTGTTCTTTAACCTCGACATAGATCTACTGGCAGTGAGATCAAGACCTTGGCCAGGTGACTCCCAGTCTAGTGCCCCTGTGTTGGAGATACTGGAGAATCTGGAGACAATGAAGTGCTGGTACTAGCTGTCCGTTTCGCTACATGCTGTCTTGGGTATTTCATGGTGGTGATGTTGAGGCAATATGGCATGCTAGAAAAAGTATGAGTTAGAGTTAGACAGAATGGTGTTTTAATCCCAACTCTATCACTTACTACTTCTGTGAATTTGGGTGAGTTGTGCAACATTATTGCTCTTATTCAATCATTAGGAAAGTCTGGTGAAGTAGACATTATTACTCTCCCTATGTCCCAGGATGCAATGATGTGAGGAGCCTTTTAATCTGTAAAGTAAGGTGTTTTGTTTTTTTTGGGGGGTGAAGTTTGTGTACCGTAAAGGTTATAATGTACCTACCACATGGTAGTTGTTCAATAAGTACTTTTTTTGTTTTCGTTGTTATTGTTGAAGATGCAAAAGAAGAATTATGGTCAGGTGGATAAACCCAGAGAACTTATCCCCCTAGATGGTCAGCAAGAAAATCAAAAGATACTGGTCTTAATGGTTATAGCCCCTAACTGGTTTTCTATTATTGCCAGAATAAATTACCACAGTAGCTTAAAACAATACACACTTGCCCGACTGGTATGTTGAGTGATTGAGCGTTGACCTACGAACTAGGAGTCATGGTTTGATTCCCAGTCAGGACACAGTAGGGGTGCACGGGAGGTAGCTGATCAATGTTTCTCTGTCATCATTGATGTTTCTATCTCTATCTCCCTCTCCCTTCCTCTCTGAAATCAATCTAAACAAACAAAGAAAGAACAATTGTATATTACTATGCAATTTTGTAGTTCAGAATTCTAGGCACAGTGTGGCTCACCTGGGTCCTCTGCTTAGAGCTCCATGCAGCTGAAACAGGGCTGGGCAAGGCTGGGTTCCTTTCTGGAAACTGTGGGTATGGGCCCACTTCTAGGCTCATTCAGTTGTTGGCTAAATTAAACTCCTGGAAGTTGTAGAACTGAGGTCCCTTTGTCCTTGTCAGTCAGAGGGCTGTCGTTACTAGAGATCCTTGCTGTGGGCTGCTTGACTTTCTTCTCAGATTCTCCATATGATTTCCTCTAATAACAGGGGATTGAGTCTCTCATGCTTAGAATTTCCCCACCTTCTTCTTCTGCTGCATCTCTCTGACCACATTAAGCCTGCATGCATAATCCAGGCTAGTCTCCACACTCTACAGTTTGCTGTGTTAATCACATCTGCAAAGTCCCCTATTCACAGAGTCTGGGGAACAGGGCAGAGTCTTCACTGGATGGAGTGCACCGTCCTCTCAGGCCCTCTCAGGGCCTCTCAGGGGAGAGCAAACAGGAAGGCGCTTTCATATGAAACCAGGAGCAACCAGACATTAGGAAACATGACTGTGTAGATTTGGATTATTGAGGCTCTCTAGTGGCCCTCTGTTGTTATTTTGTCCACTCAACACTCCTTTCTTGGGGAGAAATGCTCCTTTTTCATCATCTGTGGTTTTTATGGAGCTGCCAATCATAGGATTCTACCCATTTGGCCACAGGGATAGAACATGATCCAAAATGGGCCAATTAAACCATTTTTTCCCCAAGAATTGACTCCTGAGAGGAGACACACAGACATTGGAATTGAGTAGAGAGGGGTCTTGGAGCATCAGGGTCAAAAGCTCATTGGAGAAGCCTTCATTCAGTCCTTCCTGAGACCTGAATCATCATCAACACGGGGGCCCTCCCCATACATCCCTTTTCTGGCTCAAATTACTCAAAGTTGGTATCTGTTGCTTACACCAATGAATCTTAACTCTTATATTATCCCTCCATATCATGACCACCACCATCAACACATAAAAGAACATTTATTTAGGTCTCCTTGGTCAGAACTATGCTAGGAACGTATTGCTAACAGTTTCTAATCTCTGTATTGGAGCTTCTTACCTTGAGCAGTGCCTTTTTTAACACTTCCTTCATTAACCTTGATGAAACTGGAACAGACAAACAGAAAAGAATTTAATAAGGTGTGATACGTCAGAAATCCTGTTACATTAAAGTTATCGGTCAGGCAGACAGAAATCACTATTTCTTTTAACGTTTTATTACCTACCACATATAATTTACAACCATACAATATAATTCTCATTCAAGATGATGTTTTGAATCATAAAATTGCAAATATGAAATGTACTATTTATTTCAGAGGGAAAGTAAGCAATAAACCAGTCTTCTTATTTATTTTTATGAGTCAGTGTTTTAAGGGGTAAGTCTACATTACATAGCACATTCACAGAACACCTCATCCCCTTATGGCGAGGGGGTCAATGAGGTGTCATACTGAATAAGAATTGAGATTCAAATTGCCTACAAGTTATGAACAGTTGTACTTCTCGCATGATGAGTGAAGAGGTGTTCTGAGTGACTCACATTTATATGAAAGAGGAATGAAGGCGGCCACTGCTCCTCTTGCCTTCGGTCGGACCATGATTCTTAAAGGCAGGAGGGTTTGGGATCTGTTCTAATTACTTTAAAAGCAGTGACTCTGGATGGGCAGGAGTGCTTTGATGTGAAGAATTCAATATTGTCTGATCCTTTCTGGAGAGTTACAGCAAATTAAGTTCTACCCACCTTCTCACAAGGTCAGACAGCCAGTGCTCGAGTTGCTGCTCTGTGAAGATTAGTATGCAACGAGTCTGCCCGCTGAAGTATTTGTCAGACCCCTCACTGCCAGTATGTCTCTTCAGACCCCAGGAGCCCAGTTTCTCTAAAGAAGAAATTTGGAGAAACAGTTTACTCTCTCAGTCTAATTTCTCTTTCAGTCAGGAGAACAATCTCTCAAAGACAATTCAGTCGAATAATAATAGTAATACAGACACCTTACCACCTCCTGTATTTATATCACAGTGCCTTTCCAGAGGGGCGGGACACTTTGAAGGTCTCATTCCAGAAGGTGAGGCACGATTGCTCCCTCTTGAACTCCCACGAGGCTGAGTGAGATTAACCTGAAAGGATTTGATCTTCACAAAATCATCCTCAGACACTGTGATCTTCTCTGAGCTCATAAATGGACTTTTTGATGCTACATTCTATTGAGAGTTTTTCTTTTTTACTTTCCTCCCTCCTCCCGCCCCTTTTTTATAACAGCTTTATATATTTTTTAGAGCAGTCTTAGGCTCACAGCTAAATTGAAAGGAAGATACAGAAAATTCCTATATGCCTCCTGCCCCCACACATGCATAGACTCCCCCATCAGCAACAACCCCCACCAGTGGTACATTTGTTACAGTTGATGAACCTACATTGACACATCCTATCACCCATTGATTGTGATGCATGCTGTTTGTGATGCAAAGGATCAAACTTGCAACCCAGGTAAAAGCCCTTGATCCTTCAATGCAAGGGCTGATGCTCTAACCACTTAGCAACACCAGCCAGGTGGGTATCTTATTTTAATTTGCATTTCCCTGATGTCATATGATGTGGAGCATCCCTTTCTTACTTCTTTTTTTTTCTCCCTTTTCCCTCCCTCCCTTTCTTTTCTTCTTATAGTAAGATTGAGCAGTTAGGATAATATACTTACAATCATCTACCAGGCATTTATTTTCAAGATTTTAAAAATGTAGTGGTACTTTTTTAGTCTGGGGGGCTCTCAATGGTCCTCTGGACTCATATAGAATATTGGCGGCTTGAGCAGGGACTCCTAAGTGCCCTGGATGTATTGTTTTTCTCTGCAGTGAATAGGCCAGCACTCAATTTCTTTAACACAAATGCATTGTTATTGACTAGTTTTGAAGAGAAATTTATTTTCCTTTGCCCTCGTAAACCACAACTTCAACACCTCCGCCTCCTCCTCTTCATAATAGTCACAGTAGGATGTTCAATTATAGCTAAAAGCCCTAGATTTAAGTGACAGATTAAGAGGCTTAGCAGGTTGCTACTATAATGTTCATTTCACATGTTGGTTTATTTTGGGCACGAGGTAAGCCTTTTTACAACATGCTGTTTGTGATGCACCCAATGGCTATCCAGACTTCTCTACTGGGTGCACACCTTTGGGAGAGATCAACTGGAGGGTGTCTCTCTGCAGGGCACAGTCCTCAGCTAGGCATCTTTGATCCCCACCCCCAACAATCTCACCAAGTCTCTTGAGATCAGGAAGAGTCCCTAGATGCCACTTCTCCTGCCCCAGCCACCAGCTCCTGGAACAGAGCCTGGCACACAGTGGGTGCTCCATAAAGTTCGCAGGATAAAATAATAAAGTGCTCCAAACCAGTGAGCCTTAAGAGTCTACATTTGCTTCAGATGGAGACAAGGGGAGAGCTGCAAAGGCCACCCATTACTTTCAAAATTACAGAAGAAGAAAAGGCATTCTCCTCCCTCCCACTCCATTTTTATTTCATTTGGCTTCCAAAGGTATATTTCTGCTCCCGTACATCCTACTCCCTTCCTGTTCTCCAAGGACCCTTCCCACGCACCTTTTTAAAATATATATATATTTTATTGATTTTTTACAGAGAGGAAGGGAGAGAGATAGAAAGTCAGAAACATTGATGAGAGAGAGAGAGTCATAAATCAGCCGCCTCCTGCACGCCCCACAATGGAGATATGCCCGCAAGCAAGGTATATGCCCCCAACCGGAATCGAACCTGGGACCCTTCAGTCCGCAAGCCGAAGTTCTATTCATTGAGCCAAACCGGTCTCGGCTCCCACACACCTTTAACCTTCCTGGGCTCTCACAGGAATCTGCCATCGGCTGCTTCTCCTCATCAGGTAGAACCTTCTCTTATTGAGGCCAAGGCTTTCCAGGGAACTTTGCACTTCAATAAGAATGAAAAACTTCTAGATTCCAAAGAATGGTGGCATTTCAGAGACTCTTTTCAGGTCGAAGAGGAGCTGAGGTTTATTCTGCTTGTTCTCAAAGCCTACTCTTGTCTTCCTGTATGAGTAAGGCTGCTGTCTCAGACAGGTTGGAGCTTCCTTGTAGAAGCATTGGGCAGGGATGGCGAGGGAGTCGGGTGCTGCTGCTTCAGATGGGACTCAGCTCCTGTCCCACCTCAGATGCTAGGCTGAGGGCACTGAGCATCTTCCTGGTTTCACCTCCGCCTCCTGCTCCTGCGTGCCAGATCTGTCACAGCCACAGGGCCTCTGATCAGAGCACTCAGCACGGGCATGGCTGTCCAGAGCTCTCTCAGGCTGGTACCTTCGTCAGGGGCCTTCCTCTCTGCTGGAGCTGGACCTTATTCTTGCCTGACCAGGACATGTCTTAGGTACTCCAGGGGTGTTCTGACTTCCTATCACTATATTCAAAGTTTCTATGTGTCTTCTTCTCCCAGTGGCTGGAAGTTCCTCAAGGGCAGCTTTCTCATATTATATCTCTAGTGTTTAGTACAGTGCCTAGCCCATTTTAAATATGGGTGAAAATTGTTGACAGAGAGAAAGAGGAGAGAAAGAGAAAGAAAGAAAGGATGGGGGGCGGAGAAAGCAGAGGAAGGGAACAAGGAGGAGTAACTTCTAGTCTAGTAGCTCTAAGGGAAAACTAGTGGTGAATACATCCCTATGAATTTGAGTTTCCATCCGGAGAGCTGGTGAGTGCTGAATTCTCTTGCAGAGCCTGGGAACCCTGTGTAAAAGCTGTGATGGCACCTAGGTAATTGAACCTAGTATTTTTGTGTCCATTTCCTTGATCCCTTATTGTCAGTAACTGCTCCAATCTTAAGCTCCGTTTTGAAGGTGAATACTGTTAGTCCTTTACATTTAGCCTTTATCTATAGTCAGTTGGTGTCTGGTAATTGCAAATTATTTGAACAAGAAGCAAATTGTATAGCAAGAATCTGAAAAGGTCAGAGGAGCTGTGTCTAGGAATCACAGCTAGAATTTTGAAGAACCTTCACTTGAAGCATTAATTTTAGACCATCTCTAGGCCCCATTCAATTGACTGGAAATGTATCTAGTATTCAGTCCTGTGTCCTTCTATAATGAGCAGCCTGGGACAGAGCTTCTGCCATGAGTGCTGTGTGTGTGTGTGTGTGTGTGTGTGTGTGTGTGTGTGTGTATGTGTGTGTGTGAATGTGCCTGGGTGTAAACAGGATTCAGCCAGAGTCAAAGTGGTTGAATAGCCATATACTTGTCAGGTCCAGGCTATACTAATTATTAAGCATAATGATCTTCTTCAAAGCAGTGATGCTCCAACATCAGATTTGCAGATGGGGATGTGGGAGAACTAAAAATGTCACCCATTCTTCCTGAAGAAACAAATCTTCTCTTCTCCTCCCCCTCCTCCTCCTCCTCCTCCTCCTCCTCCTCCTCCTCCTCCTCCTCCTCCTCCTCTTCCTTTTCTTTCTTCATCATCACTATCTTCTTCCCTTTTTTCCCCTTCCTCTCTCTCTCTCCTTCCTTCCTTCAGCCACAAAGCATATATTAAAGTTTAGGCAAGTTTCAAACCAAAATATTACATTTTTTTGTATCTTGCATTTTAGGCTACTCTTGAAGTTTAGCTTAGACCTAATTAATCTATAATAATAGAAGCATAATATACAAATGGACTGAATGGCTGAATAGCAGAATGATTATCTGGACGACCCTCTGGATGACCTTTCAGATGAAGTCAGGGATACGAGGGCTGGGGCAGCTGGGGCTACAAAGTCCTAACCTTGCACAAATTTTGTGCATCAGGCCTCTAGAATAGGAATAATGCTAATAAAATTAGAGAGATGAAGCCACCCATTCTTCATCCCTCCATTCATGTTCCAGGTAATTATTTCCCCATTCTGGGAAGGAGTCTTCCTGGAAGAGGGAATTGCTGATAGAGGGAATATTTTCATGTGTCAGAAGTTTCCTCAGAGTAAAAGGAGGCCACCAACCAGGAGACCTTTGGGATGTGAATGTCTTCGTGTCTCTTAATCTCCTTCCAAATGTGTAAGAGATGAGATGCGGAGAAGATGCTGGAGAGATGAACGTGTACAGCGGAGGCTTCCCTCCACATACCCACATTTGAAGTTTCCCTTCTTGGGATTTTCTGGGGAGTACAGGACAGTGGCACCCGAGGCTCTCAAGACCTTCCACCTTAGCTTCTCCCAGGAGCAGAGAAGGAACCCGTGGCATGCAGCCTTTTCTCACCCTCCTCTGCTCTTCAGCTGGCCAAGGAGTATTTCATAATTTTTGTCTCTTCAAGTTTTTCTGGGGTCCTATTAGTTCTACTGAGTAATCATAATGTTGGTTTTGCCTGGCACAGCTCCAGGGGAAAGATCCCACTCACAGCCTCCAGCTCCACAGCCCAGCCTGCTGAGAAGTCCATCTGCCAGGGCAGTGCTTGTATCTTTCACTTTGGTCCAGATATCGCTCCACCTTGATACTCACGTTTCCCAGGCTCAGAGGCAGAGACAAGCTTCTCCAAAGGCGGGGTGAGGCTCTGCCAGGTCCTCTCTCCTGTTCTGATCAGAGGGCTGAGCACACAAACTCAGCAACTGCTAGTGCTCTCAAGTACCCCAATACCTTTTCCAAGGCAACCTTTTTTCTCTCTCCGTTTGTTTCTGCCTCCTTTATTTTTCTTTCTTTCTCTGCCATTCTTTGCCTCCACCTTCACCTCTCTCGTTTCTTTTTCTTTTCTTTTTTTCTTAAATATATTTTATTGATTTTTTACAGAGAGGAAAGGAGAAGGATAGAGAGTTAGAAACATCGTTGAGAGAGAGACATCAATCAGCCACCTCCTGCACACCCCATACTGGGGATGTGCCCACAAAAAAGATACATGTCCTTGACCGAAATCGAACCTGGGACCCCTCAGTCCACAGGCGGAAACTCTATCCACTGAGCCAAACTGGTTTTGGCTCTCTTTTATTTTTATACTAGAGGCCTGGTGGGTGAAATTTGTGCATGGGGGGAGGGTGTTCCTCAGCCCAGCCTGCACCCTCTCCAATCTGGGACCGCTTGAGAGATGTCTGACTACCTGTTTAGGCCCTATCCCAGTCAGGCAGTTGGATATCCCTCTTGTAATCTAGAACTGCTGGCTCCCAACTGTTTGACTGCCTGCCTCCCTGATTGCTCCTAACCGCTTCTGCCTGCCAGCCTGATCACCACTAATCACTCCTATGCCAGCCTGATTAATGACTAAGTGCTCCCCTGCCAGCCTATTTGCCCCTAACTGCCCTCCCCTGCAGGCCTGGTCCTCCCCAACTGCTCTCCCTTGCAGCCTGGGTCCCCACCAACTGCCCTTCTCTGCAGGCTTGATGGTCCCCAACTGCCCTCCCCTGCTGGCCATCTGGTGGTGGCCATCTTGTGTCCACATGGGGGCAGCCATCTTTGACCACATGGGGCAGCTATCTTGTGTGTTGGAGTAATGATCAATCTGCATATTACTCTTTTATTAGATAGGATAGAGGTCTGATGCATGAGTGGGGGCCAGTTAGTTTTCCCTGAAGGGTGTCCTGGATCAGGGTGGGGGTTTCCTTGGGGTGTGGGGTGGCTTGGGCAAGGGGCCTGTGGTAGTTTACAGGCAAGCCATGTCCCCCAGTGACCCAAGTGGAGGCCCTGGCATCTGGGATTTATTTATCTTCTACAATTGAAACTTTGTAGTCTGGAGCAGAGCCAAGCCTCCTGCTGGCTCCATGGCAGCAGCCATTTCTTTTTTTTTCAATGTAGATTTATTTATTTATTTATTTATTTATTTATTTATTTATTTATTTTATTGTGTTACATGTATACATATCTCCCTGTTGCCCCCCTCCCTCCCAGGCATACCCCAACCCCCCCAGTGTCTATGTTCATTGGTTATGCTTACATGCATGCATACAAGTCCTTTGATTGATCTCTTATCTACCCCACCTCTCCTTAATCTTCCTGCTATAATTTGACAGTCTGTTTGATGCTTTACTACCTCTGTATCTATCCTTTTGTTCATCAGTTTATAATGTTCTTTATTATCCACAAATGAGTGAGATCATGTGGTGCTTCTCTTTCATAGACTGGCTTATTTCACTAAGCATAAGGCTCTCCAGTTCCATCCAGGTGGCTGCAAATGGTAAGAGTTCCTTCTTTTTAATGGCAGCATAGAATTCCATTGTGTAGATGCACCACAATTTTCTGATCCACTCATCTGCTGACGGGCACCTAGGCTGTTTCCAAATTGTAGCTATTGTAAATTGTGGCAGCAGCCATTTCTGTTGGGATTTATTTATCTTCTAAAATTGTAACTTTATAGACTTAAGCGGAAGCCAAGACAGGCCAGGGCTGTAGAAGGTTGGCTTCCTTCATTGCCAGGGGCAACCCTAGCCTCCTGATCTCTCCAGCTCTGTGGCTGCCGCCATTTTTGTTGGATTTGTTTATCTTCTATAATTAAAACTTTGTAGCCTTGAGTGGAGGCCTGGGCCCACTAGGATGTGTTGAAAACTGGGTTTCTTCCATCATAGGGGAAACCCAAGCCTCCCTCCTGCTCGATCCATGACTGCAGCCATTTTGGTTGAGGTTAATTTGCATACTTTCTCCTGATTGGCTGATGGGCGTGGTGTGTGGGGATGGCTTGTGGGTGTAGCAGAATGATGGTTAATTTGCATATTACTCTTTTAATTAGATAGGATTCTTACCCTTTGTCCATCCTATTTCCCTGAACTCGTTCTTCCCTTCAGAATCAGGTCCTTCCCCAGGTCATGCCACCTCCTTCAGCCCTGATAGCACTTCCTGGCCATGCCCTACCCTCGATATTCCAAATGCTGTTGGACTTTCTGGCCCATCCTCCTATTCCTGTCTTGCACATGGCGAGATTGGTTTTGTTTGTCTTTGTTTCCCTAGTGCAGGTCTTCTTCCTTTCCTGACTGTAAGCTCTTTAGAGACAAGTAATATACCTGCACTTTTTTGGATCCCCTTAGAGCTTCAAAGGTGCTTTAAAAAATACTTGTGAAAAAAAAAAGGCAGTGGAATAGATGGAAATGTGCTGAGCCTTGTCCCAGAGCAAACACAAAGAACAGCTGAGGGTCACATGGGCAGTGTGAGTTAAGGGACAGCTATACTCCAAGAGAAGGTGGGTGGACTGCTGGACAAGGCTGGCCTGACCAGGGAGCTCCCACTGCTGCTGGGGTCTCTCCCAGAGCCACCAGCTCAGATGGGGAGACCATGCCATCTTGAAGGGGAAAGTGGTTGTTATAGAAAACCTGAAAATCTGCAACTATGGCACCTAATGAACAGCTGTGAACCCCAGAACAATGGTCCTCAATTGGCGCAAACACATGGATTCAGAAGAGCTCTAAACTCCACCATGGAAAGGTCAGATTTTGCTAGATTTTGCACTAGGGAAACAAAGACAAACAAAACCAATCTCGCCATGTGCAAGACAGGAATAGGAGGATGGGCCAGAAAGTCCAACAGCATTTGGAATATCGAGGGTAGGACATGGCCAGGAGGTGCTATCAGGGCTGAATGAGGTGGCATGACCTGGGGAAAGACCTGATTCTGAAGGGAAGAAAGAGTTCATGGAAATAGGATGGACAAAGGGTAAGAATCCTATCTAATTAAAAGAGTAATATGCAAAGAGAACTATACCAGATACCCGGAGAAGAGAGACCATGGGGAGTCAAAAAACAGCCCACATATGAAAGAAAAGCAAGCATCACCAGAAAAGGATGTAAACAAAATGGAGGCAAACAACCTGCTAGAAAAAGAATTCAGAGAAATGGTCATAAGATGGCTGAAAAAAAATGGAAGACAAATTCAACAATATGAATAAGAATAAGAGAAAATGAAGAAGAATCAAGAAGAAATGAAACATGACATCGCTGCTGAAAGAACTCAATAAAAGCATTAAGAGTAGACTACAAGAAGCAAAGGACCACATCAGTGAGCTAGAAGACAAGGTAGGAAAAAAATACCAAAGTATAGCAGCTTCTAGAAAAAAAAAATTAAAAAGCAAGAGGAAAGCCTAAGGGAACTTTGGGACAACATGAAACAAAACAACATTCACATAAATGGGGTACCAGAAGGAGAGGAAACTGAGCAAGGAATAAAAAACCCATTTGAAGAAATAATGACAGAAACCTTCCCTAATATAGGGAAGAAAAAACTCACACAAATCCAAGAAGCTCACAGATCCCAAGCAAAATGTACCTCAAAAGATCAATGCCAAGGCACATTATAATTATATTGGCAAACACCCAAGAAAAAGTAAGAAACTTAAAAGTGGTCAGAGAGAGACAGAAAGTTACCTACAAAGGAACCCCCATCAGACTAGCAACTGATTTCTCAACAGAAACTCATCAGGCCAGAAGGGAATGGAATTAAATATTCAAAGTCGTGCAAAGGAAGGGTCTGAATCTAAGAATATTGTACTCATCAAAAATTGAAGGTGAAAACAGGAGCTTCACAGACAAAAAAGGACTAAGGGAATTTATTACTACCAAAGCAGCAATACAAGAAATGCTAGAGGGAATCCAAGATGGCGGCATAGGTAAACACCTACACTTCTGCCTCGCACAACAATTTCAAAACTACAACTAAAAGACAGAACGGACATCATCCAGAACCACAGGAAAGCTGGCCGAGTGGAAGTTCTGCAGCTAGAAGGAAAAAGAGGGGCTCACAGAAACCCAGAGGAGCTGCAAAAAGCTGAGGTACGGAGATGCACGCTCTGAGAGAGTGGGTGCCAGAGTACCTGGCTGGCTTTCTCTGGCGGGAGGGAAACGGAGACTCCCAAAGGCATTGAACCCCTTATCTTACGACACTAAACCCCAGATCCAGCCGAAACTCATACGGAGGGAGTTTGGACTGTGAAAAGGGAGAGGTGCACGGAAATTTAGGGGAGTCGCAGAAGATCAGGTCCGGTCGCTCACGCGCAAGGTGCTGCGTGGAGGACAGATTGCTGAGTGTGCTGCTGGCTTTCGCGAGTGGGCGGGAGACAGATCCTCCGAACTGTGCCACTTCTGAGTCCACTGGGCCCCTGTTTCGGGTGAAACCCTGGGGACCTAGACTCGTGTGGTCCTAGTGCGCAGGGGAGCTGGAAAGGCAGTGGTTAGAGGCACTGCGGGTGCGCGCGCGCACAAGGACCGCTCCAGCCATTACCCAGTCATATGAGACTCAGAGGCCGTGGAGGGCGGGGCCGACTGGAAGGCAAGGCGGTCCCTTAAGCCCTGAGACTCCACCCATCCCAAGCTCAATAGAGGCTTCTTCGGTTTTACGTCTGGTATCATAAGGCTGAATTCAACACAGAAGTTTCCCCGGCATAGTGATAATGCCGAGACAAGGGAAGGGATCACAAACAAAAGAAATGGAGGAAGAAAAATGACTGGATATAGAGTTCAAAACCACACTTATAAGATTTTTCAAGAATATGCTAGAAAAGTTGGATAAATTTAGTGAGACCCAAGAGGAGATGAAAAAGGACCAAATAGAAATTAAACATACACTGACTGAAATAAAAAATATTATACAGAGTCCTAACAGCAGACTAGAGAAAGGCAAGAATCAAGTAAAAAATTTGAAATATAAAGAAGCAGACAACATTCAACTGGAAAAGCAAGAAGAGAAAAGAATCCAAAGATGTAAACATAATGTAAGGAGACTCTGGGACAGCTTTAAGCGTACCAACATCAGAATTGTGGGGGTGCCAGAAGAAGAGAGAGAGCAAGATACTGAAAACCTATTTAAAGAAATAATGACTGAAAACTTCCCACATCTGGTAAAAGAAATAGACTTACAAGTCCAGGAAGCACACAGAACCCCAAATAAAAGGAATCCAAAGAGGACCACACCAAGACACATCATAATTAAAATACCAAGAGCAAAAGAGAAAGAGAGAATATTAAAAGCAGCAAGAGAA
Source organism: Lasiurus cinereus (assembly GCA_011751065.1). Taxonomy (NCBI): domain Eukaryota; kingdom Metazoa; phylum Chordata; class Mammalia; order Chiroptera; family Vespertilionidae; genus Lasiurus; species Lasiurus cinereus. The sequence continues at coordinate 23,849,741 of JAAGEH010000012.1, forward strand.
AAACAGTTTATTACCTACAAGGGAGCACCCATATGACTGTCAGCTGATTTCTCAACAGAAACAATGCAGGCCAGGCGGGAGTGGCAAGAAATATTCAACGTGATGAATAGCAAGAACCTACAACCAAGAATAATCTATCCAGCAAAGCTAACATTCAGAATTGAAGGGCAAATAAAGACCTTCACAGAGAAGAAAAAGCTAAAGGAGTTCATCAACTCCAAACCAGTATTATATGAAATGCTGAAAGGTACTCTTTTAGAAGAGGAAGAAGAAAAAGGTAAAAGACAAAAAATTATGAACAACAAATACATATCTATCAACAAGTGAATCTGAAAATTAAGTGAATTAAAAATTTGATCAATAGAATAAACTGGTGAATATAATAGAATCAGGACCACAGAAAGGGAGTGGACAGATAATTCTCAGGGGGGAAGGGGAGAGGGGTGTACAGGGAGAGACTGGACAAAAATCATTCACCTATGGATGAGATCAATGGGAGGGAGCTAAGGGCAGAGGAAGGGGTGGGAGCTGGGTGGAGGGGTGCTATGGAGGGGAAAAAAGAGAAACAAATGTAATAATCTGAATAATAAAGATTCAATTAAAAAAAAGAAATGCTAAAAGGTCTGCTATATAAAAGAAGAAATAAGAAGCAAAGAAGGAACACAGGGGTAAAAAATAAAGATGGCAACAAATAAGTGCCTATCAATAATAACTTTAAATGTAAATGGATTACATGCCTCAATAAAAAGACATAGGGTAATGGATTAGATAAGAAAACATGACTCATATATCTGCTATCTACAAGAAACCCACCTCAGAATAAAAGACACATACAGACTGAGGGTGAAGAGATGGAAAACAGTTTTTCAGGAAAAGGAAATGAAAAAAAAGCTGGGGTAGCAATACTTATATCTGACGAATTAGATCTCAAAGTGAAAAACATAACAAGAGATAAGGAAGGCCACTTCATAATACTAAAGGGAACAATCTAAGAAGAAGAAATAACTCTGGTAAACATGTATGCAGCCAATACAGGAGCACCCAAATACATAAAAAAACTCCTGGAGGATATCAAGAGAGAGATTGACAGTAATACAATCATAGCAGGAGACTTTAATACCCCACAATCAGCATTGGATAAATCTCTAAACAAAAAATCAGCAAAGAAACATCAATCCTAAATGACTCACTAGACCAGATGGAATTAATTGACATCTTCAGAACATTTCATCCCAAAGCCGCAGAATATACATTCTTCTCAAGTGCACATGGGCATTTTCAAAGATAGACCATATGTTGGGTCATAGGAAAAGTATCTTCAAATTCAAGAAGATAAAAATGATATCAAGCATCTTGTCAGATCACAGAGGCATAAAACTGGAAATCAATTACAATAAAAACAATCCAAAGAAAGCAAACATATGGAGACTAAACAGCATGCTATTAAACAATGACTGGATTACCAGAGAGATCAAGAAAAATAAAAAAACATCATGGCAACAAGTGACAATGACAACACAACAATATAAAATCTATGGAACACAGCAAAAGCAGTCTTGAGAGGAAAGTTCATAGCTCTACAAGCCTACTGCAAAAAACAAGAAACAATGGTAATAAATTACCTAACCCTACAACTCAAAGAGTTAGAAAGAGAGCAACAAGAAAGGCCCAGTGTAAGCAGAAGGAAAGAAAGAAATAATAAAGATCAGAGTGGAGATAAACGACATGGAGACCAAAGAAACACTACAACAGATCAACAAAACCAAGAGCTGGTTCTTTGAAAGGATAAACAAGACTGATGAACCTCTAGCCAGGCTCACCAAGAAGCAAACAGAGAGGTTCCAAATAAACAAAATCAGAAATGAAAGAGGAGAAATAACAACAGACCCCGCCAAAATACATAGGTATGTTAAAAAAAATACTATGAACAACTCTACTCCAACAAACTGGACAACCTGGAGAAAATGCACATATTCCTAGACAGATATAACCTACCAAAACTCAATCAGGAAGAATCTAAACATCTCAGTAAGCCAATAACTATGGAAGAAATTTAAGCAGTCATCAAAAAGCTTCCAGCAAACAAAAGCGAGGGGCCAGATGGCTTCACAGGGGAGTTTTACTAAACATTCAAGGAAGAATTAAAACCTATCCTCCTCAGACTATTCCAAAAAATTCAAGAAGAAGGAACACTTCCAAGCTCATTCTCTAAAGCCAGCAACACCATAATACTAAAACCAGATGAAGACAACACAATGAAAGAGAATTATAAGCCAATATTCCTCATAGATGCTAAAATCCTCAACAAAATTCTAGGAAATTGCATCCAGCAGTACATGAGAAATATCATACACCATGACCAAGTAGGATTTATCCCATGAATGCAAGGATGGTACAATATCCACAAATCAATAGACATGATACATCACATAAACAAATTGAGAGATAAAAATCACATAGTCATATCAATTGATGCAGAAAAAGCATTTGACAAAATCTAACACCCTTTCTTGATAAAAATTCTCTGCAAGGTGGGAATAGAAGGATCATACCTCAACATAATAAAAGCTATATATGACCAACCCACAGCTAACATCATACTCATTGGGAAAAATCTAAAACCATTTCCCCTAAGAACAGGAACAAGACAGGGATGCCCATGCTCACCACTCCTGTTTGGCATAGTACTGGAAGTATTAGCCATTGCAATCAGAATAGAAGAAGAAATAAAAGGCATCCAAATTGGAGAAGAAGAAATAAAGCTGTCTTTATTTGCAGATGACTTGATATTGTACATAAAAAACCCGAAAGACTCCATCAAAAATCTAATAGACTTATGAAATGAATTTGGCAATGTAGCAGGATACAAAATTAACACCAAGAAATCTATGGTATTTCTATACACCAATAATGAACTTACAGAAAGAGAGACTAAAAAAGCAATCCCATTTACCATTGCACCAAAAAAAATTAAGATACCTAAGAATAAACTTAATTAAGGAAGTAAAAGACCTATATGCAGAAAACTACAGGACACTGAAAAAAGAGATAGAGGAAAATGTAAACAGATGGAAAAACATACCATGCTTATGGATTGGGAGAATCAACATCATTAAAATGTCCATACTACCCAAAGCAATTTATAAATTCAATTCACTCCCCATTAAAATACCAATGGCATATTTCACAGAAAGAACTCTTCAAAATTGATCTGGAATAAAAAAAGACCTTGAAGAGTCACAGCAATCCTGAGAAAGAAGAATAAAGTAGATGGAATCTCAATACCAGATTTCAAGCTGTTTTACAAAGCAACTATTCTCAAAACAGCCTGGTGCTGGCACAAGAACAGATAGATAGACCAATGGAATAGGATAGACAATCCAGATATTGACCCAAACCACTATGCTCAATTAATATTTGACAAAGGAGTCATAAACATACAATGGAGTCAAGACAGTCTCTTCAATAAATGGTGTTGGGAATATTGGACAGATACATGCAAAAAAATGAAACTAGACCACCAAATTACACCACACACAAAAATAAACTCAAAAGGGATACAGGACTTAAACATAAGATGGGAAACCATAAACATACTAGAGGAATCCACAGGCAGCAAAATCTCTAACATATGCCAAAGGAACTTCTTCACTGATACTGCTCCTAGGGCAATGGAAGCTAAAGAGAAAATAAACAAATGGGATTTCTTCAAAATAAAGAGCTTTTGCACAGCAAAAGAAACCATCAACAAAACAACAAGGAAACCCACTGTATGGGAGAACATATTTGCAAATATTATCTGTGATAAAGGTTTAATCTCCAACATCTACAGCCAACTTATACAACTTAATGAAAGGAAGATAAATGATCCAATAAAAAAGTGGGCAATGGACCTAAATAGAATCTTTTCAAAAGATAACAGAAGGAAGGCCAAAAGACACATAAAAACATGCTCAAAGTAAATAATTATCTGAGAGATGCAAATCAAAACGATAATATGATACCATCTCGCACTTGTCGGAATGGCAATCATCAACAAATCAACAAACGACAAATGTTGGTGAGGATGAGGAGAAAAAGGAACCCTTTGTGCACTGCTGGTGGGAATACAGACTGGTGCAGCCACTGTGGAGAACAGTATGGAGTTTCCTCAAAAAACTAAAAAAGGAACTCCCATTTGACCCAGCAATTCCACTCTTAGAAATATATTCTAAGAAACTAGAAACACCAATTAGAAAGGATATATGCACCCCTATTTTCATAGCAACACAATTTAAAATAGCTAAGGTTTGGAAATAGTCTAGGTGCCCATCAGCAGAGGACTAGATCAGAAAACCATGGTACATCTACACAATGGAATACTATGCTGCCATAAAAAGAAGGAATTCTTACCATTTTCAGCAACCTGCAAATGGAACTGGAGAGCTTTATGCTAAGTGAAATAAGCCAGTCAATGAAAGAAAAATACCACATGATCTCACTCATTTATGGATAATAAGGACATTATAAACTGATGAACAAAAAGATAAATACAAAGGCAGTAAAGCATCAAACATACTGTTAAATTATAGCAGAAAGGTTAGGGAGAGATGAGGTAGATAATAGAGCAACCAAAGGACTTGTATGCATGCATACAAGACACTGGGGAATGAGGGCATGTATGGGAGTGGTGAGGAGCTGGGGCAATGGGAAGATATGTACACATGTAATACATTAATTAAAAAAAAGAAAGAAAGAAAAGTAACAAAAAACGTTTAGAGGCCAACACAGTGGAATCACAAATTAATTTGTAACAGATTCCAGGAGAATTGGAAAGAAGCAGTCTCAGTAATGAAGAGAAAATACATTTAGATGATCATTTCCAGAAGAAAAAGATTAGATAGAAAAGTTAGGTTTTACATTGAATTTATTTTCAATAGGATGGATAGGCTACTGGTTTATGCTTTAGTATTCTTATAGTCATGGTTTTAACAATGTTTAAAATTAAGAACAATGAAACAAAAATGTGTTAATTGCTTATGAGAACTCTGAATGTCCTAAATAAAAGGTTATGATTAAAAAAAAACAAAACACTTGTTTGTTGCCTAGTTGATGCAGACACAGAATTAGCAAACCTCAGGTCAGTCTAGTTTCCTACAGGGTAAACGCCAAGAGCACAGAGACTCTGAGCTGGGTTGTCTTCTCTGGTAGGTCCATGGGGAGGATTAGAATGGGGGCCCAAAAGCTTAGTCTTTGGAGTCAGAGAATTGAGGAATCCAATCCTAGCTCTATCACCAACCAGCTGGGGGACCTTGGCAAGTGACCCTCTCTCCCTGAGTCTCATTTTCCTCATTAGGATGGGACAGCAGCCTCTTGGTTGCTGTGAAGATTAGAGGAATGATGTTCCAGCATGTCATTGCATGCTGCTTTCTTCTCTCTCCTCCAGCCCCTGCTTTATGAAGATGGAGGACACAGGTGCCAGCCTCTGGGGCAGCATTCCCCAAGTCTGGTCAGAATAAACTGAGAGGGAGCACATGATCCAGGAAATCCAGGTCCAGCTGGTTGGGCTGCTCACAGCAGGCCTAGGGCGGTGGGAAAGTTATTCTGGCACCTCAGGCCTAAATGAACAACTGCTCTTGCTCAGACTCCAAATCTGCTCCCTTTTCCAACTTCCCTATGCTGGTGCTGACAGCATGGGGCTTGGAACTGTGCAGACCACATGGTACCTTTGTGACAGGCCAATGGCTGGAAGACAGGCTGCCCTCTGCCAGTGAGCCCTCTACTATAGAATGGCTTTGGCCTAACCTGGCTAGAAGATCCAAGCGCTGCTTACCAGATTCTGCACAAGACCTTTGTTTTGTTATCAGTTGGCTAAGGCTGCAGACTCCTGGAGTGCAGACAGTGCTGGGTCTCAGATGCACCTGGCTGGGATGGGCCTGCAGGTACCAGGCCCTGGTGGTTCTAGAGTGTGCTGGTTAAGAGAAGGCTGTTTGGAGACACACAGATATGGGTTCAATTCCTCGCTGGCCAGCCCTGTAACCATGATCAGTAGCTCAAATCTCTTTGAACCTCAGTTTCCTCATCTATAAAAACGGGGATGATAAACCCAAACTCATGGGCTGGTCATGAAGATAACATGAGTAACATGTGCAAAGCTTTTAGTAGAAGTCACAGAGAAAGCCCTCAACAAAATGTCCAGCCCTGGAGGCACTATGTCCCATGGTCTATTGCCTGGAGGAGAACGTGGGGGAATGGAAGAGTGTCACAGATACACAAATGCTAGCATGTGAAACCTAAGCTAAGAAGACTCCTTCTGGACTGCCTGATTCTGAGCCTGAGATTGATCCTCTGCCATCTGAAATCCCTGAAGGGATCGTGGGGGACACCACAAGCCAGTGCAAACAAAAGACTAGGTATCAGGGCAGTTTGTTTGGGAGACCAAGTTCTCCCACCATGGGGTTTTCATGTGCATGAGACATGAAATGTAGCATGTACTGACATTATTTTAATAAGGTTCAGGTATTTCTTTGAGACACTCCAGAGCCTTCCACTGAAATTGTTTTGCTGTCAAAATCTGACATTATAACGACATTGCAGGAGAGACTCCTTGGGAAATCACTTTTCATTTCCTTTCAGGCAGTCCGTTTACCTGTAGAAGCTGGACTCTTCTGCTCTGCGCTGCAGCACCTAACGATTGACATGATCCCGTAAGTCAATTTTGCAACTGAGCGCACTGAAGTCCCAGAAAGCCAAAGGCCTGAAGTGGAAAATATCGAGCAGGTGACTCATTAAGGCTTTAGTCTAGGACTTGAGCCCCGAGGAGCAGCGTATGCATTACTGATCTTATTGGACATTAGGAGGGCTGGCTGTACTGTGGTTTCATTTCAGGCCAGTGGGAGAACGGAAGAAGAGTGCCTGAAAATATTTTTCACTGCTAATTTTTCAAGTTTTTAAATGCATTTGTTCTCTCACCTAGCTCACTTTGCTTCTTCATTCTTTTCTTACCATCAGCCTCTGGTGCTAAAACTCTTCTCTTCTACTCGGTTCCATTCAAGGTGCATGAAGACATGCTCCCTTGTCTCCCATCCCAATACAACAAAAGTCATGTCTTTGGCTTTCCTGAGAAGATCAAGACTCACTGGAATGACCTCTGGTCATCTGCCCTCTACTCCAATATATTTCTGGCTTGCCATCTCTCTCCATGTTACCATTTTCAAAAGATGAGGTGTACATTCATTCACTTCAACAGAACCAGCCTCTGATGCTATCCTTTTAGCCTGGACCCTGGATTTTCTCTATTCCCTTTCTCTCCACTGGGTTCCTTTTAGGCTTTCAGACATGCACGCAAGCCAACTTCTACTTCTTTTCACTGGTGAGCTTCTTAACCAAGCATCCACATCTGTCACCACTGCTTTCTTACCACTGGGGCTCCCCCTCCTTGATTTTACTCAAATGTACTCCTGAAGGTCAGAGGTGTCCCTATAGTGGCCCAGATGCTTTGTGCTCATCACTCTGTGCTCTGGAACGTAGATGCTCTCACAACACATCTTCCTTGAAACTCTTTCCTCCATGGGCCTCTGAGCTCTTGTCACACCTGTGACCTTTTTTGTCTTTCATTCCTTGAAGTGCCTTTCACTTTTTTCCTGGGTAGGATTTCAACATCTCACCAGGGATGTGGGCAAAGCTGAATTCCTTCTCTGTCTTTATCCAAAGCACAATTCTCATAGTGAAGTGTGTATGCACTGAAGTCAGCCTGTTTATGTTTAAAGCTGCCTCTGCATCCCCTTGCCCTTACTGTTTGATAGAGGGCAAATTATTGACTCTCTGTCTGCCTCAGTTTTCCCATCTGTAAAATGAAGATAATAAAAATGAGCGCATATGGTTATTAAGATTAATTAAGAAAAATATATATACTATAATTAATTAAGAGAAAAACACATACTGTTCTTAGACTAGTGTCTGATAAATGTTACTAAGCATATGTTCTCAAAACTTCTGAGCTCCCTTGGACATATTTCTCTTCTCCCTCCTGTCTTTTTTTTTTAATCTTTATTATTCAGATTACATTTGTTTTTCTTTTTCCCTCCATAGCTCCCCTCCACCCAGCTCCCACTCTCCCCTCTACCTTTACCTCCCTCCCGTTGACCTCATCCATAGGTATATGATTTTTGTCCAGTCTCTCCCTGTACACCCCTATCCGTATCCCCCTGAGAATTATCAGTCCATTCCCTTTCTGTACTCCTGATTCTATTATATTCACCAGTTTATTCTGTTGATCAAATTTTTAATTCACTTAATTTTCAGATTCACTTGTTGATAGATATGTATTTGTTGTTCATAATTTTTTGTCTTTTACCTTTTTCTTCTTCCTCTTCTAAAAGAGTACCTTTCAACATTTCATATAATACTGGTTTGGAGTTGATGAACTCCTTTAGCTTTTTCTTATCTGTGAAGCTCTTTATCTGCCCTTCAATTCTGAATGATAGCTTTGCTGGATAGAGTATTCTTGGTTATAGGCTCTTGCTGTTCATCACGTTGAATATTTCTTGCCACTCCCGCCTGGCCTGCATTGTTTCTGTTGAGAAATCAGCTGACAGTCGTATGGGTGCTCCCATGTAGGTAATGAACTGTTTTTCTCTTGCTGCTTTTAATATTCTCTCTTTCTCTTTTGCTCTTGGTATTTTAATTATGATGTGTCTTGGTGTAGTACTCATTGGATTCCTTTTATATGAGGTTCTGTGTGCTTCCTGGACTTGAAAGTCTATTTCTTTTACCAGATGTGGGAAGTTTTCAGTCATTATTTCTTTAAATAGGTTTTCAGTATCTTCCTCTCTCTCTTCCTCTGGCACCCCCACAATTCTCATGTTGGTATGCTTGAAGCTGTCCCAGAGGCTCCTTACATTATCTTCAGATCTTTGGATTCTTCTCTCTTCTTGCTTTTCCAGTTGAGTGTTTTCTGATTCTTTATATTTCAAATTTTTGACTTGATTCTTGCCTTCCTCTAGTCTGTTAGGTCTCTGTATAATATTTTTTATTTCAGTCAGTGTATGTTTAATTTCTAGTTGGTCCTTTGTCATTTCTAGTTGGATCTGTTCCATCTCTAGTTGGTCCTTTTCCATCTCTAGTTGGATATTTTGCATCTCTAGTTGGTCCTTTTTCATCTCCTCTTGGCTCTCGCTAACTTTATCCAACTTTTCTAGCATATTCTTGAAAAACCTTATAAGCGTGGTTTTGAACTCTATATCCAGTCGTTTGTTTTCCTCCATTTCTTTTGTTTGTGATCCCTTCCCTTGTCTCGGCATTTTCACTATGCTGTGAGAACTTCTGTGTTGGATTCAGCCTTCTGATATCAGACTTGAAAAACTGCAGAAGCCTCTCTGTTGAGCTTGGGATGGGTGGGAGTCTCAGGGCTTAAGGGACCGCTTTGCCTTCCAGTTGGCCCCACCCTTTACGGCCCTGAGTCTCACATGACTGGGTAATTGCTGGAGCAGTCCCTGTGAGCATGTGCGGGCCCTCGCAGTGCCTCTAGACTGCTGCCTTTCCGGCTCCCCTGCACTCCAGGACCATATGAGTCTGGGTCCCCAGGGTTTTGACCGAAACCAGGGTTTAGTGGAGTTAGAAGTGACGCAGTTGGGAGGGTCTGCCTCCTGCACATTCGTGAAAGCCAGAGGCATAATCAGCGGTCGGTCCTCTGTGCACAGTGCTGTGTGCCACCAGACTTCTGACCTTTTGCGACTCCCCTAAATTTCCATGCACTTCTCCATTTTCACAGTCCAAACTCCCCCCGTATGAGTTTTGGCTGGATCTGGGGTTTAGTGTTGTAGGATAAGGGGTTCAATGCTGTAGAGAGCCTCTGTCTCCCTTCCGCCAGAGCAAGCCAGCCAGGTTCTCCGGCACCCACTCTCTCCACGTGCGCATCTCCATACCTCAGCTTTTTGCAGCTCTTCTGGGTCTCTGTGAGCCCCTCTCTTTCCTTCTAGTTGTATAATTTCCACTCAGCCAGCTTTCCTGTGGTTCTGGATAATGTCTCTTCTTTTAGTTGTAGTTTTGAAATTGTTGTGAGGCAGCAGTGTAGGTGTTTACCTATGCTGCCATCTTGGGTTTTCCCTCCCTCCTGTCTTATGTCTTCATCCCCCATTTCCTTTTCCAAGTCCTTCCCTTTTACCTAGGCTCTTGGTGCCCCAGGCTGGGATAGTGTGTTTGGCTTTGAACTGGTCTCCTTATACTCAGGCTCTTCTGCTCAACCCAGGCATACATTACTGCATGAGTCATGTCCTTTAAGTATCTCTTTTAGGTGTCATTCACATATTCACTATTGGTCATAGGAGAAAAATTTCCACAGTCTAAATTCAACCCATTTTCCCATCTCTCAGCTTTCACCCACTCAAAGACTCTGCTCTAGGAGGGATAGTGCTCTATAGACACACTGTGTTCATTTCCACTTCACCCTTCAGACCCTCCTCATGTTAAAGTTGTTAGTAATTCTCCAACATGCAAATGTCTGCGGCATTCACACTCCAAGTCTTTTGTTAATGACCTTAATCATATACAATTATTTGGCAAGGGATGTCACTGCCTCCCAGCAAAAGTGGGAGCTCCTGGGGGTAGTGACTGGATCTTGAGTTCCTTTATATCCTCCAGAACACCTAACACAATGTCTGTTTTCTGTGCAATGTTAATAAATATTTGTTGGCAACTTGGCCAAATAATCAAAACATCATATTCATCATTCACTATGAATATTTACAGAAGTAAATCTTTGAATTCCCCATGAAATTTAGTCTTTGCTTTCTATACCAAACATACATACTAAAGGCATGATTTTATCAAAGGACTGAACTTGAACAAGGAGTGAATTTTTAAATTTTAATTTTAACTTAAAACAGTTTAAAAATTTTCAATTACAGTTGACATGTAATATTATAATAGTTTCAAGAATATAACATAGTGATTAAACATTTATGCACCTTACGAAGTGATCACCCCAGTAAGTCTAGTACCCATCTGACAGATAAAGAATGGGTTTAAGAAGAATTAGTTGGTAAGGGGAACTGAGATTGATAATATGGGAAGAATTGGCTTATTTGGGGGTTCTTGGCATTTTAAGGGATTGCTCTTGTGCAGTTCATAATTATTCATCTCCTGACTTTCTGTGTCCTCCCTTATATGATGCATATATTAATTAAACATTCCATTTTGTTGGATTCTGGAACCATAGTCTTAAGCTGTGGTTGACTTATTTATTGGATGACAGTTCTAAACCCTTCTTATCTGTTTTGTGAAAACCAGTTATCTGTGCCACAGCCATTCTGACTAGATGTGATGTAGGATTGACTGGTGGGGGACGCACAGACCTGGCTCGGCAGTGATGAGCAGAGCCAGCCTTCTGTAGGATGGCTGAGACCACTTCTGCCTAGCAGGACTAGTCCTGCTTCAGAAGCAGAGAGCTATCTGGGTAGGGAAGTGTCAGCTACTTCTTCACTATCCTCCTTACTTTTTAAACGAGCAGCATTTGAACAGCATGCAAACTGAGCATCCCTAAGACTTGTCCTCAAGAGCAGAGGCTTTGTTTCCCAATGAAAATCAACCTTGTTTTAAATCAGTTTTTGTGTCTGCATTTGGCTTTCAAGATTTTTGTGAACTTCATCAACATCACTCAGAAATCTCAACATAAATCAAATAAGTGTTACAATTTTTTTGGGGAAAAAAGTTGCTTTGTTTTCTGACTTGTACCACAAACAGCAGCTCCAATCTGTCATTATGACTGAGAACATGTCACAACAATCTGTTTTCATTCTTTAGGAAAGAAGAACAACATCTTGCTTTTTTCCAGCAATGGCTAATTTGGAAAATTTGCAAGTTGACATGTAACTTGATTAAAATGACCTGGAGCACAAATTCTTTAAAAATGCGATTCAATGCTCACAACTCCAGACCTTCTGTCATCCAGTTATCTCTTTCACAGCTTGTTTTTCTCCAGGAGGAAGGGAGATGGGGAGGAAAGAGGGGGAAGAGCTATGTGCAATAATCCACATAGAGATTTAAAATCAGTTTTTATTTTTCCTCTTCAGCCCTACTGTCATCATGGATTTCCTCCATAGCCCAGAGGAGAGGAAAAGCAGTGTGACATTTCCAAGGGGATAGCATGGATTTCATAGTCCTGAGTACAGAGCAGGCACATGATCCAAATGCAGCGTCCACATTGGAGTTGGGGACTGTTTTGACATTGCGGCTTCACTCCTGCCCATAGTTTTAGAAAACATGTAGGAATCTGTCTCCCAGTTTGAATCAGCTCACTAGGTCTTTGTCAAACCCTGGCTACACTGGAAGTAATAAAATGTCCTTCTAGGGAAGCCAGCGGGTCAAACAAAACCATAGCAGTGTAGCCCATTCCAGGACTGGGAGTCATGGAACTTCACATCATGGAAACTGAGGTAGTGTCAGGAACCAGAGTGTAGGTTTGGTCTATAAACACAGTTATATAAATATCTAATTTTTCTTTATGGCATCTAAAAGTGTGTATTATTGGCCTCTCTGTGAGGGAGGTGCTTGTCAGTGAAGGAGATGTTAATGTGGGCTGTCATGGTTACCCACAGCTTTGTTGCTCACTAAGACAATGTATAATTATTGGGAGACAATATGTAATTACATGTTGAATTGTGTGCTGCAAACTATTATATTGTTGGTGTTCTATCTCAGAGAGGGGAGCGCTAATACGCTGAAATCACATAAATGCAGACACTCATTTTTCTGGGAATGTACAGTAATGAGAATCATTTCTGAATCCCGTTGCCTTGGCAACCTATTCTAAAATGATGTAGATAAAGAACTAGCAACACTTATCAATGAAGTCGGCATGTCTTGGGAAGAGAAGCTGCTGGAAACAAGGCATTGAGCATCAGACCAAACTGACTTTTAAGGGGATGGTTTTGTTCAAAACTGGGTCAAGATGTGAAATGAGGGATCGGGCATTAAGGGCATAGCAATCATCAATATCCCATATGACACTCTGGCCAAACACTCAAGCCTGGGGGACGTTAATCAGTTTAGGCTCCAGCTTGTATGCCTGGAAGCTCTCTGAATGGGTCATTTTTATGTGGATGGACAATGACTGAGATGCCAGAAGGGCCACCATAGGGTGAGTGAGTGTGGCCCAGCTCCCCTACTTGGGAGGAGTAGAGCTCCCAGGGTGGCAAGAACATCTGGATACTTCCTCTGGCCTCTACTGGCTGATGTAAATACCCTATATGATTTGGAATTGCTGATAGAGTTAACTCTCTTTTAAAAATGAGAAAAAGAAGGTGAGAAAGGTTAAATAACCTGTTTATATTGTGTCTTATAGACAGGTCTGGACCGGGACCAGGACTGGACTTGTTCTCCCAGCCAGATGAAATGGAATTCCTCAGGACTTGCACATTTGTTCATTTTTGATTCAGCTCAAGTCCTGACAAGGGCTTACACTCTGGCCCTGGGTTTGAATGCTGAACTCTGAATTAAGAACATGGTTCCTGGGGGATGGGGTGTGGTGGGGGCTGAGGCAAGTGAGGCTTCTTCAGTGTTTACACCTGGGTCAGGTGCCTCTTCTGGTTTGTTGACATATCTATCTGGGCATAACATTTTATTTCAAGAATATCAATAGATCTGGAGAATGTGTTTTGAAAGTTTTTTTTTCATAATAGTAAATCTTGTCCAGATTTTAAAAAACCTATTTTAATTATGCTCTTTTAAATTATATACCATCAAATTCAGGCTGACTATATTCAGACCAAAACAATAATCCAGGCATCTTCCAGATATGGAACTTCAATTACCATTTACATTAGCTTCAATCTTGAGACCGAAAGAATGAAGGAGCTCTAATTTGCATGCTGTTAAATAAAGGCCATCTATAAAAAACACTCAGAGAAAAAGATGAGAACATGAATTGCCAACAGTGGCACATGTTTAACTCCTGGGCTCTTAAGCAGAGCAAAACTCTTATAAAAAGCTCCCTTGACCTTGTTAATTACACAGTAGCAGATTGGAGGGGGCTGCTTCTTCCCACTTTATTCCTTTATATGTAACAGTCCCTTCCTCCATCCCTCCCTTTCTTCCTCCTTTCCTCCCTCCCTTTCCCTTCTCTTTCCCTCCCCTTCTTCCTTTCTTCCCTATTTATTGAGCTCTTACTGTTGATCAAGCACAGCTCTGGGCACTGGGGAGGTTAAGATGGCTGAGTTCCAGATTCTGCCCATATGAGGCTCCCCTTTGGGTTGTAAATAGATAGGATTTTGATGATCATTCTGTAGAGTTTTTTTTTAATATATTTTATTGATTTTTTACAGAGAGGAAGGGGGAGTGAGAAAGTCAGAAACATTGATGAGAGAGACATCGATCAGCCACCCCCTGCACGCCCCACAATGGAGATGTGCCCGCAAGCAAGGTACATGCCCCCAACCGGAATCGAACCCGGGACCTTTCAGTCTGCAGGCCGACGCTCTATCCACTGAGCCAAACCGGTTTCAGCTCTGTAGAGATTTTTAGGCACAGAGAGAAAAGAAATGGAGTAAAGGTCAGAAAAAGGCCTCAGGGAGCAAGCTGACCTTTCAGAGGTGGGTAGAAATTTACCAATTGGAGAAAGAGGATTTGACTCTACTTGGGACCCTAATGGTAACGGGCTCTCCTCACCAATGGGTAAGGTGAGGTCAAGAGGTAAGCCTGCATCTTCATTCTGTCTTCCCCATCTGCTCACTTAGAGTCAGAAGATTCAGTCCTAGGCAAGAAGAAAGCCATAAAATGCCAGTAACCTGGGCCCTGAATCACCACGTGGAAGGGCACCCAGTAACACGTGGTGATTCAGAGCCCAGGTAACTGGCATTTTATGGCTTTCCTCTTGCCTAGGACTCTGAATCTTCTGACTCTGAGTGAGCAGATGGGGAAGACAGAGCAGATGGGGAAGACCTGCATTGCACTAGCAGATGGTGAGTAAGGAGTCAACTTTTATTGAGGAAGCCATTGTCCTAACAAACTTACTAGGTGTAACAGGGCAGCATCTTAAGTGTTCAATGAAAAGATTCCTTAGTCACCTAAACTTTGGAAACACTGAGCTACACTGGTTTCATGACTACAGGATGGTATAGACTTTTAATATGCTAATGCGTGTTGTGAGCCTCTAAGAGAGATTTAGCTTACAGTGTTCTCTGAATGTCTTTTTAACTGTTAGTGAATATTGTAGAAATCAGAGAAAAGCTAGTGTACTATGCAAACAGGTGTGAGAACTGGGGATGAAATAGGAAAGGGAAGGGGGCCCGGTGGGCTGCTTCATGGTGCCCAGTTCCCACCTCCATGCTCCAGCTTCTCAGGTCTTCGCTCACTTCTCAGATGAGTCATGCTTGGTATTGTGTTTCTAGCCTCTGCCCCCACATCTCTGCTTGGATTGTTCTCCACTCATCTATTCTATTCTCCTCTCCCCCAAAATTCCAGCTTTCTCGGTCAATTCTCTTTCTCCTCTAAATCAGAACAAATCTGTCCCCCCCTTGGCCTTCCCAGCACATCACTTCCATCTTGTTCTCACAACATGGGGAGTGGCTCATGCATCTGTCTCCTGCATTAGAAGTAAGTTCTTTGGAGGAAGGTGCCACACATAACTCATTTTTTAAAAACTTTTTATTAAAGCGTAACATTCACAAAAAGTTCACATGGTATGAGTATCTTCCTTGATGAATTTTCACAAACTTAATACACCTGTTTAACTCACATTCAAATGAAAAAAACCACACAGTATAACCAGCTCTCCAGGACCTCCCACTCATGCTCCCTTTCAGTCACTGCCCCCACCAAGGTAACTGCCTTCCAGGCTTTTACTACTGTGGATGAATTACACCTGCTTTTGTAACTTACTCATAAAATCAGACAGTATGTGCTCCTTTGTCTCTGTTTTCTTGTGAGAGTCATTATCTATATGTATAGTTAAAGACCTTGCATTTTGCATTCTATTGTAAATAAACTATCATTTATCTATTCCTTCTACTGTTGATGGGTATTTAGGTAGTTTCCAGTTTTATGTGAACCTTCTCATTCATGCCCATTGGTGAACATACACATGCATTTCTGATGGGTATATACATAGGAGTGACATCGCTGGTTCATCGGGTATGACTGTGTCCAGTTCTAGAGGATATTCAAAATGGTTTTCAAAGTAGTTGCACCAATTACATTCCCACTGGCAGTGTCTGAGTACCAGTTGCTTTGCTTCCTCACCAACACTTGCTAACATTTTGCTTTTCACTGTTGTCATTTGGTAGCATACAGTGGCATCACCTTATAGTATTAATTAGTGTTTGTTTCCCTTATGACTAAAGAACATCTTTACTATGTTTATTGCCCATGTGAAGTGTTGTTGAAGTAATTTTTTTATTAGGTTTTCTGTATTTTTCTGGTTGATTTATAAATGTTGTTACTCTGATGTGAACTCATTTAAAAATTTCTCTTCAATCCTGAGCATGATTGGTTTCCACATTCAGTAAAGTTTTGCTGTGTAAACTAGGACAAAAAGGGCACTATCCAATCTTAAGCACTGAGGTGGGCTTCACCCCAATGCAATGCCCCCTTTCCTCACTGCCACAGCCTCCTCATCAACTAAAGGGGGAGTATTTACAAAGGTAAGTTGGGATGAGGCTAAGGAAAATGCTGGAATCCTGGTGGACCTCATCCTGCTGTCTGTCTGTCTGTCTGTCTGTGGGCAGCTGTTGATTGAATACTCTCACCCAACAGTGATTTTTGGACTGTTCAGCTATTGATGCTGCTCCATTAATTCATTCATAGTCTTCATTCATTCATTCAACAAATATTTACTGAGCACTACTAGCCACTTGAAATATATTTGTGAATAAAACAAAGATCTCTGTCCTCATCAAGCTTACATTGAAATGGGGGCAGATGAATGATCAGTAATAAACATAAATTCTTAAATTGTGTGATATGTTAGAAAGTGATCAGGGCTATATAAAGAGGGAAAGTAGGGCAGGTTAAGATGAATCAGGAATGTTTGGGGGTCAGTTGGCAATAAGGTGAGATGGTGAGATTGAGCAGAGGTGGAAGAGGATAAGGCAGGCAGCCATAAGAATATCTGAGGAGCATCCACCGAAGGAAGGGCTAGTGCAAAGGCCTTTGGTGAGAGTGTGTCTGACATGTTCAGGACACAACAAAGACAGGAGGTTGCAGAGGTCATAGGAGTCCAATTTTAGCAGGGCCTAGGGAGCTTTAAGGGGCTGCTTTGATAATGCTTGAAATGGGATCATTGGAGAATCTGAGCAGAGGAGTCACATGATCTGACTTACATTGTATACAGCTCCAGCAGCTGTGTTGGAAATAGATTGAAGGTAGCAAGGATAGCAACATGGCGGCCCAAAGAGAGATCGATAACAAGTTAGAGATGCTGGTGGCTGGGAACAGGGTGGTAGAGGTGCGAAGAAGTGAGATTTTGGATACATGTTGCAGGTCGAACAGGATTTCCTGATAGAGAGCATGTGGGTATGAATGAAGGCAGGAGTAAAAAATGGCCTGGCTTCCCTGAAACTGTCTTGAGTCTGGTCCCTGCTCATGATGACTGCTCCTTTCCCACCAGGCCTGTGTCTTCTCTCAACTCCATTTGGCATCCAATCCTTTGTCTCGGTCCCAACCCAGGCCAGGTAACCCTCACCCAGTGGCCACTTCTTTTCTTCTTTCCAAGCCATTGTTATGGCACAAACTATCCAGCTTCCCTCAGAGCTTCACTTTGAGCTCTAAAAGCTTACTCTGAAAGCAAAAAGATGTTTCTTTCTTTTGCATTCCCACTGAAGCATTTCTAATGCTCCCCACATCCACATGAATGCCTCTGACTGATGAAGCAGAGTCACCAATAATAAGAAAAACAGGATTGATTATTATTTCAACATTATTTGTTACTTAGTTTTTTTATTCTTTGTATGTTTCTTTCAATTTAGAATTAGGGCAACTTCTGGTGTTAGAGCTGAAAGAAAACAGAGAGATTGTGTAATTGAGGGCTTGCCTTTTATGAGAAAAACTGAGGCCAGACCAGGTAAACTGAGGCCTGAGCAGATAAACTGAGGCTCAGGAGGATAAATCTGAGGTCCAGAGAGTTAAACCTTTCTGGATCAGTCTGTTTAATGATTGAACTGCAAGTTTGCCACCATCAGAGAAATGATCCTTCCATGATTACTCTCAAAAAGAAGACAATGGGCTCCAAATGGAGGCACTTATGATAAGACCCAGGTCACCAAATAGAGACTCAACTTAATTAAGTTTCAGCTCTTCCAGAAATGGAGTTTTAAGCCAATCAGGAATTGCCTGATCAGTACTGGTTAGGTCATCGCCTCATGGATCCAGTCGTCCCCTAAGGAAGTACCTTTGCAATAACCATCCTGCTTTTTTGCCTTGGATAAGCTTCCTTATTCCCACTCCCTTCTGTCTCTAAAAACCTTTCATTTTGTAACAGTTCCTTGGAGCTCCTTTCTATATGCTTGTTTGGATGCTACCTGATTTGAATCCATTATTTTTTCAAATAAATTCTTAAAACTTTTCATATGCCTCAATGTATCTTTTATCACAACCGACCTGGGGGTTGCCTAGTCTGCAAAGTTTCTGAGCCTCTCATCTGGGCTTTCTGTTGCCTTTGGCCTTCTTTTCTCCTCATTATCTGCCTTCAGATAGGCTTTGCGGTCAAGGTCTCCCTGTTTTGGTAGCAGATCTGGTACATGACATAGTCACATTGAAAGGCCCTCTTTGAGCTGACCTTTTGACAAGGTCCTGGAGGGCTGTGTGCCTTCAGGAAGGGCAGCCAGCTGTCTTTTGCTGGGACCCCAAGCCCAGCACCATGGCAGGCTCCTTCAAGCAGGTCCACCCTCCCCACGCAGAATGTGGCCCCTGTTTGGGGCTATTTAGTGCATTCTCTTGGCCAACCTTGGGCTTCTCTTACAATAGCAGCAGTGTATTTCCCTGGCTTGGACGGTGCTTGAATTAACTTAAACAAGCACAGGCAGAGCTGCTGGTTGGTGGGATGGGAAGGCTGAGCTGGGGGTGCTGGCCAATGCTGCATAATTGTCACCACCTCTCACTGCAGGCATCCAAGCCCAGGTCCTGTTTCCCTGAATCAGTTTGCTGATGTATCCTTGGAAATAAGGCAAGACATGGTTGGTTGGCTGCTTGCTGACTGCATTATAAAAGTGTACGCCACAACCAGTATTAAAATTTACACACTCATAGGCGTGTACAGCATCCAGAAATGCAGGTGGGGGTGCTGAAGCTCGGAGGAATCAAGAGAGATAGGTTTCAGGCAGTGGGAGGGTGAGAGGCAGAGCTAGAATTCACCTTAGGGTTCCAGTGACCCCACATCCCATCACATCCCATCTGTTGCCCACTGCATTGCTCCTGAAGGCCCTGACAGCTTTGTAGTAAGAGGGGTGTTTCATATACATCCCTGCTTCAAGGAAGTCACCAGGCTTGTTCTCCATCCCTGAGGTGTCAGTTACCAGCTCAGTCTCCCCCAGTTGCAGCCCTGGTCTGCAGAGATTCCCTATATGAGATCTACTTACCCTTTTCTGGGCGCTGATGAGCATCGTGGCTCAGAGGCGACTTAGCTGGTGAAGTTGTCCTCTGATGCGCCCTTTTTTCTGGAGCTGTCCTATTGACAGCTGGAATAAGGGGGAAAGTGAGAGATCTGGGGTCAAGCAGCTGCTCTGAGCCCTGTGGTGTGTTGAGCTCTGTGACCAGGGAACTGCTGCTCTGGGGTCCAGTTCCTCATCCATGAAACAAAGGGGTGGGGCTGGAGTAATCTGTCTGGCTTCTTATAAAAGTAATCAACCAAACAAAACAATAAAGCCAAGAATACCTCCCCGAACAAAAGTACTTCCAATATCCACATCCAAAGGTATCTGTGACCTGGGCAAGGGCATTTATGAATGTGGTTATATGATTCTAAAATGGAGGCTGCTAAAAGCTGGTCAGAAATTTTCAAGCAATGCGTTCTGGTAGATTTGGATCCATAAAAGTCCTCTGAGCAATATTTCTAATATATATTTTCTCAAAGATTTGAGGCTCTCTGCTTAGGTATTTCTAACAAGCTCTCTCCAAGCACACTTCTTTGAAAATGCATTAGATAACACAGTTCCTTCAATTCCGTATCTCCCTTTCTGTCTTAACGGAAAAAGCCAGTTCACGTTATTAATGACAAGCCATTTTGCAGAGTGCCCAGGTTAATAGAAGAGATAACTGGTAAAATATAAATGTGTAATACTAACATGCTGAAGATAAAAGAGAGGTCTAATGCTGAATGCATAATGTGGAGAACAGGAGACAAAGTTCCCAGCTGGTGCAGAATTCCCGCAGCAGCACAGCCAAGCCATTGCCACCAGCTGGCCCATTTGTTCTTAATTTGCTACATTCTTGCTTTCTTTTTCAACTCAACTTTCCTCCTTGAACCCAAGTCCTAGGATTTCAGAGTTGTAAAGGTGTTCCTAGAGAATTTTAAGAGCGAGGAAACTGAGGTCCAGCCAGGTGAGGGGACTCACCTACAACAAACACTGCCAATTTTCTCAGGCACCTGTGCAGTCTCCTATTCCAACACTTAGCCAATATTCCAATATTGCAGGTGCCTTCTCCTGTCTTTCCTGTAACAACCCAGCCCAGGGAGAGGGAGCAGGGATTTAACAAATGGAATTCAGAGCACAGTGAATTCCAGTCCCAGCTTCACCTCTCTATACATCAGTCTCCCCTACTGTAAAATGAGTTCATACAGGTAAAGCCCTGTGCAATATAGTGAGTGTTCAGAAAAGTTAGCGATTATCCTTAATCATTGTGATTTGTAAGTTCATTTGTTTTCTGTTAGACTATCTGTATTGAGAAGCAAAGGACAGGACTGGAAGGCCTCTTGACATCACATCTGGCTGAAGAATTGTGTCTTTGCTTGGTAGTCCCCAAGTTCAGCATCAGAAGGAATGTGGTAGTTGGCTGCACCATGTCCATTGAAGGTTAAGAGGGAAGGCACTGAAATGGTAGCAGAGGCCACTGGGGTGAGCTATGACTTAAATGTTTGTGTTCTTTCCAAATCCACATGATGAAATTTTAACCCTGATGGGATGGTATTTGGAGGTGGTCCATTAGGGAAGTGCTTAAGCCGAGAGGGTGGAGCACTCATAAATGGGATTTGAGCTCTTAGGCACCTCATAGAGCTCTGTCCCACTGTGCCCTGCGAGTATACAGCAAGAATTCTGAAGTCAGCATCCAGAAAAAGGCCTTCACCGGACACCAAGTTTGTTGATTTCCTGATCTTGGACTTCCCAGGCTCCAGAACTGGGAGAAATAAAAGTCTGTTGTTTATAAGCCACCTAGCCTATGATATTTTGTTAGCCTGAATGGACTAAGGCAGTGTGGATTTCTTAACCCGAAGAGTGTGGACTCTCCTTCAGTGGCATATTTGAAGGAGACCCTAGGACCAGCAGCCGTCTCCTGTAAATGGCAAGGAAGCTAAGAGCTACCTTAAGTGTGACCCTTGGAATTCTTTCTACTATAAGAAGTCTGGGCTTCCCACTGCAAAGTTTAATGAGTTAGCTTCACTTTATAAATATTGAATGAATTTAATTCTCCAGGACCTAGGGGGGAAAAAAGAGGGCTTAACCCTGAGGATTATGAGAAAACGAAAAACAGAATTGGAGCTGGCTAAATGGCCTTGAAAACCTGGGGCTTTGAAACTGTTATGCATTTCCAGCAGCATGACCTTGGTCAGGTGACTTCATCTCTCTAAACCTCGGTTTCTGCCTCCATAAAATGGGAGGAATGTCATTTTATTTTTTCTAGGGCTGTAATGAGAAATGATGAGGCAACAGATAATAATTAATGCTAGTGATTATTTTAGTGAATTTTTAAAAAGCTAATGCCTCATTTAATTACAATCCTTAGACAAAAAATGTAAAATGCCTCAGCATAAATATTCAATGAGGAAAAAATTTTGTCTTTTATTTCTCAATTAAACTCCCGGCATTTAAACAGTAAACTTGTGATGAGGGGTAGGCATCCTCTCTCATTTCACAAAGCTCTTTTGAATAGGTAGTTCCTGAAGCTGTCTCTAGGAGAAAACCCTCTCATATGTCTAAACAACCCAAGCTATTTGGAAAAAAACAAAGAAGGCTGGATTTCTATGAGTTGATTGTTCTAGAAATAACTAATTGGCCAAATTCAACTATTTCCTCCTTCTTCTTCCAAGTCATTTTTTAGTTAGATATAGTCTTATGAAATTGGAACTGAGCTTGGTTCTGGATAAGTCAATCTCCAGGTATGAACAATCTGGAATGTTTTGTGGAAGCCTTTGAAAGACTTCTGAGCAAGAAATGGAACCCTGAATAGCCAGAGAGTGGATGAATCCAGGTTTTCAGTTTCTGGTGATTTGGTAACACACAGCCATACACTGGCTGCTTCCCTACACCCATCCACTCCCTCACTCAATGAGTTTGAGCCATGCTACTCTGTCTGGAAGAACCACGGGGAAAAACCTCAGGGATTAGAGGGACCAGCACTGTCATCCTGTAGACGAGGAAGCTGAGATTTAGTGAGTTGCATGACCAGTATCTATTACTTTTTGATATTTGCCTAATGATTCCAACACAGTGCTCCATTTTCTTCAAGCAAAACCTATTGAGGGGAGTTCCAACCATTTCCCAGTTTCCATGTTATTCACAATAAAACAGAAATGTATCATTACTAAAAGTGTCAGCTCCTTAGATCCAGGTAAACAAACCTATTTGTTTCTCTGAGAGATGGTGGGGAGGAGGCAGGGTATCTGTCCTCAGGGGTTTTGCGGGTTGGTAGTGCCAATGGGCAGAGGAAGGAAGACCCTCACTGCCACCTTGTGGTCACCTGGAGCCACAGAAGGTCATTATTGGGGGCATCTGTCCAGCTTCTTTAGCTGTAAGCTTGAGATCTTTATCAGTGCACTCAGCATTGCTTCAGTGCAGCTTTTGTTACTATTTTTCATTCCAGTGCATTTCACTTTCTTTAGCCTCAGGAAAAGGAAAGTTGTTGAAAGCTAGCAAAATTCTATATTCTGAAAAAATATTTGCAGGGAGAAAGAGGTCAGGATCCTGTGATGAAATGTTTGAAAGCCTTGCAAGATCCTTGTCTCATCTTCTTGTACCATCTCTCTATATGAGCAGAGATTTATGGAGCAGAAGTCAGGCCTGGAATTGACACCTGTCATTGTTATCACCTGGTCAATTGGGGAAGTCAGGACAGATGAAGATTCATTTATTATCTCAATTAGCGTCTTTGTCTGTAGTCCAAAATTATTCTCATATTACATTTTGATAGTATCAGATTCAATATCATCAATTGAAATATTCATGATATTTATCAGTGCAAAAAAATGACTTTCACGGCATGTATTATCAGAAGGATTATAATAAATTAAATGCCTAAACTGGCAAAGTGCAAACAATTTTGACTCAGATCTAAATGTTTGCACTGGCTGTTTAAACATTTAATTTGTTAGAATGGAAGTACCACCACAGAATGAGTATGTTAATTGAATTTGGGCCTCAGCAACATGAGTCACCCCACATACACAGAACGTGACAAATCCGGACAGCAAGAGTCAATGCATGTTGATTTCTCATTCTCCAAATGAACACTTTGCATCCTTAAATTCCACAGACATTAGTGATTTTTAATAAACTGTCTTTCTGAGGTGGCTTTAGAAGATGCTGTAAAATATTGTTAGTCTGGGAAACAACTCTGCTTTTAAGTTTGAAGGAAGTTATCACCCATAGATAATCAATTAAAGTGGTTACATGGATAATTGGTTCTGCATCTTTACATTAAAAAATATAAAAATGTAGCCCAGCCATTTTGACTCAGTGGTTGATTCCCAGTCAGGCACATGCCAGTCAATGGTTGCTGGGTTGTAGGCGTGATCCCCAGTAGGGGGCATGTAGGAGGCAGCCAATTGATATGTTTCTCTTCCTCTCTATCCCTCTTCCTTCCTCTCTCTCTCAAATTAATAAAAACATACTATGTAATAAAAGCTTAATATGCAAATCGACTGGCCAAAGGACCAGTGGAATGATCGGTCACTATGATGCACACTGACCACCAAGGGGCAGACGCTCAATGCAGGCTCCAGGCCAGCCAAGGCCGGTGCCAGTGGGGGGCCCGCTGATCACCCCACCAGTCACTCCACAGATCAGCCCTGATTGCCAGCCAAGCCTAGGGACCCTACCTGTGCATGAATTTCATGCACTGGGCTTCTAGTATTTTTAAATACAGTAAAGAATATGAAATACAAAATCTAAATCCCTGTTTATTGAAACAAAGAATCTGCATCATTAGCATCATATTACCATCATCACCATCACCATCATCACCATTGGCATCATGATAATCATTATCTTCACCATCATCCCTATCACGTGTTTTGTACTAGTGGAATATCCCAACCTAATTCTCTTATCTGGCCTTGGTTCTGCCACAGAACAGTAATAGTACTGGTTAAAGTACTCGTCTTTTCTAAACTTCAGGTTCCTCATTTGTAAGATGAGGGTATTTTTATTAGTTGGGGAAGGCTAAGCTAGCATACTAAAGAGGCCTCCAAATGCAGGGATTTAAGTAAGATAGTTCATTTTTTTTCCCTTAGAAATAGCCCAGTTGTTTTGACAGGCAGCTCTTGACTCCTTACTTAAAAACTCTTGGTAGCTCCCCACTACCAGCAGAACTAAATCCAAGGTCCTTTATTTTCAATCTGACCCTAACCCACACTTTTGACTTACTCTTGTCCTTCTACTTCTACCTGTATCTTTGCTATGCTGTCTCCTCTGTCTAGAATGCTCTTTTCTTCATCTATTTACATTCTATTCATTCTTTACAGCCAATCCCCTATGCTAACCTTTAAGTTGCCCCCCCCCAATTCCCTTTACTATCCTGTTAGAACATTCATTGTTTCTTCCTTTGTCTTCTGATATCTTTGCCTCTTTTATAGTACTCAATTCTCTTTGCCTTATAATTAATTTAGTTGTTTATTCAAATGGGCTTTATGTTCCTGGAAGCAACAGACTGCATATTATTTATCTGTCTCAATTCCTTTCTCCTTCCTTGCCTTGTTCCTTGCCCAATAAATGTATGTTTAACTGAATGAAGTAAAAAGTTCTTAGAGATAGAAAACTCAGTCATCAAAACAGCAACCATTTGCTAACTCAAGGGGCCAATTAGGCAATGGGGCCATTCATTGGAAAATTCCAGATGTGAATCAAAACAGTTCCAATTAGATTTACATCTGCGATAGACCAAAATAGCATATAGAAATACTCTTTGGGCCCTCCATCCAGGTGGAATTCCACTCATGTTTATTGGAAAGAACATTCTTCTTGACACAGCCATAATTTTTCTTAAAACCTTTGTCCATGAACCATGTGAAAAAATAATTTAACTTGAATATATGCATAGATATTGTATAACGTATGTTTTAAGTCTATCTCTATTTGTGGAATTTCTACCTCCATTCTATCCCATGCCAGGTTAGAATCTAAGAATTAATTGCCTGAGGGAGTTTCATTTCAAATAGAAACTTGGCTCCAGGGATCAAGGGCAGGGAGCTAAGGGCTTTGAGCTCTGCCATGGGTTTGCTGTGCAGTTGGGAAAACTCATCTCCCTTTCTTAGAACTCAATCACCTCCTTCTTAATGGAACTTCTACAATTTCTCCCTTCTCACAGGGCTGTTTGCACAGATGATGGCAGCTCATTAGTGAAGCTCTTTGAAAAGATCGTACAGAATCCTGTGGGGTATGGTTGGGAAGCTAACCTTCAGGGTTATGGAAATGGATATTAAAACCATGTATCCGCTGTTCCAGTCACTGGATGCACATGAACAGTCCCTTGGTTATATTTATAACACTGCGTTTCTTTCCAAAGGAAGAAATTAAATTTGTTTTTCCAAATTTTACAAATTCAACCATGAGTTAATCTGCTTGAATGAATTTCAAATCACAATTTGCATAATGTCAGGATGGCAATAAAACTTAAAACATAGAGCAAGGGTGGAGGAAAGAGAAAGCAGGAGGGAGAGATTCAGGCAGGTCTGCCTCTCTGCCTAACTGCTCTATTTTTTCCCTTCTTTGCCCTTTAATCCCCCAGCATGTGTAAATCTTTCTGCTCCTCCTGGTTCAAATGAATCTGGCCAGGTGGCATTAATGCTTGTAAAGTACTAAATGGAAGCTGCAAAGACAGTGGCAGAGTCTGCATCTAGTTCAGGATTTTTCAATTCTTTGTAACTCATTTTACAGCTCACCTGTGATTGGAACTAATTTCGCTCAAAATGGAGAGCTTGAAGATGTCTGAGTGTGGTGCCCTCACTTTCCCTTCCTGCCCATGTTTCTCCACTTGATTCATTATTCCAGCAGGAGGCTGTGTGAGGTCCTACTCCTGGACCGTCCTATGTAAAGTGAAGACTCAAACATGAACGGGGCCAGACTCTGCTTATAAGAAACCCTCCGTGTTGTGGATGTGTTCTCATTTTCAGGGGATAAGGCTTAAGCCCAAGAATTCATCAATAATACAGTTTCAAGAGTGGGATAAGGTTGGGGGAGGGCAAAGAACTTTTGGGGTGTCTCAGAAATCATGCCCCGAAGCTTATGTTGCTTGTTCATAAGACAGGACCTGATTGTAAGAAAGAATTTTATGATGTTCATATGATGACTAAATAGGTCTTTGGGATGAGGTTAAATAACTCCTCCCTCAACACATACACACACACACACAGAGAGAGAGAGAGGGAGAGAGAAGGAGGGAGGGAGGGAGGGAGGGAGGGAGAGAGATCAGGGGCCATTTGGTCACAAATTGTTCAAGCTGACTTCGGCAAAAAGGAAAATTTGTCTCATGGAATCCAGAAGAGATGACAGTGGGGCTCCGAGGAGGCTGCAAAGCAACCAGGAGCCTTTGTAGCCACTCTGTGGGGCCTCAGGGTCTCTGCTTTCCTGTCAGCTTGATTCACTTTTCTCTCCTTGGCTGTCTGGTTTTCTTAATCACAGTGGCTGCCTCTTTCCTGATCTATCTGGAATCCCAGGGTGCTAGAGCCAAATCCTCCAACTAAGTGAATCTGATTGACCATTAGATTGGCCTATAGATGGCCATTTGGCCAAATTGGCCCGATCATGTGACCACTTTTAGACTAATCCTCTTTGGCTGGGTCTCAGCAGGAGGCCAGGGAAGCAGATTCTTGGGAAGAGAATGTGCAGAGGATAGAGAAATGGACATCTCTGGTACAAAATTGATCATTAAAGGATTTTACAGATTTTCCAAATGATTTGCTTTTACATCTCTTTCCCTAACTTTAACCAGGAAAAAATATTTCACTTTACTAGTACTTCTTAATAACACCATAGTCTAACTAATAGTTTAACAAATAGGGGCTGATGTAAGAAACATATGTTTCTTTCCTGGAGCCCAAAATTTAGTGGGAAAGACAGACCAAATAAATCCAAAACAAGTAAACAAAATAATTATACATTGTGTTGAGAGCAGAAACAGACTGCTGAGTTAGAAGAGAAGGGATTGGGAGGAGGGAGTCTATCTTAAATACACTTGCCAGAGAACTATTTAGTGGAGTCTGAAGGAGCCAATCATAAAAAGGAGGGGGGAGGGTGTGTTAAAAAATATTTCAAGCAGAGAGAGGCAGCATGCCCTCAAAGATGCAAACCCTTGAGGAGAAACAGAAATTAATTTGCTTTTAATTCCCAACACTCTGCATGTTCCAACTCTCCTACATGTTGGATAATTGAAAATTGGATGGTCTTCTTTGGCATAATCTATTAAGCTCTATTGCAAATAATTAAAGTATAGTATACATTATAGTAAAGCAGGTATATATTGATAGAATTACATTACCATAAAATAACATTGCTTGGAGGTATTTTGCTAGTATTTGGTAATCTTGGGTCTGTAGATTGGAGCAATTTAGGTTGGGGCTGGTCTTTGTGACTTACAAGTTTATAGCTTTGGCCAAGTTGTACGATTGCTCTGTGTATCATTGGTTTCTTCATTGTCACCATCTCAGTCTTCATCTCTGGCTCACAGAGATTTTTTAAATGACATCTAGTTTATGTTAAAGGAGGAAATTGCCCGGCTATTGTGGCTCAGTTGTTGACCCATGAACCAGAAGGTCACGGTTTGACTCCCGGTCAGGGATCATGCCCAAGTTACAGGCTTGATCCCAGTAGAAGTATGTAGAAGGCAGCCTATTGATGATTCTCTCTTATCATTGCTGTTTCTATCTCTATCTTCCTCTCTCTTAAATCAGTAAAAAAAGATGAGGAAATGTATATAAAGTGACTAACATAGTATCTGACACTTACTACACATTAAAAGCAGAAAAAAAATTTGCTCACATCTCCCAAGTGTGTAAATCAAATCCTGGTGAGCCCCTCCTTTTTACTGCTCCTGGGGGAGTTCTTTATACAACAGAATTGCATAGCGAATACTTTGGAACACATATAGGAGTGAATCAACACATAGGAGGCTACTTTTCTTTCTCTCCAATTCCCTCCATGCAGTGAAAGGAGATTAACAGCAGAAAGTGAGAGGAATGCCTCTAATGGATAGGACTGGAAAGAGCCAAGAAAACTATAGTACAAAATCTACCTAGAAGAAAACCACTTTAGAATGGAGAAGCTTTGAACTCAGCTTTAGCAAATACTGTGAACAGAAAGAGCATTCTGGGGCCGTTGTTATTAATTGAATTGAAAACGGTTCAAACCAAGAGTTCATTGCAACTCTCATTAATCTCTTGCTAAACAGCAAGTTTGGCTATTAAGCTTCTCATGTGATTGGAAGGCCTGGGAGTGAAATAACCAAGGTGACATCAAGGGCATTCTAGATGTCATTAGACGTGCAAAGGGGAGGGAAGGAAAGGCCTTCTTCCCAGGAGTAAGTACTCATTGCTAGAGTACAGTCCTCCTTACTTTGGCAGTTGGGGAGATGCCCTCGGGTCACCTGACTGCTCCATGCCCAAATGTTTCTGCTGGGATGTACCCCTTACAAAGAACCCTTTCAGGGGAAGGTCTTTTGAAGAAACCAATCAACACAATTGCAGAAGAAACACTTGCCATCTATCATACTGATCATGATATGCAAGGACAACCAATGGGTATCAAATGTTTGAGAAAAACCAACAACATGAGAGAGAAGTATAAGGAATAACAAAACTGCTGGTCGTGGAGAAAAAAGGGATAATTCAGGAAATAGAAATGAAGTTAACAAAACAAAACAAACTGGGAAGGAAGTGTACATGTTGCAATACTAACAAAAATAGACTGCTTTGAAAAACAAAGTCCCTGAGAGCAAAGAATAATTCTACAAAGTTAAACATGGAATTTTCAGTAAAGAGTCTGAGCAATATAATAAGCCCAACTAGTGATCTGAAGGTAAGGCTCAGGAAATTTATCAGAATTCAGAACAAAAATACATGAAGATGGAAAACACAGGGAAAAATTAAAAGACATAAAAGGTCAATCCAGGGAGGCCCAAAACTCCAATTGAACAGGAATTCCAGAGTAAGAGAACAGAGACAAAGAAAGAAAGAATATAATTGAGTATTTCTTCAAGTTAAAGAGAGACAAGAATCATCTATTTTAAAGGAACTACTGAAAGCCAGTAGAACTAATGTGAAAAGATTCACATCAGAAAATCCTGGCAAAGTGAATAATTCTGAGGATAAAGGAAACTCTGAAAAGCTTCTAGGGAGAAAAGAAAGCTTATCTGTGATAGTGGATAGGAAAATACAGTTTTGTCTCTTGTTTGCATTTCCTTATCCTTTCTCCCCGGAAGAAAACCCATTTCCCTTCCCTCCCCTCCCCTCCCCTCCTCTTCCCTTCCCTTCCCTCCCCTCCCCTCCTCTTCTCTTGCCTCCCCTTCCTCTCCACTTCCCCTTCCCTTCCCTTTCCTCCCCTCCCCTTCTCTCCTCTCCCCTTCTTCTCCCCTTCCCCTCCCCTTCCTCCCCTCCCCTTTCTTCCCCTCCTCTCCCCTTCTCTTTCCCCTTCTTTCTTTCTTTCTTTCTTTCTTTCTTTCTTTCTTTCTTTCTTTC